>JAPYKE020000535.1:0-58843 GCA_028554795.2 Sinohyriopsis cumingii
TTACCAAATAGTATGTACCTGTCCTACTTCAAAATGTACAATTCACCTAAAAGAAAGGAATTTATATTTCTTTGGTAGGTGCAGAACTTAACATCAGAGACAGGTGGACATGACCCAATCTTATTATAAAGTATAAGCTTTGACCACTTTACACTATCTGCAGATACAAGAGGTCACTAACCACCAGTCCTCACACAAAGGTCCACCTACCCATCCTCTTTGTAACACAAATAGTAAGCTTTCCTCCTTTGTAATGTGAATAAAATTGTTTCAATAAACCAGTCAGTCACCAAATATAGTAAATCACAGCTTCTAAGTGGTTATGCTGGATTGGGGGGTGAAATTAGGGGAATAAAATACAGAAAAATGCCAAATATAAACACTAAGTATAGCACATCAAATGGAGTTAAAAACAGGAGGAAAGTGTTTATCTAAAAGGGAGAGGTAGCTTATGATAAAGGAATTAAAGGAGGCAAAATCAGCAATGCGAAAAATGAGAAGTGAAAGTTTGATGACCTTACCTTGGACAAATATATGGGGCAGGGCCCAACAGGTCCAAGGACAGCCCAAAGGCAACTGTGCTATAACATCCTTTACAGGTATCCAAATTTCAAGTGAAGTTGTGTTCATTTCCATCTAATATAAAAGGGTGAATCATTTAGATAATATAGATACATATAAAGTATATTTCTTCTACATAAGAATTTAATATAATTGGCATAAGATAGAGAGAAACTTATCTCAGATCCAAGCAGAACATACCTTATCAGTTTTTAAACTTGTAAACTTTACTGTGAGAAATTATTAAATTGCTTCTACTTACATTTGCATCAAGATTGAGGGCTAATATAATACTTCACAAATCTTCTCTTTATTTTCATAACCAGTCACTGAAAATGTGAGATTTTATTTCCTTGAAATGTTATGACTGGTGTAAGGGAGATAACTGAATGATATACATAAGGTGTGGTAACCTCTAATACATTATCCATGTAATATGGATGAGTTCATCAACAACCTGTATTAACTTTGCTGCAATTAAATTATCTCAAAATACATTACTGATAAAGTGAGAACCTAACATTCAGACTCCTATATTTAGTGGAGACCTCAAGAGTCATGTAATTTTAATGTCCAAGATGATGCAGCTATTTCATATCACATAGTTCATATTTTCTACAATGCCGGCATGTAGAGTGCAGCCTTCCATAACCATGCAGATATCATCTCATGCCAATTTGCATTCTTGCGATGGGATGCAAAGTTTCAAGAACAGTGTGGATTTGAATGGAATGAATACGCACTGTGTGACTAAAATGGTTATCATTCTGTAATGTTGGACCAAACATGGAAATTCCACAAGAGCAGCTTGACAGAAAGAAATAGGATTAATTGAAAGTCAATAGTAGATTATAATTGGGCTTATACAAGTGCCAATGGGAAATGCTGACTTAAGGAAACTGTTCTTGTTTGTTGGTATTCACTGCTACTTCAACAAAAGGGAATGCAAGAGAACTGAACTAACTACATGAACAATTTCAAAGCAGGAAAGTGTAAAAAAACAAACGGACAATTAGAGCAGGACAATTCAAATCAAAGTGGGAAGGAATACCATATCCTTAATAAATTACCTAAAAATTACTCATGCCAGAACACCCCACATGGTACAAGTGATCTATCTACAAGTGTACTTAGAGTGTTCTCTATCCTGGTTTATGGCATGCCTTACAAGAACAAGATAGCTGTTTTTGTACACATGATTTTTCATCTTTTGCAGGTACAATAGCCAATATTTGGCCAAAATCAACTATATTATGTTTACATAACTTATTTTGTTGCATGCATTCCAATCTAGGAGGTAACAGCACATACATAAAGGGATCAGGTAGCACAAGTCTATATCTATCATAGCTATAGTTATCAAAAGTCCCCATCCAAAGCCAACTTGTGCTATTTTCTGAAGATTTCATACATTTCATTCGTAAAGAACTTTCAATATTTGACCAAAACTGTTCAGCACACATTTGTTTTCCTACATCAAACTAGTATAGTTCATAAATGGCGCCTACATGTATGCGTTTCTATGGATACATTGTGAGGCTATTCTTTCCTTTAGCAAACCTTAATTTTTCCAATAATCTGTGAAATAGTTCGAGACTGTATAAGTAACAAATATACTTAGTCTCACTTGTGAACACAATTTGATGAGGTACTAACCTATGTCTTATATGCATGTGTATAGAAATGTCATTGAGCTGTTTGAACTATTGTTTTCATACTTTTGCTTCACCATCAAAATCATCTTTTGAAATAAAATGAATTCTTTCAACTATGAGTTGTATCTTATTCATATCAGCACTTATTGAACTTCACATAGGTGATATGGGATAAATAACATTATGTCATATTATGTAATAACTAGGTCAAAGGTCAATGTACCAAATAGTATGTACCTGTCCTACTTCAAAAATGTACAATTCACCTAAAAGAAAGGAATTTATATTTCTTTGGTAGGTGCAGAACTTAACATCAGAGACAGGTGGACATGACCCAATCTTATTATAAAGTATAAGCTTTGACCACTTTACACTATCTGCAGATACAAGAGGTCACTAACCACCAGTCCTCACACAAAGGTCCACCTACCCATCCTCTTTGTAACACAAATAGTAAGCTTTCCTCCTTTGTAATGTGAATAAAATTGTTTCAATAAACCAGTCAGTCACCAAATATAGTAAATCACAGCTTCTAAGTGGTTATGCTGGATTGGGGGGTGAAATTAGGGGAATAAAATACAGAAAAATGCCAAATATAAACACTAAGTATAGCACATCAAATGGAGTTAAAAACAGGAGGAAAGTGTTTATCTAAAAGGGAGAGGTAGCTTATGATAAAGGAATTAAAGGAGGCAAAATCAGCAATGCGAAAAATGAGGAAGTGAAAGTTGATGACCTTACCTTGGACAAATATATGGGGCAGGGCCCAACAGGTCCAAGGACAGCCCAAAGGCAACTGTGCTATAACATCCTTTACAGGTATCCAAATTTCAAGTGAAGTTGTGTTCATTTCCATCTAATATAAAAGGGTGAATCATTTAGATAATATAGATACATATAAAGTATATTTCTTCTACATAAGAATTTAATAATAATTGGCATAAGATAGAGAGAAACTTATCTCAGATCCAAGCAGAACATACCTTATCAGTTTTTAAACTTGTAAACTTTACTGTGAGAAATTATTAAATTGCTTCTACTTACATTTGCATCAAGATTGAGGGCTAATATAATACTTCACAAATCTTCTCTTTATTTTCATAACCAGTCACTGAAAATGTGAGATTTTATTTCCTTGAAATGTTATGACTGGTGTAAGGGAGATAACTGAATGATATACATAAGGTGTGGTAACCTCTAATACATTATCCATGTAATATGGATGAGTTCATCAACAACCTGTATTAACTTTGTTGCAATTAAATTATCTCAAAATACATTACTGATAAAGTGAGAACCTAACATTCAGACTCCTATATTTAGTGGAGACCTCAAGAGTCATGTAATTTTAATGTCTAAGATGATGCAGCTATTTCATATCACATAGTTCATATTTTCTACAATGCCGGCATGTAGAGTGCAGCCTTCCATAACCATGCAGATATCATCTCATGCCAATTTGCATTCTTGCGATGGGATGCAAAGTTTCAAGAACAGTGTGGATTTGAATGGAATGAATACGCACTGTGTGACTAAAATGGTTATCATTCTGTAATGTTGGACCAAACATGGAAATTCCACAAGAGCAGCTTGACAGAAAGAAATAGGATTAATTGAAAGTCAATAGTAGATTATAATTGGGCTTATACAAGTGCCAATGGGAAATGCTGACTTAAGGAAACTGTTCTTGTTTGTTGGTATTCACTGCTACTTCAACAAAAGGGAATGCAAGAGAACTGAACTAACTACATGAACAATTTCAAAGCAGGAAAGTGTAAAAAAACAAAAGGACAATTAGAGCAGGACAATTCAAATCAAAGTGGGAAGGAATACCATATCCTTAATAAATTACCTAAAAATTACTCATGCCAGAACACCCCACATGGTACAAGTGATCTATCTACAAGTGTACTTAGAGTGTTCTCTATCCTGGTTTATGGCATGCCTTACAAGAACAAGATAGCTGTTTTTCTACACATGATTTTTCATCTTTTGCAGGTACAATAGCCAATATTTGGCCAAAATCAACTATATTATGTTTACATAACTTATTTTGTTGCATGCATTCCAATCTAGGAGGTAACAGCACATACATAAAGGGATCAGGTAGCACAAGTCTATATCTATCATAGCTATAGTTATCAAAAGTCCCCATCCAAAGCCAACTTGTGCTATTTTCTGAAGATTTCATACATTTCATTCGTAAAGAACTTTCAATATTTGACCAAAACTGTTCAGCACACATTTGTTTTCCTACATCAAACTAGTATAGTTCATAAATGAGGCCCACATGTATGCGTTTCTATGGATACATTGTGAGGCTATTCTTTCCTTTAGCAAACCTTAATTTTTCCAATAATCTGTGAAATAGTTCGAGACTGTATAAGTAACAAATAGACTTAGTCTCACTTGTGAAAAACAATTTGATGAGTTACTAACCTATGTCTTATATGCATGTGTATAGAAATGTCATTGAGCTGTTTGAACTAATGTTCTCATACTTTTGCTACACCATCAAAATCATCTTTTGAAATAAAATGAATTCTTTCAACTATGAGTTGTATCTTATTCATATCAGCACTTATTGAACTTCACATAGGTGATATGGGATAAATCACATTATGTCATATTATGTAATAACTAGGTCAAAGGTCAATGTACCAAATAGTATGTACCTGTCCTACTTCAAAATCTACAATTCACCTAAAAGAAAGGAATTTATATTTGTTTGGTAGGTGCAGAACTTAACATCAGAGACAGGTGGACATGACCCAATCTTATTATAAAGTATAAGCTTTGACCACTTTACACTATCTGCAGATACAAGAGGTCACTAACCACCAGTCCTCACACAAAGGTCCACCTACCCATCCTCTTTGTAACACAAATAGTAAGCTTTCCTCCTTTGTAATGTGAATAAAATTGTTTCAATAAACCAGTCAGTCACCAAATATTGTAAATCACAGCTTCTAAGTGGTTATGCTGGATTGAGGGGTGAAATTAGGGGAATAAAATACAGAAAAATGCCAAATATAAACACTAAGTATAGCACATCAAATGGAGTTAAAAACGGGAGGAAAGTGTTTATCTAAAAGGGAGAGGTAGCTTATGATAAAGGAATTAAAGGAGGCAAAATCAGCAATGCGAAAAATGAGAAGTGAAAGTTTGATGACCTTACCTTGGACAAATATATGGGGCAGGGCCCAACAGGTCCAAGGACAGCCCAAAGGCAACTGTGCTATAACATCCTTTACAGGTATCCAAATTTCAAGTGAAGTTGTGTTCATTTCCATCTAATATAAAAGGGTGAATCATTTAGATAATATAGATACATATAAAGTATATTTCTTCTACATAAGAATTTAATAATAATTGGCATAAGATAGAGAGAAACTTATCTCAGATCCAAGCAGAACATACCTTATCAGTTTTTAAACTTGTAAACTTTACTGTGAGAAATTATTAAATTGCTTCTACTTACATTTGCATCAAGATTGAGGGCTAATATAATACTTCACAAATCTTCTCTTTATTTTCATAACCAGTCACTGAAAATGTGAGATTTTATTTCCTTGAAATGTTATGACTGGTGTAAGGGAGATAACTGAATGATATACATAAGGTGTGGTAACCTCTAATACATTATCCATGTAATATGGATGAGTTCATCAACAACCTGTATTAACTTTGCTGCAATTAAATTATCTCAAAATACATTACTGATAAAGTGAGAACCTAACATTCAGACTCCTATATTTAGTGGAGACCTCAAGAGTCATGTAATTTTAATGTCCAAGATGATGCAGCTATTTCATATCACATAGTTCATATTTTCTACAATGCCGGCATGTAGAGTGCAGCCTTCCATAACCATGCAGATATCATCTCATGCCAATTTGCATTCTTGCGATGGGATGCAAAGTTTCAAGAACAGTGTGGATTTGAATGGAATGAATACGCACTGTGTGACTAAAATGGTTATCATTCTGTAATGTTGGACCAAACATGGAAATTCCACAAGAGCAGCTTGACAGAAAGAAATAGGATTAATTGAAAGTCAATAGTAGATTATAATTGGGCTTATACAAGTGCCAATGGGAAATGCTGACTTAAGGAAACTGTTCTTGTTTGTTGGTATTCACTGCTACTTCAACAAAAGGGAATGCAAGAGAACTGAACTAACTACATGAACAATTTCAAAGCAGGAAAGTGTAAAAAAACAAACGGACAATTAGAGCAGGACAATTCAAATCAAAGTGGGAAGGAATACCATATCCTTAATAAATTACCTAAAAATTACTCATGCCAGAACACCCCACATGGTACAAGTGATCTATCTACAAGTGTACTTAGAGTGTTCTCTATCCTGGTTTATGGCATGCCTTACAAGAACAAGATAGCTGTTTTTGTACACATGATTTTTCATCTTTTGCAGGTACAATAGCCAATATTTGGCCAAAATCAACTATATTATGTTTACATAACTTATTTTGTTGCATGCATTCCAATCTAGGAGGTAACAGCACATACATAAAGGGATCAGGTAGCACAAGTCTATATCTATCATAGCTATAGTTATCAAAAGTCCCCATCCAAAGCCAACTTGTGCTATTTTCTGAAGATTTCATACATTTCATTCGTAAAGAACTTTCAATATTTGACCAAAACTGTTCAGCACACATTTGTTTTCCTACATCAAACTAGTATAGTTCATAAATGGCGCCTACATGTATGCGTTTCTATGGATACATTGTGAGGCTATTCTTTCCTTTAGCAAACCTTAATTTTTCCAATAATCTGTGAAATAGTTCGAGACTGTATAAGTAACAAATATACTTAGTCTCACTTGTGAAACACAATTTGATGAGGTACTAACCTATGTCTTATATGCATGTGTATAGAAATGTCATTGAGCTGTTTGAACTATTGTTTTCATACTTTTGCTTCACCATCAAAATCATCTTTTGAAATAAAATGAATTCTTTCAACTATGAGTTGTATCTTATTCATATCAGCACTTATTGAACTTCACATAGGTGATATGGGATAAATAACATTATGTCATATTATGTAATAACTAGGTCAAAGGTCAATGTACCAAATAGTATGTACCTGTCCTACTTCAAAATCTACAATTCACCTAAAAGAAAGGAATTTATATTTCTTTGGTAGGTGCAGAACTTAACATCAGAGACAGGTGGACATGACCCAATCTTATTATAAAGTATAAGCTTTGACCACTTTACACTATCTGCAGATACAAGAGGTCACTAACCACCAGTCCTCACACAAAGGTCCACCTACCCATCCTCTTTGTAACACAAATAGTAAGCTTTCCTCCTTTGTAATGTGAATAAAATTGTTTCAATAAACCAGTCAGTCACCAAATATAGTAAATCACAGCTTCTAAGTGGTTATGCTGGATTGGGGGGTGAAATTAGGGGAATAAAATACAGAAAAATGCCAAATATAAACACTAAGTATAGCACATCAAATGGAGTTAAAAACAGGAGGAAAGTGTTTATCTAAAAGGGAGAGGTAGCTTATGATAAAGGAATTAAAGGAGGCAAAATCAGCAATGCGAAAAATGAGAAGTGAAAGTTTGATGACCTTACCTTGGACAAATATATGGGGCAGGGCCCAACAGGTCCAAGGACAGCCCAAAGGCAACTGTGCTATAACATCCTTTACAGGTATCCAAATTTCAAGTGAAGTTGTGTTCATTTCCATCTAATATAAAAGGGTGAATCATTTAGATAATATAGATACATATAAAGTATATTTCTTCTACATAAGAATTTAATAATAATTGGCATAAGATAGAGAGAAACTTATCTCAGATCCAAGCAGAACATACCTTATCAGTTTTTAAACTTGTAAACTTTACTGTGAGAAATTATTAAATTGCTTCTACTTACATTTGCATCAAGATTCAGGGCTAATATAATACTTCACAAATCTTCTCTTTATTTTCATAACCAGTCACTGAAAATGTGAGATTTTATTTCCTTGAAATGTTATGACTGGTGTAAGGGAGATAACTGAATGATATACATAAGGTGTGGTAACCTCTAATACATTATCCATGTAATATGGATGAGTTCATCAACAACCTGTATTAACTTTGTTGCAATTAAATTATCTCAAAATACATTACTGATAAAGTGAGAACCTAACATTCAGACTCCTATATTTAGTGGAGACCTCAAGAGTCATGTAATTTTAATGTCTAAGATGATGCAGCTATTTCATATCACATAGTTCATATTTTCTACAATGCCGGCATGTAGAGTGCAGCCTTCCATAACCATGCAGATATCATCTCATGCCAATTTGCATTCTTGCGATGGGATGCAAAGTTTCAAGAACAGTGTGGATTTGAATGGAATGAATACGCACTGTGTGACTAAAATGGTTATCATTCTGTAATGTTGGACCAAACATGGAAATTCCACAAGAGCAGCTTGACAGAAAGAAATAGGATTAATTGAAAGTCAATAGTAGATTATAATTGGGCTTATACAAGTGCCAATGGGAAATGCTGACTTAAGGAAACTGTTCTTGTTTGTTGGTATTCACTGCTACTTCAACAAAAGGGAATGCAAGAGAACTGAACTAACTACATGAACAATTTCAAAGCAGGAAAGTGTAAAAAAACAAAAGGACAATTAGAGCAGGACAATTCAAATCAAAGTGGGAAGGAATACCATATCCTTAATAAATTACCTAAAAATTACTCATGCCAGAACACCCCACATGGTACAAGTGATCTATCTACAAGTGTACTTAGAGTGTTCTCTATCCTGGTTTATGGCATGCCTTACAAGAACAAGATAGCTGTTTTTCTACACATGATTTTTCATCTTTTGCAGGTACAATAGCCAATATTTGGCCAAAATCAACTATATTATGTTTACATAACTTATTTTGTTGCATGCATTCCAATCTAGGAGGTAACAGCACATACATAAAGGGATCAGGTAGCACAAGTCTATATCTATCATAGCTATAGTTATCAAAAGTCCCCATCCAAAGCCAACTTGTGCTATTTTCTGAAGATTTCATACATTTCATTCGTAAAGAACTTTCAATATTTGACCAAAACTGTTCAGCACACATTTGTTTTCCTACATCAAACTAGTATAGTTCATAAATGAGGCCCACATGTATGCGTTTCTATGGATACATTGTGAGGCTATTCTTTCCTTTAGCAAACATTAATTTTTCCAATAATCTGTGAAATAGTTCGAGACTGTATAAGTAACAAATAGACTTAGTCTCACTTGTGAAAAACAATTTGATGAGTTACTAACCTATGTCTTATATGCATGTGTATAGAAATGTCATTGAGCTGTTTGAACTAATGTTCTCATACTTTTGCTACACCATCAAAATCATCTTTTGAAATAAAATGAATTCTTTCAACTATGAGTTGTATCTTATTCATATCAGCACTTATTGAACTTCACATAGGTGATATGGGATAAATCACATTATGTCATATTATGTAATAACTAGGTCAAAGGTCAATGTACCAAATAGTATGTACCTGTCCTACTTCAAAATCTACAATTCACCTAAAAGAAAGGAATTTATATTTGTTTGGTAGGTGCAGAACTTAACATCAGAGACAGGTGGACATGACCCAATCTTATTATAAAGTATAAGCTTTGACCACTTTACACTATCTGCAGATACAAGAGGTCACTAACCACCAGTCCTCACACAAAGGTCCACCTACCCATCCTCTTTGTAACACAAATAGTAAGCTTTCCTCCTTTGTAATGTGAATAAAATTGTTTCAATAAACCAGTCAGTCACCAAATATTGTAAATCACAGCTTCTAAGTGGTTATGCTGGATTGAGGGGTGAAATTAGGGGAATAAAATACAGAAAAATGCCAAATATAAACACTAAGTATAGCACATCAAATGGAGTTAAAAACGGGAGGAAAGTGTTTATCTAAAAGGGAGAGGTAGCTTATGATAAAGGAATTAAAGGAGGCAAAATCAGCAATGCGAAAAATGAGAAGTGAAAGTTTGATGACCTTACCTTGGACAAATATATGGGGCAGGGCCCAACAGGTCCAAGGACAGCCCAAAGGCAACTGTGCTATAACATCCTTTACAGGTATCCAAATTTCAAGTGAAGTTGTGTTCATTTCCATCTAATATAAAAGGGTGAATCATTTAGATAATATAGATACATATAAAGTATATTTCTTCTACATAAGAATTTAATAATAATTGGCATAAGATAGAGAGAAACTTATCTCAGATCCAAGCAGAACATACCTTATCAGTTTTTAAACTTGTAAACTTTACTGTGAGAAATTATTAAATTGCTTCTACTTACATTTGCATCAAGATTCAGGGCTAATATAATACTTCACAAATCTTCTCTTTATTTTCATAACCAGTCACTGAAAATGTGAGATTTTATTTCCTTGAAATGTTATGACTGGTGTAAGGCAGATAACTGAATGATATACATAAGGTGTGGTAACCTCTAATACATTATCCATGTAATATGGATGAGTTCATCAACAACCTGTATTAACTTTGTTGCAATTAAATTATCTCAAAATACATTACTGATAAAGTGAGAACCTAACATTCAGACTCCTATATTTAGTGGAGACCTCAAGAGTCATGTAATTTTAATGTCTAAGATGATGCAGCTATTTCATATCACATAGTTCATATTTTCTACAATGCCGGCATGTAGAGTGCAGCCTTCCATAACCATGCAGATATCATCTCATGCCAATTTGCATTCTTGCGATGGGATGCAAAGTTTCAAGAACAGTGTGGATTTGAATGGAATGAATACGCACTGTGTGACTAAAATGGTTATCATTCTGTAATGTTGGACCAAACATGGAAATTCCACAAGAGCAGCTTGACAGAAAGAAATAGGATTAATTGAAAGTCAATAGTAGATTATAATTGGGCTTATACATGTGCCAATGGGAAATGCTGACTTAAGGAAACTGTTCTTGTTTGTTGGTATTCACTGCTACTTCAACAAAAGGGAATGCAAGAGAACTGAACTAACTACATGAACAATTTCAAAGCAGGAAAGTGTAAAAAAACAAAAGGACAATTAGAGCAGGACAATTCAAATCAAAGTGGGAAGGAATACCATATCCTTAATAAATTACCTAAAAATTACTCATGCCAGAACACCCCACATGGTACAAGTGATCTATCTACAAGTGTACTTAGAGTGTTCTCTATCCTGGTTTATGGCATGCCTTACAAGAACAAGATAGCTGTTTTTGTACACATGATTTTTCATCTTTTGCAGGTACAATAGCCAATATTTGGCCAAAATCAACTATATTATGTTTACATAACTTATTTTGTTGCATGCATTCCAATCTAGGAGGTAACAGCACATACATAAAGGGATCAGGTAGCACAAGTCTATATCTATCATAGCTATAGTTATCAAAAGTCCCCATCCAAAGCCAACTTGTGCTATTTTCTGAAGATTTCATACATTTCATTCGTAAAGAACTTTCAATATTTGACCAAAACTGTTCAGCACACATTTGTTTTCCTACATCAAACTAGTATAGTTCATAAATGCCGCCCACATGTATGCGTTTCTATGGATACATTGTGAGGCTATTCTCTCCTTTAGCAAACCTTAATTTTTCCAATAATCTGTAAAATAGTTCGGGACTGTATAAGTAACAAATATACTTAGTCTCACTTGTGAAAAACAATTTGATGAGGTACTAACCTATGTCTTATATGCATGTGTATAGAAATGTCATTGAGCTGTTTGAACTATTGTTTTCATACTTTTGCTTCACCATCAAAATCATCTTTTGAAATAAAATGAATTCTTTCAACTATGAGTTGTATCTTATTCATATCAGCACTTATTGAACTTCATATAGGTGATATGGGATAAATCACATTATGTCATATTATGTAATTACTAGGTCAAAGGTCAATGTACCAAATAGTATGTACCTGTCCTACTTCAAAATGTACAATTCACCTAAAAGAAAGGAATTTATATTTCTTTGGTAGGTGCAGAACTTAACATCAGAGACAGGTGGACATGACCCAATCTTATTATAAAGTATAAGCTTTGACCACTTTACACTATCTGCAGATACAAGAGGTCACTAACCACCAGTCCTCACACAAAGGTCCACCTACCCATCCTCTTTGTAACACAAATAGTAAGCTTTCCTCCTTTGTAATGTGAATAAAATTGTTTCAATAAACCAGTCAGTCACCAAATATAGTAAATCACAGCTTCTAAGTGGTTATGCTGGATTGGGGGGTGAAATTAGGGGAATAAAATACAGAAAAATGCCAAATATAAACACTAAGTATAGCACATCAAATGGAGTTAAAAACAGGAGGAAAGTGTTTATCTAAAAGGGAGAGGTAGCTTATGATAAAGGAATTAAAGGAGGCAAAATCAGCAATGCGAAAAATGAGAAGTGAAAGTTTGATGACCTTACCTTGGACAAATATATGGGGCAGGGCCCAACAGGTCCAAGGACAGCCCAAAGGCAACTGTGCTATAACATCCTTTACAGGTATCCAAATTTCAAGTGAAGTTGTGTTCATTTCCATCTAATATAAAAGGGTGAATCATTTAGATAATATAGATACATATAAAGTATATTTCTTCTACATAAGAATTTAATAATAATTGGCATAAGATAGAGAGAAACTTATCTCAGATCCAAGCAGAACATACCTTATCAGTTTTTAAACTTGTAAACTTTACTGTGAGAAATTATTAAATTGCTTCTACTTACATTTGCATCAAGATTCAGGGCTAATATAATACTTCACAAATCTTCTCTTTATTTTCATAACCAGTCACTGAAAATGTGAGATTTTATTTCCTTGAAATGTTATGACTGGTGTAAGGGAGATAACTGAATGATATACATAAGGTGTGGTAACCTCTAATACATTATCCATGTAATATGGATGAGTTCATCAACAACCTGTATTAACTTTGCTGCAATTAAATTATCTCAAAATACATTACTGATAAAGTGAGAACCTAACATTCAGACTCCTATATTTAGTGGAGACCTCAAGAGTCATGTAATTTTAATGTCCAAGATGATGCAGCTATTTCATATCACATAGTTCATATTTTCTACAATGCCGGCATGTAGAGTGCAGCCTTCCATAACCATGCAGATATCATCTCATGCCAATTTGCATTCTTGCGATGGGATGCAAAGTTTCAAGAACAGTGTGGATTTGAATGGAATGAATACGCACTGTGTGACTAAAATGGTTATCATTCTGTAATGTTGGACCAAACATGGAAATTCCACAAGAGCAGCTTGACAGAAAGAAATAGGATTAATTGAAAGTCAATAGTAGATTATAATTGGGCTTATACAAGTGCCAATGGGAAATGCTGACTTAAGGAAACTGTTCTTGTTTGTTGGTATTCACTGCTACTTCAACAAAAGGGAATGCAAGAGAACTGAACTAACTACATGAACAATTTCAAAGCAGGAAAGTGTAAAAAAACAAACGGACAATTAGAGCAGGACAATTCAAATCAAAGTGGGAAGGAATACCATATCCTTAATAAATTACCTAAAAATTACTCATGCCAGAACACCCCACATGGTACAAGTGATCTATCTACAAGTGTACTTAGAGTGTTCTCTATCCTGGTTTATGGCATGCCTTACAAGAACAAGATAGCTGTTTTTGTACACACGATTTTTCATCTTTTGCAGGTACAATAGCCAATATTTGGCCAAAATCAACTATATTATGTTTACATAACTTATTTTGTTGCATGCATTCCAATCTAGGAGGTAACAGCACATACATAAAGGGATCAGGTAGCACAAGTCTATATCTATCATAGCTATAGTTATCAAAAGTCCCCATCCAAAGCCAACTTGTGCTATTTTCTGAAGATTTCATACATTTCATTCGTAAAGAACTTTCAATATTTGACCAAAACTGTTCAGCACACATTTGTTTTCCTACATCAAACTAGTATAGATCATAAATGGCGCCTACATGTATGCGTTTCTATGGATACATTGTGAGGCTATTCTTTCCTTTAGCAAACCTTAATTTTTCCAATAATCTGTGAAATAGTTCGAGACTGTATAAGTAACAAATATACTTAGTCTCACTTGTGAAACACAATTTGATGAGGTACTAACCTATGTCTTATATGCATGTGTATAGAAATGTCATTGAGCTGTTTGAACTATTGTTTTCATACTTTTGCTTCACCATCAAAATCATCTTTTGAAATAAAATGAATTCTTTCAACTATGAGTTGTATCTTATTCATATCAGCACTTATTGAACTTCACATAGGTGATATGGGATAAATAACATTATGTCATATTATGTAATAACTAGGTCAAAGGTCAATGTACCAAATAGTATGTACCTGTCCTACTTCAAAATGTACAATTCACCTAAAAGAAAGGAATTTATATTTCTTTGGTAGGTGCAGAACTTAACATCAGAGACAGGTGGACATGACCCAATCTTATTATAAAGTATAAGCTTTGACCACTTTACACTATCTGCAGATACAAGAGGTCACTAACCACCAGTCCTCACACAAAGGTCCACCTACCCATCCTCTTTGTAACAAAAATAGTAAGCTTTCCTCCTTTGTAATGTGAATAAAATTGTTTCAATAAACCAGTCAGTCACCAAATATAGTAAATCACAGCTTCTAAGTGGTTATGCTGGATTGGGGGGTGAAATTAGGGGAATAAAATACAGAAAAATGCCAAATATAAACACTAAGTATAGCACATCAAATGGAGTTAAAAACAGGAGGAAAGTGTTTATCTAAAAGGGAGAGGTAGCTTATGATAAAGGAATTAAAGGAGGCAAAATCAGCAATGCGAAAAATGAGAAGTGAAAGTTTGATGACCTTACCTTGGACAAATATATGGGGCAGGGCCCAACAGGTCCAAGGACAGCCCAAAGGCAACTGTGCTATAACATCCTTTACAGGTATCCAAATTTCAAGTGAAGTTGTGTTCATTTCCATCTAATATAAAAGGGTGAATCATTTAGATAATATAGATACATATAAAGTATATTTCTTCTACATAAGAATTTAATAATAATTGGCATAAGATAGAGAGAAACTTATCTCAGATCCAAGCAGAACATACCTTATCAGTTTTTAAACTTGTAAACTTTACTGTGAGAAATTATTAAATTGCTTCTACTTACATTTGCATCAAGATTGAGGGCTAATATAATACTTCACAAATCTTCTCTTTATTTTCATAACCAGTCACTGAAAATGTGAGATTTTATTTCCTTGAAATGTTATGACTGGTGTAAGGGAGATAACTGAATGATATACATAAGGTGTGGTAACCTCTAATACATTATCCATGTAATATGGATGAGTTCATCAACAACCTGTATTAACTTTGTTGCAATTAAATTATCTCAAAATACATTACTGATAAAGTGAGAACCTAACATTCAGACTCCTATATTTAGTGGAGACCTCAAGAGTCATGTAATTTTAATGTCTAAGATGATGCAGCTATTTCATATCACATAGTTCATATTTTCTACAATGCCGGCATGTAGAGTGCAGCCTTCCATAACCATGCAGATATCATCTCATGCCAATTTGCATTCTTGCGATGGGATGCAAAGTTTCAAGAACAGTGTGGATTTGAATGGAATGAATATGCACTGTGTGACTAAAATGGTTATCATTCTGTAATGTTGGACCAAACATGGAAATTCCACAAGAGCAGCTTGACAGAAAGAAATAGGATTAATTGAAAGTCAATAGTAGATTATAATTGGGCTTATACAAGTGCCAATGGGAAATGCTGACTTAAGGAAACTGTTCTTGTTTGTTGGTATTCACTGCTACTTCAACAAAAGGGAATGCAAGAGAACTGAACTAACTACATGAACAATTTCAAAGCAGGAAAGTGTAAAAAAACAAAAGGACAATTAGAGCAGGACAATTCAAATCAAAGTGGGAAGGAATACCATATCCTTAATAAATTACCTAAAAATTACTCATGCCAGAACACCCCACATGGTACAAGTGATCTATCTACAAGTGTACTTAGAGTGTTCTCTATCCTGGTTTATGGCATGCCTTACAAGAACAAGATAGCTGTTTTTGTACACATGATTTTTCATCTTTTGCAGGTACAATAGCCAATATTTGGCCAAAATCAACTATATTATGTTTACATAACTTATTTTGTTGCATGCATTCCAATCTAGGAGGTAACAGCACATACATAAAGGGATCAGGTAGCACAAGTCTATATCTATCATAGCTATAGTTATCAAAAGTCCCCATCCAAAGCCAACTTGTGCTATTTTCTGAAGATTTCATACATTTCATTCGTAAAGAACTTTCAATATTTGACCAAAACTGTTCAGCACACATTTGTTTTCCTACATCAAACTAGTATAGTTCATAAATGAGGCCCACATGTATGCGTTTCTATGGATACATTGTGAGGCTATTCTTTCCTTTAGCAAACCTTAATTTTTCCAATAATCTGTGAAATAGTTCGAGACTGTATAAGTAACAAATAGACTTAGTCTCACTTGTGAAAAACAATTTGATGAGTTACTAACCTATGTCTTATATGCATGTGTATAGAAATGTCATTGAGCTGTTTGAACTAATGTTCTCATACTTTTGCTACACCATCAAAATCATCTTTTGAAATAAAATGAATTCTTTCAACTATGAGTTGTATCTTATTCATATCAGCACTTATTGAACTTCACATAGGTGATATGGGATAAATCACATTATGTCATATTATGTAATAACTAGGTCAAAGGTCAATGTACCAAATAGTATGTACCTGTCCTACTTCAAAATGTACAATTCACCTAAAAGAAAGGAATTTATATTTGTTTGGTAGGTGCAGAACTTAACATCAGAGACAGGTGGACATGACCCAATCTTATTATAAAGTATAAGCTTTGACCACTTTACACTATCTGCAGATACAAGAGGTCACTAACCACCAGTCCTCACACAAAGGTCCACCTACCCATCCTCTTTGTAACACAAATAGTAAGCTTTCCTCCTTTGTAATGTGAATAAAATTGTTTCAATAAACCAGTCAGTCACCAAATATTGTAAATCACAGCTTCTAAGTGGTTATGCTGGATTGAGGGGTGAAATTAGGGGAATAAAATACAGAAAAATGCCAAATATAAACACTAAGTATAGCACATCAAATGGAGTTAAAAACGGGAGGAAAGTGTTTATCTAAAAGGGAGAGGTAGCTTATGATAAAGGAATTAAAGGAGGCAAAATCAGCAATGCGAAAAATGAGAAGTGAAAGTTTGATGACCTTACCTTGGACAAATATATGGGGCAGGGCCCAACAGGTCCAAGGACAGCCCAAAGGCAACTGTGCTATAACATCCTTTACAGGTATCCAAATTTCAAGTGAAGTTGTGTTCATTTCCATCTAATATAAAAGGGTGAATCATTTAGATAATATAGATACATATAAAGTATATTTCTTCTACATAAGAATTTAATAATAATTGGCATAAGATAGAGAGAAACTTATCTCAGATCCAAGCAGAACATACCTTATCAGTTTTTAAACTTGTAAACTTTACTGTGAGAAATTATTAAATTGCTTCTACTTACATTTGCATCAAGATTCAGGGCTAATATAATACTTCACAAATCTTCTCTTTATTTTCATAACCAGTCACTGAAAATGTGAGATTTTATTTCCTTGAAATGTTATGACTGGTGTAAGGGAGATAACTGAATGATATACATAAGGTGTGGTAACCTCTAATACATTATCCATGTAATATGGATGAGTTCATCAACAACCTGTATTAACTTTGTTGCAATTAAATTATCTCAAAATACATTACTGATAAAGTGAGAACCTAACATTCAGACTCCTATATTTAGTGGAGACCTCAAGAGTCATGTAATTTTAATGTCTAAGATGATGCAGCTATTTCATATCACATAGTTCATATTTTCTACAATGCCGGCATGTAGAGTGCAGCCTTCCATAACCATGCAGATATCATCTCATGCCAATTTGCATTCTTGCGATGGGATGCAAAGTTTCAAGAACAGTGTGGATTTGAATGGAATGAATACGCACTGTGTGACTAAAATGGTTATCATTCTGTAATGTTGGACCAAACATGGAAATTCCACAAGAGCAGCTTGACAGAAAGAAATAGGATTAATTGAAAGTCAATAGTAGATTATAATTGGGCTTATACAAGTGCCAATGGGAAATGCTGACTTAAGGAAACTGTTCTTGTTTGTTGGTATTCACTGCTACTTCAACAAAAGGGAATGCAAGAGAACTGAACTAACTACATGAACAATTTCAAAGCAGGAAAGTGTAAAAAAACAAACGGACAATTAGAGCAGGACAATTCAAATCAAAGTGGGAAGGAATACCATATCCTTAATAAATTACCTAAAAATTACTCATGCCAGAACACCCCACATGGTACAAGTGATCTATCTACAAGTGTACTTAGAGTGTTCTCTATCCTGGTTTATGGCATGCCTTACAAGAACAAGATAGCTGTTTTTGTACACATGATTTTTCATCTTTTGCAGGTACAATAGCCAATATTTGGCCAAAATCAACTATATTATGTTTACATAACTTATTTTGTTGCATGCATTCCAATCTAGGAGGTAACAGCACATACATAAAGGGATCAGGTAGCACAAGTCTATATCTATCATAGCTATAGTTATCAAAAGTCCCCATCCAAAGCCAACTTGTGCTATTTTCTGAAGATTTCATACATTTCATTCGTAAAGAACTTTCAATATTTGACCAAAACTGTTCAGCACACATTTGTTTTCCTACATCAAACTAGTATAGTTCATAAATGAGGCCCACATGTATGAGTTTCTATGGATACATTGTGAGGCTATTCTTTCCTTTAGCAAACCTTAATTTTTCCAATAATCTGTGAAATAGTTCGAGACTGTATAAGTAACAAATAGACTTAGTCTCACTTGTGAAAAACAATTTGATGAGTTACTAACCTATGTCTTATATGCATGTGTATAGAAATGTCATTGAGCTGTTTGAACTAATGTTCTCATACTTTTGCTACACCATCAAAATCATCTTTTGAAATAAAATGAATTCTTTCAACTATGAGTTGTATCTTATTCATATCAGCACTTATTGAACTTCACATAGGTGATATGGGATAAATCACATTATGTCATATTATGTAATAACTAGGTCAAAGGTCAATGTACCAAATAGTATGTACCTGTCCTACTTCAAAATCTACAATTCACCTAAAAGAAAGGAATTTATATTTCTTTGGTAGGTGCAGAACTTAACATCAGAGACAGGTGGACATGACCCAATCTTATTATAAAGTATAAGCTTTGACCACTTTACACTATCTGCAGATACAAGAGGTCACTAACCACCAGTCCTCACACAAAGGTCCACCTACCCATCCTCTTTGTAACACAAATAGTAAGCTTTCCTCCTTTGTAATGTGAATAAAATTGTTTCAATAAACCAGTCAGTCACCAAATATTGTAAATCACAGCTTCTAAGTGGTTATGCTGGATTGAGGGGTGAAATTAGGGGAATAAAATACAGAAAAATGCCAAATATAAACACTAAGTATAGCACATCAAATGGAGTTAAAAACGGGAGGAAAGTGTTTATCTAAAAGGGAGAGGTAGCTTATGATAAAGGAATTAAAGGAGGCAAAATCAGCAATGCGAAAAATGAGAAGTGAAAGTTTGATGACCTTACCTTGGACAAATATATGGGGCAGGGCCCAACAGGTCCAAGGACAGCCCAAAGGCAACTGTGCTATAACATCCTTTACAGGTATCCAAATTTCAAGTGAAGTTGTGTTCATTTCCATCTAATATAAAAGGGTGAATCATTTAGATAATATAGATACATATAAAGTATATTTCTTCTACATAAGAATTTAATAATAATTGGCATAAGATAGAGAGAAACTTATCTCAGATCCAAGCAGAACATACCTTATCAGTTTTTAAACTTGTAAACTTTACTGTGAGAAATTATTAAATTGCTTCTACTTACATTTGCATCAAGATTGAGGGCTAATATAATACTTCACAAATCTTCTCTTTATTTTCATAACCAGTCACTGAAAATGTGAGATTTTATTTCCTTGAAATGTTATGACTGGTGTAAGGGAGATAACTGAATGATATACATAAGGTGTGGTAACCTCTAATACATTATCCATGTAATATGGATGAGTTCATCAACAACCTGTATTAACTTTGTTGCAATTAAATTATCTCAAAATACATTACTGATAAAGTGAGAACCTAACATTCAGACTCCTATATTTAGTGGAGACCTCAAGAGTCATGTAATTTTAATGTCTAAGATGATGCAGCTATTTCATATCACATAGTTCATATTTTCTACAATGCCGGCATGTAGAGTGCAGCCTTCCATAACCATGCAGATATCATCTCATGCCAATTTGCATTCTTGCGATGGGATGCAAAGTTTCAAGAACAGTGTGGATTTGAATGGAATGAATACGCACTGTGTGACTAAAATGGTTATCATTCTGTAATGTTGGACCAAACATGGAAATTCCACAAGAGCAGCTTGACAGAAAGAAATAGGATTAATTGAAAGTCAATAGTAGATTATAATTGGGCTTATACAAGTGCCAATGGGAAATGCTGACTTAAGGAAACTGTTCTTGTTTGTTGGTATTCACTGCTACTTCAACAAAAGGGAATGCAAGAGAACTGAACTAACTACATGAACAATTTCAAAGCAGGAAAGTGTAAAAAAACAAACGGACAATTAGAGCAGGACAATTCAAATCAAAGTGGGAAGGAATACCATATCCTTAATAAATTACCTAAAAATTACTCATGCCAGAACACCCCACATGGTACAAGTGATCTATCTACAAGTGTACTTAGAGTGTTCTCTATCCTGGTTTATGGCATGCCTTACAAGAACAAGATAGCTGTTTTTGTACACATGATTTTTCATCTTTTGCAGGTACAATAGCCAATATTTGGCCCAAATCAACTATATTATGTTTACATAACTTATTTTGTTGCATGCATTCCAATCTAGGAGGTAACAGCACATACATAAAGGGATCAGGTAGCACAAGTCTATATCTATCATAGCTATAGTTATCAAAAGTCCCCATCCAAAGCCAACTTGTGCTATTTTCTGAAGATTTCATACATTTCATTCGTAAAGAACTTTCAATATTTGACCAAAACTGTTCAGCACACATTTGTTTTCCTACATCAAACTAGTATAGTTCATAAATGCCGCCCACATGTATGCGTTTCTATGGATACATTGTGAGGCTATTCTCTCCTTTAGCAAACCTTAATTTTTCCAATAATCTGTAAAATAGTTCGGGACTGTATAAGTAACAAATATACTTAGTCTCACTTGTGAAAAACAATTTGATGAGGTACTAACCTATGTCTTATATGCATGTGTATAGAAATGTCATTGAGCTGTTTGAACTATTGTTTTCATACTTTTGCTTCACCATCAAAATCATCTTTTGAAATAAAATGAATTCTTTCAACTATGAGTTGTATCTTATTCATATCAGCACTTATTGAACTTCATATAGGTGATATGGGATAAATCACATTATGTCATATTATGTAATTACTAGGTCAAAGGTCAATGTACCAAATAGTATGTACCTGTCCTACTTCAAAATGTACAATTCACCTAAAAGAAAGGAATTTATATTTCTTTGGTAGGTGCAGAACTTAACATCAGAGACAGGTGGACATGACCCAATCTTATTATAAAGTATAAGCTTTGACCACTTTACACTATCTGCAGATACAAGAGGTCACTAACCACCAGTCCTCACACAAAGGTCCACCTACCCATCCTCTTTGTAACACAAATAGTAAGCTTTCCTCCTTTGTAATGTGAATAAAATTGTTTCAATAAACCAGTCAGTCACCAAATATAGTAAATCACAGCTTCTAAGTGGTTATGCTGGATTGGGGGGTGAAATTAGGGGAATAAAATACAGAAAAATGCCAAATATAAACACTAAGTATAGCACATCAAATGGAGTTAAAAACGGGAGGAAAGTGTTTATCTAAAAGGGAGAGGTAGCTTATGATAAAGGAATTAAAGGAGGCAAAATCAGCAATGCGAAAAATGAGAAGTGAAAGTTTGATGACCTTACCTTGGACAAATATATGGGGCAGGGCCCAACAGGTCCAAGGACAGCCCAAAGGCAACTGTGCTATAACATCCTTTACAGGTATCCAAATTTCAAGTGAAGTTGTGTTCATTTCCATCTAATATAAAAGGGTGAATCATTTAGATAATATAGATACATATAAAGTATATTTCTTCTACATAAGAATTTAATAATAATTGGCATAAGATAGAGAGAAACTTATCTCAGATCCAAGCAGAACATACCTTATCAGTTTTTAAACTTGTAAACTTTACTGTGAGAAATTATTAAATTGCTTCTACTTACATTTGCATCAAGATTCAGGGCTAATATAATACTTCACAAATCTTCTCTTTATTTTCATAACCAGTCACTGAAAATGTGAGATTTTATTTCCTTGAAATGTTATGACTGGTGTAAGGGAGATAACTGAATGATATACATAAGGTGTGGTAACCTCTAATACATTATCCATGTAATATGGATGAGTTCATCAACAACCTGTATTAACTTTGCTGCAATTAAATTATCTCAAAATACATTACTGATAAAGTGAGAACCTAACATTCAGACTCCTATATTTAGTGGAGACCTCAAGAGTCATGTAATTTTAATGTCCAAGATGATGCAGCTATTTCATATCACATAGTTCATATTTTCTACAATGCCGGCATGTAGAGTGCAGCCTTCCATAACCATGCAGATATCATCTCATGCCAATTTGCATTCTTGCGATGGGATGCAAAGTTTCAAGAACAGTGTGGATTTGAATGGAATGAATACGCACTGTGTGACTAAAATGGTTATCATTCTGTAATGTTGGACCAAACATGGAAATTCCACAAGAGCAGCTTGACAGAAAGAAATAGGATTAATTGAAAGTCAATAGTAGATTATAATTGGGCTGATACAAGTGCCAATGGGAAATGCTGACTTAAGGAAACTGTTCTTGTTTGTTGGTATTCACTGCTACTTCAACAAAAGGGAATGCAAGAGAACTGAACTAACTACATGAACAATTTCAAAGCAGGAAAGTGTAAAAAAACAAACGGACAATTAGAGCAGGACAATTCAAATCAAAGTGGGAAGGAATACCATATCCTTAATAAATTACCTAAAAATTACTCATGCCAGAACACCCCACATGGTACAAGTGATCTATCTACAAGTGTACTTAGAGTGTTCTCTATCCTGGTTTATGGCATGCCTTACAAGAACAAGATAGCTGTTTTTGTACACATGATTTTTCATCTTTTGCAGGTACAATAGCCAATATTTGGCCAAAATCAACTATATTATGTTTACATAACTTATTTTGTTGCATGCATTCCAATCTAGGAGGTAACAGCACATACATAAAGGGATCAGGTAGCACAAGTCTATATCTATCATAGCTATAGTTATCAAAAGTCCCCATCCAAAGCCAACTTGTGCTATTTTCTGAAGATTTCATACATTTCATTCGTAAAGAACTTTCAATATTTGACCAAAACTGTTCAGCACACATTTGTTTTCCTACATCAAACTAGTATAGTTCATAAATGGCGCCTACATGTATGCGTTTCTATGGATACATTGTGAGGCTATTCTTTCCTTTAGCAAACCTTAATTTTTCCAATAATCTGTGAAATAGTTCGAGACTGTATAAGTAACAAATATACTTAGTCTCACTTGTGAAACACAATTTGATGAGGTACTAACCTATGTCTTATATGCATGTGTATAGAAATGTCATTGAGCTGTTTGAACTATTGTTTTCATACTTTTGCTTCACCATCAAAATCATCTTTTGAAATAAAATGAATTCTTTCAACTATGAGTTGTATCTTATTCATATCAGCACTTATTGAACTTCATATAGGTGATATGGGATAAATAACATTATGTCATATTATGTAATAACTAGGTCAAAGGTCAATGTACCAAATAGTATGTACCTGTCCTACTTCAAAATGTACAATTCACCTAAAAGAAAGGAATTTATATTTCTTTGGTAGGTGCAGAACTTAACATCAGAGACAGGTGGACATGACCCAATCTTATTATAAAGTATAAGCTTTGACCACTTTACACTATCTGCAGATACAAGAGGTCACTAACCACCAGTCCTCACACAAAGGTCCACCTACCCATCCTCTTTGTAACAAAAATAGTAAGCTTTCCTCCTTTGTAATGTGAATAAAATTGTTTCAATAAACCAGTCAGTCACCAAATATAGTAAATCACAGCTTCTAAGTGGTTATGCTGGATTGGGGGGTGAAATTAGGGGAATAAAATACAGAAAAATGCCAAATATAAACACTAAGTATAGCACATCAAATGGAGTTAAAAACAGGAGGAAAGTGTTTATCTAAAAGGGAGAGGTAGCTTATGATAAAGGAATTAAAGGAGGCAAAATCAGCAATGCGAAAAATGAGA
The DNA here is from genome assembly GCA_028554795.2 of Sinohyriopsis cumingii. Lineage (NCBI taxonomy): Eukaryota > Metazoa > Mollusca > Bivalvia > Unionida > Unionidae > Sinohyriopsis > Sinohyriopsis cumingii. The sequence continues at coordinate 24,869 of JAPYKE020000535.1, forward strand.
AGTGAAAGTTTGATGACCTTACCTTGGACAAATATATGGGGCAGGGCCCAACAGGTCCAAGGACAGCCCAAAGGCAACTGTGCTATAACATCCTTTACAGGTATCCAAATTTCAAGTGAAGTTGTGTTCATTTCCATCTAATATAAAAGGGTGAATCATTTAGATAATATAGATACATATAAAGTATATATCTTCTACATAAGAATTTAATAATAATTGGCATAAGATAGAGAGAAACTTATCTCAGATCCAAGCAGAACATACCTTATCAGTTTTTAAACTTGTAAACTTTACTGTGAGAAATTATTAAATTGCTTCTACTTACATTTGCATCAAGATTGAGGGCTAATATAATACTTCACAAATCTTCTCTTTATTTTCATAACCAGTCACTGAAAATGTGAGATTTTATTTCCTTGAAATGTTATGACTGGTGTAAGGGAGATAACTGAATGATATACATAAGGTGTGGTAACCTCTAATACATTATCCATGTAATATGGATGAGTTCATCAACAACCTGTATTAACTTTGTTGCAATTAAATTATCTCAAAATACATTACTGATAAAGTGAGAACCTAACATTCAGACTCCTATATTTAGTGGAGACCTCAAGAGTCATGTAATTTTAATGTCTAAGATGATGCAGCTATTTCATATCACATAGTTCATATTTTCTACAATGCCGGCATGTAGAGTGCAGCCTTCCATAACCATGCAGATATCATCTCATGCCAATTTGCATTCTTGCGATGGGATGCAAAGTTTCAAGAACAGTGTGGATTTGAATGGAATGAATACGCACTGTGTGACTAAAATGGTTATCATTCTGTAATGTTGGACCAAACATGGAAATTCCACAAGAGCAGCTTGACAGAAAGAAATAGGATTAATTGAAAGTCAATAGTAGATTATAATTGGGCTTATACAAGTGCCAATGGGAAATGCTGACTTAAGGAAACTGTTCTTGTTTGTTGGTATTCACTGCTACTTCAACAAAAGGGAATGCAAGAGAACTGAACTAACTACATGAACAATTTCAAAGCAGGAAAGTGTAAAAAAACAAAAGGACAATTAGAGCAGGACAATTCAAATCAAAGTGGGAAGGAATACCATATCCTTAATAAATTACCTAAAAATTACTCATGCCAGAACACCCCACATGGTACAAGTGATCTATCTACAAGTGTACTTAGAGTGTTCTCTATCCTGGTTTATGGCATGCCTTACAAGAACAAGATAGCTGTTTTTGTACACATGATTTTTCATCTTTTGCAGGTACAATAGCCAATATTTGGCCCAAATCAACTATATTATGTTTACATAACTTATTTTGTTGCATGCATTCCAATCTAGGAGGTAACAGCACATACATAAAGGGATCAGGTAGCACAAGTCTATATCTATCATAGCTATAGTTATCAAAAGTCCCCATCCAAAGCCAACTTGTGCTATTTTCTGAAGATTTCATACATTTCATTCGTAAAGAACTTTCAATATTTGACCAAAACTGTTCAGCACACATTTGTTTTCCTACATCAAACTAGTATAGTTCATAAATGCCGCCCACATGTATGCGTTTCTATGGATACATTGTGAGGCTATTCTCTCCTTTAGCAAACCTTAATTTTTCCAATAATCTGTAAAATAGTTCGGGACTGTATAAGTAACAAATATACTTAGTCTCACTTGTGAAAAACAATTTGATGAGGTACTAACCTATGTCTTATATGCATGTGTATAGAAATGTCATTGAGCTGTTTGAACTATTGTTTTCATACTTTTGCTTCACCATCAAAATCATCTTTTGAAATAAAATGAATTCTTTCAACTATGAGTTGTATCTTATTCATATCAGCACTTATTGAACTTCATATAGGTGATATGGGATAAATCACATTATGTCATATTATGTAATTACTAGGTCAAAGGTCAATGTACCAAATAGTATGTACCTGTCCTACTTCAAAATGTACAATTCACCTAAAAGAAAGGAATTTATATTTCTTTGGTAGGTGCAGAACTTAACATCAGAGACAGGTGGACATGACCCAATCTTATTATAAAGTATAAGCTTTGACCACTTTACACTATCTGCAGATACAAGAGGTCACTAACCACCAGTCCTCACACAAAGGTCCACCTACCCATCCTCTTTGTAACACAAATAGTAAGCTTTCCTCCTTTGTAATGTGAATAAAATTGTTTCAATAAACCAGTCAGTCACCAAATATAGTAAATCACAGCTTCTAAGTGGTTATGCTGGATTGGGGGGTGAAATTAGGGGAATAAAATACAGAAAAATGCCAAATATAAACACTAAGTATAGCACATCAAATGGAGTTAAAAACGGGAGGAAAGTGTTTATCTAAAAGGGAGAGGTAGCTTATGATAAAGGAATTAAAGGAGGCAAAATCAGCAATGCGAAAAATGAGAAGTGAAAGTTTGATGACCTTACCTTGGACAAATATATGGGGCAGGGCCCAACAGGTCCAAGGACAGCCCAAAGGCAACTGTGCTATAACATCCTTTACAGGTATCCAAATTTCAAGTGAAGTTGTGTTCATTTCCATCTAATATAAAAGGGTGAATCATTTAGATAATATAGATACATATAAAGTATATTTCTTCTACATAAGAATTTAATAATAATTGGCATAAGATAGAGAGAAACTTATCTCAGATCCAAGCAGAACATACCTTATCAGTTTTTAAACTTGTAAACTTTACTGTGAGAAATTATTAAATTGCTTCTACTTACATTTGCATCAAGATTGAGGGCTAATATAATACTTCACAAATCTTCTCTTTATTTTCATAACCAGTCACTGAAAATGTGAGATTTTATTTCCTTGAAATGTTATGACTGGTGTAAGGGAGATAACTGAATGATATACATAAGGTGTGGTAACCTCTAATACATTATCCATGTAATATGGATGAGTTCATCAACAACCTGTATTAACTTTGCTGCAATTAAATTATCTCAAAATACATTACTGGTAAAGTGAGAACCTAACATTCAGACTCCTATATTTAGTGGAGACCTCAAGAGTCATGTAATTTTAATGTCCAAGATGATGCAGCTATTTCATATCACATAGTTCATATTTTCTACAATGCCGGCATGTAGAGTGCAGCCTTCCATAACCATGCAGATATCATCTCATGCCAATTTGCATTCTTGCGATGGGATGCAAAGTTTCAAGAACAGTGTGGATTTGAATGGAATGAATACGCACTGTGTGACTAAAATGGTTATCATTCTGTAATGTTGGACCAAACATGGAAATTCCACAAGAGCAGCTTGACAGAAAGAAATAGGATTAATTGAAAGTCAATAGTAGATTATAATTGGGCTTATACAAGTGCCAATGGGAAATGCTGACTTAAGGAAACTGTTCTTGTTTGTTGGTATTCACTGCTACTTCAACAAAAGGGAATGCAAGAGAACTGAACTAACTACATGAACAATTTCAAAGCAGGAAAGTGTAAAAAAACAAACGGACAATTAGAGCAGGACAATTCAAATCAAAGTGGGAAGGAATACCATATCCTTAATAAATTACCTAAAAATTACTCATGCCAGAACACCCCACATGGTACAAGTGATCTATCTACAAGTGTACTTAGAGTGTTCTCTATCCTGGTTTATGGCATGCCTTACAAGAACAAGATAGCTGTTTTTGTACACATGATTTTTCATCTTTTGCAGGTACAATAGCCAATATTTGGCCAAAATCAACTATATTATGTTTACATAACTTATTTTGTTGCATGCATTCCAATCTAGGAGGTAACAGCACATACATAAAGGGATCAGGTAGCACAAGTCTATATCTATCATAGCTATAGTTATCAAAAGTCCCCATCCAAAGCCAACTTGTGCTATTTTCTGAAGATTTCATACATTTCATTCGTAAAGAACTTTCAATATTTGACCAAAACTGTTCAGCACACATTTGTTTTCCTACATCAAACTAGTATAGTTCATAAATGGCGCCTACATGTATGCGTTTCTATGGATACATTGTGAGGCTATTCTTTCCTTTAGCAAACCTTAATTTTTCCAATAATCTGTGAAATAGTTCGAGACTGTATAAGTAACAAATATACTTAGTCTCACTTGTGAAACACAATTTGATGAGGTACTAACCTATGTCTTATATGCATGTGTATAGAAATGTCATTGAGCTGTTTGAACTATTGTTTTCATACTTTTGCTTCACCATCAAAATCATCTTTTGAAATAAAATGAATTCTTTCAACTATGAGTTGTATCTTATTCATATCAGCACTTATTGAACTTCACATAGGTGATATGGGATAAATAACATTATGTCATATTATGTAATAACTAGGTCAAAGGTCAATGTACCAAATAGTATGTACCTGTCCTACTTCAAAATGTACAATTCACCTAAAAGAAAGGAATTTATATTTCTTTGGTAGGTGCAGAACTTAACATCAGAGACAGGTGGACATGACCCAATCTTATTATAAAGTATAAGCTTTGACCACTTTACACTATCTGCAGATACAAGAGGTCACTAACCACCAGTCCTCACACAAAGGTCCACCTACCCATCCTCTTTGTAACAAAAATAGTAAGCTTTCCTCCTTTGCAATGTGAATAAAATTGTTTCAATAAACCAGTCAGTCACCAAATATAGTAAATCACAGCTTCTAAGTGGTTATGCTGGATTGGGGGGTGAAATTAGGGGAATAAAATACAGAAAAATGCCAAATATAAACACTAAGTATAGCACATCAAATGGAGTTAAAAACAGGAGGAAAGTGTTTATCTAAAAGGGAGAGGTAGCTTATGATAAAGGAATTAAAGGAGGCAAAATCAGCAATGCGAAAAATGAGAAGTGAAAGTTTGATGACCTTACCTTGGACAAATATATGGGGCAGGGCCCAACAGGTCCAAGGACAGCCCAAAGGCAACTGTGCTATAACATCCTTTACAGGTATCCAAATTTCAAGTGAAGTTGTGTTCATTTCCATCTAATATAAAAGGGTGAATCATTTAGATAATATAGATACATATAAAGTATATATCTTCTACATAAGAATTTAATAATAATTGGCATAAGATAGAGAGAAACTTATCTCAGATCCAAGCAGAACATACCTTATCAGTTTTTAAACTTGTAAACTTTACTGTGAGAAATTATTAAATTGCTTCTACTTACATTTGCATCAAGATTGAGGGCTAATATAATACTTCACAAATCTTCTCTTTATTTTCATAACCAGTCACTGAAAATGTGAGATTTTATTTCCTTGAAATGTTATGACTGGTGTAAGGGAGATAACTGAATGATATACATAAGGTGTGGTAACCTCTAATACATTATCCATGTAATATGGATGAGTTCATCAACAACCTGTATTAACTTTGTTGCAATTAAATTATCTCAAAATACATTACTGATAAAGTGAGAACCTAACATTCAGACTCCTATATTTAGTGGAGACCTCAAGAGTCATGTAATTTTAATGTCTAAGATGATGCAGCTATTTCATATCACATAGTTCATATTTTCTACAATGCCGGCATGTAGAGTGCAGCCTTCCATAACCATGCAGATATCATCTCATGCCAATTTGCATTCTTGCGATGGGATGCAAAGTTTCAAGAACAGTGTGGATTTGAATGGAATGAATACGCACTGTGTGACTAAAATGGTTATCATTCTGTAATGTTGGACCAAACATGGAAATTCCACAAGAGCAGCTTGACAGAAAGAAATAGGATTAATTGAAAGTCAATAGTAGATTATAATTGGGCTTATACAAGTGCCAATGGGAAATGCTGACTTAAGGAAACTGTTCTTGTTTGTTGGTATTCACTGCTACTTCAACAAAAGGGAATGCAAGAGAACTGAACTAACTACATGAACAATTTCAAAGCAGGAAAGTGTAAAAAAACAAAAGGACAATTAGAGCAGGACAATTCAAATCAAAGTGGGAAGGAATACCATATCCTTAATAAATTACCTAAAAATTACTCATGCCAGAACACCCCACATGGTACAAGTGATCTATCTACAAGTGTACTTAGAGTGTTCTCTATCCTGGTTTATGGCATGCCTTACAAGAACAAGATAGCTGTTTTTGTACACATGATTTTTCATCTTTTGCAGGTACAATAGCCAATATTTGGCCAAAATCAACTATATTATGTTTACATAACTTATTTTGTTGCATGCATTCCAATCTAGGAGGTAACAGCACATACATAAAGGGATCAGGTAGCACAAGTCTATATCTATCATAGCTATAGTTATCAAAAGTCCCCATCCAAAGCCAACTTGTGCTATTTTCTGAAGATTTCATACATTTCATTCGTAAAGAACTTTCAATATTTGACCAAAACTGTTCAGCACACATTTGTTTTCCTACATCAAACTAGTATAGTTCATAAATGAGGCCCACATGTATGCGTTTCTATGGATACATTGTGAGGCTATTCTTTCCTTTAGCAAACCTTAATTTTTCCAATAATCTGTGAAATAGTTCGAGACTGTATAAGTAACAAATAGACTTAGTCTCACTTGTGAAAAACAATTTGATGAGTTACTAACCTATGTCTTATATGCATGTGTATAGAAATGTCATTGAGCTGTTTGAACTAATGTTCTCATACTTTTGCTACACCATCAAAATCATCTTTTGAAATAAAATGAATTCTTTCAACTATGAGTTGTATCTTATTCATATCAGCACTTATTGAACTTCACATAGGTGATATGGGATAAATCACATTATGTCATATTATGTAATAACTAGGTCAAAGGTCAATGTACCAAATAGTATGTACCTGTCCTACTTCAAAATGTACAATTCACCTAAAAGAAAGGAATTTATATTTCTTTGGTAGGTGCAGAACTTAACATCAGAGACAGGTGGACATGACCCAATCTTATTATAAAGTATAAGCTTTGACCACTTTACACTATCTGCAGATACAAGAGGTCACTAACCACCAGTCCTCACACAAAGGTCCACCTACCCATCCTCTTTGTAACACAAATAGTAAGCTTTCCTCCTTTGTAATGTGAATAAAATTGTTTCAATAAACCAGTCAGTCACCAAATATTGTAAATCACAGCTTCTAAGTGGTTATGCTGGATTGAGGGGTGAAATTAGGGGAATAAAATACAGAAAAATGCCAAATATAAACACTAAGTATAGCACATCAAATGGAGTTAAAAACGGGAGGAAAGTGTTTATCTAAAAGGGAGAGGTAGCTTATGATAAAGGAATTAAAGGAGGCAAAATCAGCAATGCGAAAAATGAGAAGTGAAAGTTTGATGACCTTACCTTGGACAAATATATGGGGCAGGGCCCAACAGGTCCAAGGACAGCCCAAAGGCAACTGTGCTATAACATCCTTTACAGGTATCCAAATTTCAAGTGAAGTTGTGTTCATTTCCATCTAATATAAAAGGGTGAATCATTTAGATAATATAGATACATATAAAGTATATTTCTTCTACATAAGAATTTAATAATAATTGGCATAAGATAGAGAGAAACTTATCTCAGATCCAAGCAGAACATACCTTATCAGTTTTTAAACTTGTAAACTTTACTGTGAGAAATTATTAAATTGCTTCTACTTACATTTGCATCAAGATTGAGGGCTAATATAATACTTCACAAATCTTCTCTTTATTTTCATAACCAGTCACTGAAAATGTGAGATTTTATTTCCTTGAAATGTTATGACTGGTGTAAGGGAGATAACTGAATGATATACATAAGGTGTGGTAACCTCTAATACATTATCCATGTAATATGGATGAGTTCATCAACAACCTGTATTAACTTTGTTGCAATTAAATTATCTCAAAATACATTACTGATAAAGTGAGAACCTAACATTCAGACTCCTATATTTAGTGGAGACCTCAAGAGTCATGTAATTTTAATGTCTAAGATGATGCAGCTATTTCATATCACATAGTTCATATTTTCTACAATGCCGGCATGTAGAGTGCAGCCTTCCATAACCATGCAGATATCATCTCATGCCAATTTGCATTCTTGCGATGGGATGCAAAGTTTCAAGAACAGTGTGGATTTGAATGGAATGAATATGCACTGTGTGACTAAAATGGTTATCATTCTGTAATGTTGGACCAAACATGGAAATTCCACAAGAGCAGCTTGACAGAAAGAAATAGGATTAATTGAAAGTCAATAGTAGATTATAATTGGGCTTATACAAGTGCCAATGGGAAATGCTGACTTAAGGAAACTGTTCTTGTTTGTTGGTATTCACTGCTACTTCAACAAAAGGGAATGCAAGAGAACTGAACTAACTACATGAACAATTTCAAAGCAGGAAAGTGTAAAAAAACAAAAGGACAATTAGAGCAGGACAATTCAAATCAAAGTGGGAAGGAATACCATATCCTTAATAAATTACCTAAAAATTACTCATGCCAGAACACCCCACATGGTACAAGTGATCTATCTACAAGTGTACTTAGAGTGTTCTCTATCCTGGTTTATGGCATGGCTTACAAGAACAAGATAGCTGTTTTTGTACACATGATTTTTCATCTTTTGCAGGTACAATAGCCAATATTTGGCCAAAATCAACTATATTATGTTTACATAACTTATTTTGTTGCATGCATTCCAATCTAGGAGGTAACAGCACATACATAAAGGGATCAGGTAGCACAAGTCTATATCTATCATAGCTATAGTTATCAAAAGTCCCCATCCAAAGCCAACTTGTGCTATTTTCTGAAGATTTCATACATTTCATTCGTAAAGAACTTTCAATATTTGACCAAAACTGTTCAGCACACATTTGTTTTCCTACATCAAACTAGTATAGTTCATAAATGCCGCCCACATGTATGCGTTTCTATGGATACATTGTGAGGCTATTCTCTCCTTTAGCAAACCTTAATTTTTCCAATAATCTGTAAAATAGTTCGGGACTGTATAAGTAACAAATATACTTAGTCTCACTTGTGAAAAACAATTTGATGAGGTACTAACCTATGTCTTATATGCATGTGTATAGAAATGTCATTGAGCTGTTTGAACTATTGTTTTCATACTTTTGCTTCACCATCAAAATCATCTTTTGAAATAAAATGAATTCTTTCAACTATGAGTTGTATCTTATTCATATCAGCACTTATTGAACTTCATATAGGTGATATGGGATAAATCACATTATGTCATATTATGTAATTACTAGGTCAAAGGTCAATGTACCAAATAGTATGTACCTGTCCTACTTCAAAATCTACAATTCACCTAAAAGAAAGGAATTTATATTTCTTTGGTAGGTGCAGAACTTAACATCAGAGACAGGTGGACATGACCCAATCTTATTATAAAGTATAAGCTTTGACCACTTTACACTATCTGCAGATACAAGAGGTCACTAACCACCAGTCCTCACACAAAGGTCCACCTACCCATCCTCTTTGTGACACAAATAGTAAGCTTTCCTCCTTTGTAATGTGAATAAAATTGTTTCAATAAACCAGTCAGTCACCAAATATAGTAAATCACAGCTTCTAAGTGGTTATGCTGGATTGGGGGGTGAAATTAGGGGAATAAAATACAGAAAAATGCCAAATATAAACACTAAGTATAGCACATCAAATGGAGTTAAAAACGGGAGGAAAGTGTTTATCTAAAAGGGAGAGGTAGCTTATGATAAAGGAATTAAAGGAGGCAAAATCAGCAATGCGAAAAATGAGAAGTGAAAGTTTGATGACCTTACCTTGGACAAATATATGGGGCAGGGCCCAACAGGTCCAAGGACAGCCCAAAGGCAACTGTGCTATAACATCCTTTACAGGTATCCAAATTTCAAGTGAAGTTGTGTTCATTTCCATCTAATATAAAAGGGTGAATCATTTAGATAATATAGATACATATAAAGTATATTTCTTCTACATAAGAATTTAATAATAATTGGCATAAGATAGAGAGAAACTTATCTCAGATCCAAGCAGAACATACCTTATCAGTTTTTAAACTTGTAAACTTTACTGTGAGAAATTATTAAATTGCTTCTACTTACATTTGCATCAAGATTGAGGGCTAATATAATACTTCACAAATCTTCTCTTTATTTTCATAACCAGTCACTGAAAATGTGAGATTTTATTTCCTTGAAATGTTATGACTGGTGTAAGGGAGATAACTGAATGATATACATAAGGTGTGGTAACCTCTAATACATTATCCATGTAATATGGATGAGTTCATCAACAACCTGTATTAACTTTGCTGCAATTAAATTATCTCAAAATACATTACTGATAAAGTGAGAACCTAACATTCAGACTCCTATATTTAGTGGAGACCTCAAGAGTCATGTAATTTTAATGTCCAAGATGATGCAGCTATTTCATATCACATAGTTCATATTTTCTACAATGCCGGCATGTAGAGTGCAGCCTTCCATAACCATGCAGATATCATCTCATGCCAATTTGCATTCTTGCGATGGGATGCAAAGTTTCAAGAACAGTGTGGATTTGAATGGAATGAATACGCACTGTGTGACTAAAATGGTTATCATTCTGTAATGTTGGACCAAACATGGAAATTCCACAAGAGCAGCTTGACAGAAAGAAATAGGATTAATTGAAAGTCAATAGTAGATTATAATTGGGCTTATACAAGTGCCAATGGGAAATGCTGACTTAAGGAAACTGTTCTTGTTTGTTGGTATTCACTGCTACTTCAACAAAAGGGAATGCAAGAGAACTGAACTAACTACATGAACAATTTCAAAGCAGGAAAGTGTAAAAAAACAAACGGACAATTAGAGCAGGACAATTCAAATCAAAGTGGGAAGGAATACCATATCCTTAATAAATTACCTAAAAATTACTCATGCCAGAACACCCCACATGGTACAAGTGATCTATCTACAAGTGTACTTAGAGTGTTCTCTATCCTGGTTTATGGCATGCCTTACAAGAACAAGATAGCTGTTTTTGTACACATGATTTTTCATCTTTTGCAGGTACAATAGCCAATATTTGGCCAAAATCAACTATATTATGTTTACATAACTTATTTTGTTGCATGCATTCCAATCTAGGAGGTAACAGCACATACATAAAGGGATCAGGTAGCACAAGTCTATATCTATCATAGCTATAGTTATCAAAAGTCCCCATCCAAAGCCAACTTGTGCTATTTTCTGAAGATTTCATACATTTCATTCGTAAAGAACTTTCAATATTTGACCAAAACTGTTCAGCACACATTTGTTTTCCTACATCAAACTAGTATAGTTCATAAATGGCGCCTACATGTATGCGTTTCTATGGATACATTGTGAGGCTATTCTTTCCTTTAGCAAACCTTAATTTTTCCAATAATCTGTGAAATAGTTCGAGACTGTATAAGTAACAAATATACTTAGTCTCACTTGTGAAACACAATTTGATGAGGTACTAACCTATGTCTTATATGCATGTGTATAGAAATGTCATTGAGCTGTTTGAACTATTGTTTTCATACTTTTGCTTCACCATCAAAATCATCTTTTGAAATAAAATGAATTCTTTCAACTATGAGTTGTATCTTATTCATATCAGCACTTATTGAACTTCACATAGGTGATATGGGATAAATAACATTATGTCATATTATGTAATAACTAGGTCAAAGGTCAATGTACCAAATAGTATGTACCTGTCCTACTTCAAAATGTACAATTCACCTAAAAGAAAGGAATTTATATTTCTTTGGTAGGTGCAGAACTTAACATCAGAGACAGGTGGACATGACCCAATCTTATTATAAAGTATAAGCTTTGACCACTTTACACTATCTGCAGATACAAGAGGTCACTAACCACCAGTCCTCACACAAAGGTCCACCTACCCATCCTCTTTGTAACAAAAATAGTAAGCTTTCCTCCTTTGTAATGTGAATAAAATTGTTTCAATAAACCAGTCAGTCACCAAATATAGTAAATCACAGCTTCTAAGTGGTTATGCTGGATTGGGGGGGTGAAATTAGGGGAATAAAATACAGAAAAATGCCAAATATAAACACTAAGTATAGCACATCAAATGGAGTTAAAAACAGGAGGAAAGTGTTTATCTAAAAGGGAGAGGTAGCTTATGATAAAGGAATTAAAGGAGGCAAAATCAGCAATGCGAAAAATGAGAAGTGAAAGTTTGATGACCTTACCTTGGACAAATATATGGGGCAGGGCCCAACAGGTCCAAGGACAGCCCAAAGGCAACTGTGCTATAACATCCTTTACAGGTATCCAAATTTCAAGTGAAGTTGTGTTCATTTCCATCTAATATAAAAGGGTGAATCATTTAGATAATATAGATACATATAAAGTATATTTCTTCTACATAAGAATTTAATAATAATTGGCATAAGATAGAGAGAAACTTATCTCAGATCCAAGCAGAACATACCTTATCAGTTTTTAAACTTGTAAACTTTACTGTGAGAAATTATTAAATTGCTTCTACTTACATTTGCATCAAGATTGAGGGCTAATATAATACTTCACAAATCTTCTCTTTATTTTCATAACCAGTCACTGAAAATGTGAGATTTTATTTCCTTGAAATGTTATGACTGGTGTAAGGGAGATAACTGAATGATATACATAAGGTGTGGTAACCTCTAATACATTATCCATGTAATATGGATGAGTTCATCAACAACCTGTATTAACTTTGTTGCAATTAAATTATCTCAAAATACATTACTGATAAAGTGAGAACCTAACATTCAGACTCCTATATTTAGTGGAGACCTCAAGAGTCATGTAATTTTAATGTCTAAGATGATGCAGCTATTTCATATCACATAGTTCATATTTTCTACAATGCCGGCATGTAGAGTGCAGCCTTCCATAACCATGCAGATATCATCTCATGCCAATTTGCATTCTTGCGATGGGATGCAAAGTTTCAAGAACAGTGTGGATTTGAATGGAATGAATATGCACTGTGTGACTAAAATGGTTATCATTCTGTAATGTTGGACCAAACATGGAAATTCCACAAGAGCAGCTTGACAGAAAGAAATAGGATTAATTGAAAGTCAATAGTAGATTATAATTGGGCTTATACAAGTGCCAATGGGAAATGCTGACTTAAGGAAACTGTTCTTGTTTGTTGGTATTCACTGCTACTTCAACAAAAGGGAATGCAAGAGAACTGAACTAACTACATGAACAATTTCAAAGCAGGAAAGTGTAAAAAAACAAAAGGACAATTAGAGCAGGACAATTCAAATCAAAGTGGGAAGGAATACCATATCCTTAATAAATTACCTAAAAATTACTCATGCCAGAACACCCCACATGGTACAAGTGATCTATCTACAAGTGTACTTAGAGTGTTCTCTATCCTGGTTTATGGCATGCCTTACAAGAACAAGATAGCTGTTTTTGTACACATGATTTTTCATCTTTTGCAGGTACAATAGCCAATATTTGGCCAAAATCAACTATATTATGTTTACATAACTTATTTTGTTGCATGCATTCCAATCTAGGAGGTAACAGCACATACATAAAGGGATCAGGTAGCACAAGTCTATATCTATCATAGCTATAGTTATCAAAAGTCCCCATCCAAAGCCAACTTGTGCTATTTTCTGAAGATTTCATACATTTCATTCGTAAAGAACTTTCAATATTTGACCAAAACTGTTCAGCACACATTTGTTTTCCTACATCAAACTAGTATAGTTCATAAATGAGGCCCACATGTATGCGTTTCTATGGATACATTGTGAGGCTATTCTTTCCTTTAGCAAACCTTAATTTTTCCAATAATCTGTGAAATAGTTCGAGACTGTATAAGTAACAAATAGACTTAGTCTCACTTGTGAAAAACAATTTGATGAGTTACTAACCTATGTCTTATATGCATGTGTATAGAAATGTCATTGAGCTGTTTGAACTAATGTTCTCATACTTTTGCTTCACCATCAAAATCATCTTTTGAAATAAAATGAATTCTTTCAACTATGAGTTGTATCTTATTCATATCAGCACTTATTGAACTTCACATAGGTGATATGGGATAAATCACATTATGTCATATTATGTAATAACTAGGTCAAAGGTCAATGTACCAAATAGTATGTACCTGTCCTACTTCAAAATCTACAATTCACCTAAAAGAAAGGAATTTATATTTGTTTGGTAGGTGCAGAACTTAACATCAGAGACAGGTGGACATGACCCAATCTTATTATAAAGTATAAGCTTTGACCACTTTACACTATCTGCAGATACAAGAGGTCACTAACCACCAGTCCTCACACAAAGGTCCACCTACCCATCCTCTTTGTAACACAAATAGTAAGCTTTCCTCCTTTGTAATGTGAATAAAATTGTTTCAATAAACCAGTCAGTCACCAAATATTGTAAATCACAGCTTCTAAGTGGTTATGCTGGATTGAGGGGTGAAATTAGGGGAATAAAATACAGAAAAATGCCAAATATAAACACTAAGTATAGCACATCAAATGGAGTTAAAAACGGGAGGAAAGTGTTTATCTAAAAGGGAGAGGTAGCTTATGATAAAGGAATTAAAGGAGGCAAAATCAGCAATGCGAAAAATGAGAAGTGAAAGTTTGATGACCTTACCTTGGACAAATATATGGGGCAGGGCCCAACAGGTCCAAGGACAGCCCAAAGGCAACTGTGCTATAACATCCTTTACAGGTATCCAAATTTCAAGTGAAGTTGTGTTCATTTCCATCTAATATAAAAGGGTGAATCATTTAGATAATATAGATACATATAAAGTATATTTCTTCTACATAAGAATTTAATAATAATTGGCATAAGATAGAGAGAAACTTATCTCAGATCCAAGCAGAACATACCTTATCAGTTTTTAAACTTGTAAACTTTACTGTGAGAAATTATTAAATTGCTTCTACTTACATTTGCATCAAGATTGAGGGCTAATATAATACTTCACAAATCTTCTCTTTATTTTCATAACCAGTCACTGAAAATGTGAGATTTTATTTCCTTGAAATGTTATGACTGGTGTAAGGGAGATAACTGAATGATATACATAAGGTGTGGTAACCTCTAATACATTATCCATGTAATATGGATGAGTTCATCAACAACCTGTATTAACTTTGTTGCAATTAAATTATCTCAAAATACATTACTGATAAAGTGAGAACCTAACATTCAGACTCCTATATTTAGTGGAGACCTCAAGAGTCATGTAATTTTAATGTCTAAGATGATGCAGCTATTTCATATCACATAGTTCATATTTTCTACAATGCCGGCATGTAGAGTGCAGCCTTCCATAACCATGCAGATATCATCTCATGCCAATTTGCATTCTTGCGATGGGATGCAAAGTTTCAAGAACAGTGTGGATTTGAATGGAATGAATACGCACTGTGTGACTAAAATGGTTATCATTCTGTAATGTTGGACCAAACATGGAAATTCCACAAGAGCAGCTTGACAGAAAGAAATAGGATTAATTGAAAGTCAATAGTAGATTATAATTGGGCTTATACAAGTGCCAATGGGAAATGCTGACTTAAGGAAACTGTTCTTGTTTGTTGGTATTCACTGCTACTTCAACAAAAGGGAATGCAAGAGAACTGAACTAACTACATGAACAATTTCAAAGCAGGAAAGTGTAAAAAAACAAAAGGACAATTAGAGCAGGACAATTCAAATCAAAGTGGGAAGGAATACCATATCCTTAATAAATTACCTAAAAATTACTCATGCCAGAACACCCCACATGGTACAAGTGATCTATCTACAAGTGTACTTAGAGTGTTCTCTATCCTGGTTTATGGCATGCCTTACAAGAACAAGATAGCTGTTTTTGTACACATGATTTTTCATCTTTTGCAGGTACAATAGCCAATATTTGGCCAAAATCAACTATATTATGTTTACATAACTTATTTTGTTGCATGCATTCCAATCTAGGAGGTAACAGCACATACATAAAGGGATCAGGTAGCACAAGTCTATATCTATCATAGCTATAGTTATCAAAAGTCCCCATCCAAAGCCAACTTGTGCTATTTTCTGAAGATTTCATACATTTCATTCGTAAAGAACTTTCAATATTTGACCAAAACTGTTCAGCACACATTTGTTTTCCTACATCAAACTAGTATAGTTCATAAATGAGGCCCACATGTATGAGTTTCTATGGATACATTGTGAGGCTATTCTTTCCTTTAGCAAACCTTAATTTTTCCAATAATCTGTGAAATAGTTCGAGACTGTATAAGTAACAAATAGACTTAGTCTCACTTGTGAAAAACAATTTGATGAGTTACTAACCTATGTCTTATATGCATGTGTATAGAAATGTCATTGAGCTGTTTGAACTAATGTTCTCATACTTTTGCTACACCATCAAAATCATCTTTTGAAATAAAATGAATTCTTTCAACTATGAGTTGTATCTTATTCATATCAGCACTTATTGAACTTCACATAGGTGATATGGGATAAATCACATTATGTCATATTATGTAATAACTAGGTCAAAGGTCAATGTACCAAATAGTATGTACCTGTCCTACTTCAAAATCTACAATTCACCTAAAAGAAAGGAATTTATATTTGTTTGGTAGGTGCAGAACTTAACATCAGAGACAGGTGGACATGACCCAATCTTATTATAAAGTATAAGCTTTGACCACTTTACACTATCTGCAGATACAAGAGGTCACTAACCACCAGTCCTCACACAAAGGTCCACCTACCCATCCTCTTTGTAACACAAATAGTAAGCTTTCCTCCTTTGTAATGTGAATAAAATTGTTTCAATAAACCAGTCAGTCACCAAATATTGTAAATCACAGCTTCTAAGTGGTTATGCTGGATTGAGGGGTGAAATTAGGGGAATAAAATACAGAAAAATGCCAAATATAAACACTAAGTATAGCACATCAAATGGAGTTAAAAACGGGAGGAAAGTGTTTATCTAAAAGGGAGAGGTAGCTTATGATAAAGGAATTAAAGGAGGCAAAATCAGCAATGCGAAAAATGAGAAGTGAAAGTTTGATGACCTTACCTTGGACAAATATATGGGGCAGGGCCCAACAGGTCCAAGGACAGCCCAAAGGCAACTGTGCTATAACATCCTTTACAGGTATCCAAATTTCAAGTGAAGTTGTGTTCATTTCCATCTAATATAAAAGGGTGAATCATTTAGATAATATAGATACATATAAAGTATATTTCTTCTACATAAGAATTTAATAATAATTGGCATAAGATAGAGAGAAACTTATCTCAGATCCAAGCAGAACATACCTTATCAGTTTTTAAACTTGTAAACTTTACTGTGAGAAATTATTAAATTGCTTCTACTTACATTTGCATCAAGATTGAGGGCTAATATAATACTTCACAAATCTTCTCTTTATTTTCATAACCAGTCACTGAAAATGTGAGATTTTATTTCCTTGAAATGTTATGACTGGTGTAAGGGAGATAACTGAATGATATACATAAGGTGTGGTAACCTCTAATACATTATCCATGTAATATGGATGAGTTCATCAACAACCTGTATTAACTTTGTTGCAATTAAATTATCTCAAAATACATTACTGATAAAGTGAGAACCTAACATTCAGACTCCTATATTTAGTGGAGACCTCAAGAGTCATGTAATTTTAATGTCTAAGATGATGCAGCTATTTCATATCACATAGTTCATATTTTCTACAATGCCGGCATGTAGAGTGCAGCCTTCCATAACCATGCAGATATCATCTCATGCCAATTTGCATTCTTGTGATGGGATGCAAAGTTTCAAGAACAGTGTGGATTTGAATGGAATGAATACGCACTGTGTGACTAAAATGGTTATCATTCTGTAATGTTGGACCAAACATGGAAATTCCACAAGAGCAGCTTGACAGAAAGAAATAGGATTAATTGAAAGTCAATAGTAGATTATAATTGGGCTTATACAAGTGCCAATGGGAAATGCTGACTTAAGGAAACTGTTCTTGTTTGTTGGTATTCACTGCTACTTCAACAAAAGGGAATGCAAGAGAACTGAACTAACTACATGAACAATTTCAAAGCAGGAAAGTGTAAAAAAACAAAAGGACAATTAGAGCAGGACAATTCAAATCAAAGTGGGAAGGAATACCATATCCTTAATAAATTACCTAAAAATTACTCATGCCAGAACACCCCACATGGTACAAGTGATCTATCTACAAGTGTACTTAGAGTGTTCTCTATCCTGGTTTATGGCATGCCTTACAAGAACAAGATAGCTGTTTTTGTACACATGATTTTTCATCTTTTGCAGGTACAATAGCCAATATTTGGCCCAAATCAACTATATTATGTTTACATAACTTATTTTGTTGCATGCATTCCAATCTAGGAGGTAACAGCACATACATAAAGGGATCAGGTAGCACAAGTCTATATCTATCATAGCTATAGTTATCAAAAGTCCCCATCCAAAGCCAACTTGTGCTATTTTCTGAAGATTTCATACATTTCATTCGTAAAGAACTTTCAATATTTGACCAAAACTGTTCAGCACACATTTGTTTTCCTACATCAAACTAGTATAGTTCATAAATGCCGCCCACATGTATGCGTTTCTATGGATACATTGTGAGGCTATTCTCTCCTTTAGCAAACCTTAATTTTTCCAATAATCTGTAAAATAGTTCGGGACTGTATAAGTAACAAATATACTTAGTCTCACTTGTGAAAAACAATTTGATGAGGTACTAACCTATGTCTTATATGCATGTGTATAGAAATGTCATTGAGCTGTTTGAACTATTGTTTTCATACTTTTGCTTCACCATCAAAATCATCTTTTGAAATAAAATGAATTCTTTCAACTATGAGTTGTATCTTATTCATATCAGCACTTATTGAACTTCATATAGGTGATATGGGATAAATCACATTATGTCATATTATGTAATTACTAGGTCAAAGGTCAATGTACCAAATAGTATGTACCTGTCCTACTTCAAAATGTACAATTCACCTAAAAGAAAGGAATTTATATTTCTTTGGTAGGTGCAGAACTTAACATCAGAGACAGGTGGACATGACCCAATCTTATTATAAAGTATAAGCTTTGACCACTTTACACTATCTGCAGATACAAGAGGTCACTAACCACCAGTCCTCACACAAAGGTCCACCTACCCATCCTCTTTGTAACACAAATAGTAAGCTTTCCTCCTTTGTAATGTGAATAAAATTGTTTCAATAAACCAGTCAGTCACCAAATATAGTAAATCACAGCTTCTAAGTGGTTATGCTGGATTGGGGGGTGAAATTAGGGGAATAAAATACAGAAAAATGCCAAATATAAACACTAAGTATAGCACATCAAATGGAGTTAAAAACGGGAGGAAAGTGTTTATCTAAAAGGGAGAGGTAGCTTATGATAAAGGAATTAAAGGAGGCAAAATCAGCAATGCGAAAAATGAGAAGTGAAAGTTTGATGACCTTACCTTGGACAAATATATGGGGCAGGGCCCAACAGGTCCAAGGACAGCCCAAAGGCAACTGTGCTATAACATCCTTTACAGGTATCCAAATTTCAAGTGAAGTTGTGTTCATTTCCATCTAATATAAAAGGGTGAATCATTTAGATAATATAGATACATATAAAGTATATTTCTTCTACATAAGAATTTAATAATAATTGGCATAAGATAGAGAGAAACTTATCTCAGATCCAAGCAGAACATACCTTATCAGTTTTTAAACTTGTAAACTTTACTGTGAGAAATTATTAAATTGCTTCTACTTACATTTGCATCAAGATTGAGGGCTAATATAATACTTCACAAATCTTCTCTTTATTTTCATAACCAGTCACTGAAAATGTGAGATTTTATTTCCTTGAAATGTTATGACTGGTGTAAGGGAGATAACTGAATGATATACATAAGGTGTGGTAACCTCTAATACATTATCCATGTAATATGGATGAGTTCATCAACAACCTGTATTAACTTTGCTGCAATTAAATTATCTCAAAATACATTACTGATAAAGTGAGAACCTAACATTCAGACTCCTATATTTAGTGGAGACCTCAAGAGTCATGTAATTTTAATGTCCAAGATGATGCAGCTATTTCATATCACATAGTTCATATTTTCTACAATGCCGGCATGTAGAGTGCAGCCTTCCATAACCATGCAGATATCATCTCATGCCAATTTGCATTCTTGCGATGGGATGCAAAGTTTCAAGAACAGTGTGGATTTGAATGGAATGAATACGCACTGTGTGACTAAAATGGTTATCATTCTGTAATGTTGGACCAAACATGGAAATTCCACAAGAGCAGCTTGACAGAAAGAAATAGGATTAATTGAAAGTCAATAGTAGATTATAATTGGGCTTATACAAGTGCCAATGGGAAATGCTGACTTAAGGAAACTGTTCTTGTTTGTTGGTATTCACTGCTACTTCAACAAAAGGGAATGCAAGAGAACTGAACTAACTACATGAACAATTTCAAAGCAGGAAAGTGTAAAAAAACAAACGGACAATTAGAGCAGGACAATTCAAATCAAAGTGGGAAGGAATACCATATCCTTAATAAATTACCTAAAAATTACTCATGCCAGAACACCCCACATGGTACAAGTGATCTATCTACAAGTGTACTTAGAGTGTTCTCTATCCTGGTTTATGGCATGCCTTACAAGAACAAGATAGCTGTTTTTGTACACATGATTTTTCATCTTTTGCAGGTACAATAGCCAATATTTGGCCAAAATCAACTATATTATGTTTACATAACTTATTTTGTTGCATGCATTCCAATCTAGGAGGTAACAGCACATACATAAAGGGATCAGGTAGCACAAGTCTATATCTATCATAGCTATAGTTATCAAAAGTCCCCATCCAAAGCCAACTTGTGCTATTTTCTGAAGATTTCATACATTTCATTCGTAAAGAACTTTCAATATTTGACCAAAACTGTTCAGCACACATTTGTTTTCCTACATCAAACTAGTATAGTTCATAAATGGCGCCTACATGTATGCGTTTCTATGGATACATTGTGAGGCTATTCTTTCCTTTAGCAAACCTTAATTTTTCCAATAATCTGTGAAATAGTTCGAGACTGTATAAGTAACAAATATACTTAGTCTCACTTGTGAAACACAATTTGATGAGGTACTAACCTATGTCTTATATGCATGTGTATAGAAATGTCATTGAGCTGTTTGAACTATTGTTTTCATACTTTTGCTTCACCATCAAAATCATCTTTTGAAATAAAATGAATTCTTTCAACTATGAGTTGTATCTTATTCATATCAGCACTTATTGAACTTCACATAGGTGATATGGGATAAATAACATTATGTCATATTATGTAATAACTAGGTCAAAGGTCAATGTACCAAATAGTATGTACCTGTCCTACTTCAAAATGTACAATTCACCTAAAAGAAAGGAATTTATATTTCTTTGGTAGGTGCAGAACTTAACATCAGAGACAGGTGGACATGACCCAATCTTATTATAAAGTATAAGCTTTGACCACTTTACACTATCTGCAGATACAAGAGGTCACTAACCACCAGTCCTCACACAAAGGTCCACCTACCCATCCTCTTTGTAACAAAAATAGTAAGCTTTCCTCCTTTGTAATGTGAATAAAATTGTTTCAATAAACCAGTCAGTCACCAAATATAGTAAATCACAGCTTCTAAGTGGTTATGCTGGATTGGGGGGTGAAATTAGGGGAATAAAATACAGAAAAATGCCAAATATAAACACTAAGTATAGCACATCAAATGGAGTTAAAAACAGGAGGAAAGTGTTTATCTAAAAGGGAGAGGTAGCTTATGATAAAGGAATTAAAGGAGGCAAAATCAGCAATGCGAAAAATGAGAAGTGAAAGTTTGATGACCTTACCTTGGACAAATATATGGGGCAGGGCCCAACAGGTCCAAGGACAGCCCAAAGGCAACTGTGCTATAACATCCTTTACAGGTATCCAAATTTCAAGTGAAGTTGTGTTCATTTCCATCTAATATAAAAGGGTGAATCATTTAGATAATATAGATACATATAAAGTATATATCTTCTACATAAGAATTTAATAATAATTGGCATAAGATAGAGAGAAACTTATCTCAGATCCAAGCAGAACATACCTTATCAGTTTTTAAACTTGTAAACTTTACTGTGAGAAATTATTAAATTGCTTCTACTTACATTTGCATCAAGATTGAGGGCTAATATAATACTTCACAAATCTTCTCTTTATTTTCATAACCAGTCACTGAAAATGTGAGATTTTATTTCCTTGAAATGTTATGACTGGTGTAAGGGAGATAACTGAATGATATACATAAGGTGTGGTAACCTCTAATACATTATCCATGTAATATGGATGAGTTCATCAACAACCTGTATTAACTTTGTTGCAATTAAATTATCTCAAAATACATTACTGATAAAGTGAGAACCTAACATTCAGACTCCTATATTTAGTGGAGACCTCAAGAGTCATGTAATTTTAATGTCTAAGATGATGCAGCTATTTCATATCACATAGTTCATATTTTCTACAATGCCGGCATGTAGAGTGCAGCCTTCCATAACCATGCAGATATCATCTCATGCCAATTTGCATTCTTGCGATGGGATGCAAAGTTTCAAGAACAGTGTGGATTTGAATGGAATGAATACGCACTGTGTGACTAAAATGGTTATCATTCTGTAATGTTGGACCAAACATGGAAATTCCACAAGAGCAGCTTGACAGAAAGAAATAGGATTAATTGAAAGTCAATAGTAGATTATAATTGGGCTTATACAAGTGCCAATGGGAAATGCTGACTTAAGGAAACTGTTCTTGTTTGTTGGTATTCACTGCTACTTCAACAAAAGGGAATGCAAGAGAACTGAACTAACTACATGAACAATTTCAAAGCAGGAAAGTGTAAAAAAACAAAAGGACAATTAGAGCAGGACAATTCAAATCAAAGTGGGAAGGAATACCATATCCTTAATAAATTACCTAAAAATTACTCATGCCAGAACACCCCACATGGTACAAGTGATCTATCTACAAGTGTACTTAGAGTGTTCTCTATCCTGGTTTATGGCATGCCTTACAAGAACAAGATAGCTGTTTTTGTACACATGATTTTTCATCTTTTGCAGGTACAATAGCCAATATTTGGCCAAAATCAACTATATTATGTTTACATAACTTATTTTGTTGCATGCATTCCAATCTAGGAGGTAACAGCACATACATAAAGGGATCAGGTAGCACAAGTCTATATCTATCATAGCTATAGTTATCAAAAGTCCCCATCCAAAGCCAACTTGTGCTATTTTCTGAAGATTTCATACATTTCATTCGTAAAGAACTTTCAATATTTGACCAAAACTGTTCAGCACACATTTGTTTTCCTACATCAAACTAGTATAGTTCATAAATGAGGCCCACATGTATGCGTTTCTATGGATACATTGTGAGGCTATTCTTTCCTTTAGCAAACCTTAATTTTTCCAATAATCTGTGAAATAGTTCGAGACTGTATAAGTAACAAATAGACTTAGTCTCACTTGTGAAAAACAATTTGATGAGTTACTAACCTATGTCTTATATGCATGTGTATAGAAATGTCATTGAGCTGTTTGAACTAATGTTCTCATACTTTTGCTACACCATCAAAATCATCTTTTGAAATAAAATGAATTCTTTCAACTATGAGTTGTATCTTATTCATATCAGCACTTATTGAACTTCACATAGGTGATATGGGATAAATCACATTATGTCATATTATGTAATAACTAGGTCAAAGGTCAATGTACCAAATAGTATGTACCTGTCCTACTTCAAAATGTACAATTCACCTAAAAGAAAGGAATTTATATTTGTTTGGTAGGTGCAGAACTTAACATCAGAGACAGGTGGACATGACCCAATCTTATTATAAAGTATAAGCTTTGACCACTTTACACTATCTGCAGATACAAGAGGTCACTAACCACCAGTCCTCACACAAAGGTCCACCTACCCATCCTCTTTGTAACACAAATAGTAAGCTTTCCTCCTTTGTAATGTGAATAAAATTGTTTCAATAAACCAGTCAGTCACCAAATATTGTAAATCACAGCTTCTAAGTGGTTATGCTGGATTGAGGGGTGAAATTAGGGGAATAAAATACAGAAAAATGCCAAATATAAACACTAAGTATAGCACATCAAATGGAGTTAAAAACGGGAGGAAAGTGTTTATCTAAAAGGGAGAGGTAGCTTATGATAAAGGAATTAAAGGAGGCAAAATCAGCAATGCGAAAAATGAGAAGTGAAAGTTTGATGACCTTACCTTGGACAAATATATGGGGCAGGGCCCAACAGGTCCAAGGACAGCCCAAAGGCAACTGTGCTATAACATCCTTTACAGGTATCCAAATTTCAAGTGAAGTTGTGTTCATTTCCATCTAATATAAAAGGGTGAATCATTTAGATAATATAGATACATATAAAGTATATTTCTTCTACATAAGAATTTAATAATAATTGGCATAAGATAGAGAGAAACTTATCTCAGATCCAAGCAGAACATACCTTATCAGTTTTTAAACTTGTAAACTTTACTGTGAGAAATTATTAAATTGCTTCTACTTACATTTGCATCAAGATTGAGGGCTAATATAATACTTCACAAATCTTCTCTTTATTTTCATAACCAGTCACTGAAAATGTGAGATTTTATTTCCTTGAAATGTTATGACTGGTGTAAGGGAGATAACTGAATGATATACATAAGGTGTGGTAACCTCTAATACATTATCCATGTAATATGGATGAGTTCATCAACAACCTGTATTAACTTTGTTGCAATTAAATTATCTCAAAATACATTACTGATAAAGTGAGAACCTAACATTCAGACTCCTATATTTAGTGGAGACCTCAAGAGTCATGTAATTTTAATGTCTAAGATGATGCAGCTATTTCATATCACATAGTTCATATTTTCTACAATGCCGGCATGTAGAGTGCAGCCTTCCATAACCATGCAGATATCATCTCATGCCAATTTGCATTCTTGCGATGGGATGCAAAGTTTCAAGAACAGTGTGGATTTGAATGGAATGAATACGCACTGTGTGACTAAAATGGTTATCATTCTGTAATGTTGGACCAAACATGGAAATTCCACAAGAGCAGCTTGACAGAAAGAAATAGGATTAATTGAAAGTCAATAGTAGATTATAATTGGGCTTATACAAGTGCCAATGGGAAATGCTGACTTAAGGAAACTGTTCTTGTTTGTTGGTATTCACTGCTACTTCAACAAAAGGGAATGCAAGAGAACTGAACTAACTACATGAACAATTTCAAAGCAGGAAAGTGTAAAAAAACAAAAGGACAATTAGAGCAGGACAATTCAAATCAAAGTGGGAAGGAATACCATATCCTTAATAAATTACCTAAAAATTACTCATGCCAGAACACCCCACATGGTACAAGTGATCTATCTACAAGTGTACTTAGAGTGTTCTCTATCCTGGTTTATGGCATGCCTTACAAGAACAAGATAGCTGTTTTTGTACACATGATTTTTCATCTTTTGCAGGTACAATAGCCAATATTTGGCCAAAATCAACTATATTATGTTTACATAACTTATTTTGTTGCATGCATTCCAATCTAGGAGGTAACAGCACATACATAAAGGGATCAGGTAGCACAAGTCTATATCTATCATAGCTATAGTTATCAAAAGTCCCCATCCAAAGCCAACTTGTGCTATTTTCTGAAGATTTCATACATTTCATTCGTAAAGAACTTTCAATATTTGACCAAAACTGTTCAGCACACATTTGTTTTCCTACATCAAACTAGTATAGTTCATAAATGAGGCCCACATGTATGCGTTTCTATGGATACATTGTGAGGCTATTCTTTCCTTTAGCAAACCTTAATTTTTCCAATAATCTGTGAAATAGTTCGAGACTGTATAAGTAACAAATAGACTTAGTCTCACTTGTGAAAAACAATTTGATGAGTTACTAACCTATGTCTTATATGCATGTGTATAGAAATGTCATTGAGCTGTTTGAACTAATGTTCTCATACTTTTGCTACACCATCAAAATCATCTTTTGAAATAAAATGAATTCTTTCAACTATGAGTTGTATCTTATTCATATCAGCACTTATTGAACTTCACATAGGTGATATGGGATAAATCACATTATGTCATATTATGTAATAACTAGGTCAAAGGTCAATGTACCAAATAGTATGTACCTGTCCTACTTCAAAATCTACAATTCACCTAAAAGAAAGGAATTTATATTTGTTTGGTAGGTGCAGAACTTAACATCAGAGACAGGTGGACATGACCCAATCTTATTATAAAGTATAAGCTTTGACCACTTTACACTATCTGCAGATACAAGAGGTCACTAACCACCAGTCCTCACACAAAGGTCCACCTACCCATCCTCTTTGTAACACAAATAGTAAGCTTTCCTCCTTTGTAATGTGAATAAAATTGTTTCAATAAACCAGTCAGTCACCAAATATTGTAAATCACAGCTTCTAAGTGGTTATGCTGGATTGAGGGGTGAAAATAGGGGAATAAAATACAGAAAAATGCCAAATATAAACACTAAGTATAGCACATCAAATGGAGTTAAGAACGGGAGGAAAGTGTTTATCTAAAAGGGAGAGGTACCTTATGATAAAGGAATTAAAGGAGGCAAAATTAGCAATGCGAAAAATGAGAAGTGAAAGTTTGATGACCTTACCTTGGACAAATATATGGGGCAGGGCCCAACAGGTCCAAGGACAGCCCAAAGGCAACTGTGCTATAACATCCTTTACAGGTATCCAAATTTCAAGTGAAGTTGTGTTCATTTCCATCTAATATAAAAGGGTGAATCATTTAGATAATATAGATACATATAAAGTATATTTCTTCTACATAAGAATTTAATAATAATTGGCATAAGATAGAGAGAAACTTATCTCAGATCCAAGCAGAACATACCTTATCAGTTTTTAAACTTGTAAACTTTACTGTGAGAAATTATTAAATTGCTTCTACTTACATTTGCATCAAGATTGAGGGCTAATATAATACTTCACAAATCTTCTCTTTATTTTCATAACCAGTCACTGAAAATGTGAGATTTTATTTCCTTGAAATGTTATGACTGGTGTAAGGGAGATAACTGAATGATATACATAAGGTGTGTTTACCTCTAATACATTATCCATGTAATATGGATGAGTTCATCAACAACCTGTATTAACTTTGCTGCAATTAAATTATCTCAAAATACATTACTGATAAAGTGAGAACCTAACATTCAGACTCCTATATTTAGTGGAGACCTCAAGAGTCATGTAATTTTAATGTCCAAGATGATGCAGCTATTTCATATCACATAGTTCATATTTTCTACAATGCCGGCATGTAGAGTGCAGCCTTCCATAACCATGCAGATATCATCTCATGCCAATTTGCATTCTTGCGATGGGATGCAAAGTTTCAAGAACAGTGTGGATTTGAATGGAATGAATACGCACTGTGTGACTAAAATGGTTATCATTCTGTAATGTTGGACCAAACATGGAAATTCTACAAGAGCAGCTTGACAGAAAGAAATAGGATTAATTGAAAGTCAATAGTAGATTATAATTGGGCTTATACAAGTGCCAATGGGAAATGCTGACTTAAGGAAACTGTTCTTGTTTGTTGGTATTCACTGCTACTTCAACGAAAGGGAATGCAAGAGAACTGAACTAACTACATGAACAATTTCAAAGCAGGAAAGTGTAAAAAAACAAAAGGACAATTAGAGCAGGACAATTCAAATCAAAGTGGGAAGGAATACCATATCCTTAATAAATTACCTAAAAATTACTCATGCCAGAACACCCCACATGGTACAAGTGATCTATCTACAAGTGTACTTAGAGTGTTCTCTATCCTGGTTTATGGCATGCCTTACAAGAACAAGATAGCTGTTTTTGTACACATGATTTTTCATCTTTTGCAGGTACAATAGCCAATATTTGGCCAAAATCAACTATATTATGTTTACATAACTTATTTTGTTGCATGCATTCCAATCTAGGAGGTAACAGCACATACATAAAGGGATCAGGTAGCACAAGTCTATATCTATCATAGCTATAGTTATCAAAAGTCCCCATCCAAAGCCAACTTGTGCTATTTTCTGAAGATTTCATACATTTCATTCGTAAAGAACTTTCAATATTTGACCAAAACTGTTCAGCACACATTTGTTTTCCTACATCAAACTAGTATAGTTCATAAATGCCGCCCACATGTATGCGTTTCTATGGATACATTGTGAGGCTATTCTCTCCTTTAGCAAACCTTAATTTTTCCAATAATCTGTAAAATAGTTCGGGACTGTATAAGTAACAAATATACTTAGTCTCACTTGTGAAAAACAATTTGATGAGGTACTAACCTATGTCTTATATGCATGTGTATAGAAATGTCATTGAGCTGTTTGAACTATTGTTTTCATACTTTTGCTTCACCATCAAAATCATCTTTTGAAATAAAATGAATTCTTTCAACTATGAGTTGTATCTTATTCATATCAGCACTTATTGAACTTCATATAGGTGATATGGGATAAATCACATTATGTCATATTATGTAATTACTAGGTCAAAGGTCAATGTACCAAATAGTATGTACCTGTCCTACTTCAAAATGTACAATTCACCTAAAAGAAAGGAATTTATATTTCTTTGGTAGGTGCAGAACTTAACATCAGAGACAGGTGGACATGACCCAATCTTATTATAAAGTATAAGCTTTGACCACTTTACACTATCTGCAGATACAAGAGGTCACTAACCACCAGTCCTCACACAAAGGTCCACCTACCCATCCTCTTTGTGACACAAATAGTAAGCTTTCCTCCTTTGTAATGTGAATAAAATTGTTTCAATAAACCAGTCAGTCACCAAATATAGTAAATCACAGCTTCTAAGTGGTTATGCTGGATTGGGGGGTGAAATTAGGGGAATAAAATACAGAAAAATGCCAAATATAAACACTAAGTATAGCACATCAAATGGAGTTAAAAACGGGAGGAAAGTGTTTATCTAAAAGGGAGAGGTAGCTTATGATAAAGGAATTAAAGGAGGCAAAATCAGCAATGCGAAAAATGAGAAGTGAAAGTTTGATGACCTTACCTTGGACAAATATATGGGGCAGGGCCCAACAGGTCCAAGGACAGCCCAAAGGCAACTGTGCTATAACATCCTTTACAGGTATCCAAATTTCAAGTGAAGTTGTGTTCATTTCCATCTAATATAAAAGGGTGAATCATTTAGATAATATAGATACATATAAAGTATATTTCTTCTACATAAGAATTTAATAATAATTGGCATAAGATAGAGAGAAACTTATCTCAGATCCAAGCAGAACATACCTTATCAGTTTTTAAACTTGTAAACTTTACTGTGAGAAATTATTAAATTGCTTCTACTTACATTTGCATCAAGATTGAGGGCTAATATAATACTTCACAAATCTTCTCTTTATTTTCATAACCAGTCACTGAAAATGTGAGATTTTATTTCCTTGAAATGTTATGACTGGTGTAAGGGAGATAACTGAATGATATACATAAGGTGTGGTAACCTCTAATACATTATCCATGTAATATGGATGAGTTCATCAACAACCTGTATTAACTTTGTTGCAATTAAATTATCTCAAAATACATTACTGATAAAGTGAGAACCTAACATTCAGACTCCTATATTTAGTGGAGACCTCAAGAGTCATGTAATTTTAATGTCTAAGATGATGCAGCTATTTCATATCACATAGTTCATATTTTCTACAATGCCGGCATGTAGAGTGCAGCCTTCCATAACCATGCAGATATCATCTCATGCCAATTTGCATTCTTGCGATGGGATGCAAAGTTTCAAGAACAGTGTGGATTTGAATGGAATGAATACGCACTGTGTGACTAAAATGGTTATCATTCTGTAATGTTGGACCAAACATGGAAATTCCACAAGAGCAGCTTGACAGAAAGAAATAGGATTAATTGAAAGTCAATAGTAGATTATAATTGGGCTTATACAAGTGCCAATGGGAAATGCTGACTTAAGGAAACTGTTCTTGTTTGTTGGTATTCACTGCTACTTCAACAAAAGGGAATGCAAGAGAACTGAACTAACTACATGAACAATTTCCAAGCAGGAAAGTGTAAAAAAACAAAAGGACAATTAGAGCAGGACAATTCAAATCAAAGTGGGAAGGAATACCATATCCTTAATAAATTACCTAAAAATTACTCATGCCAGAACACCCCACATGGTACAAGTGATCTATCTACAAGTGTACTTAGAGTGTTCTCTATCCTGGTTTATGGCATGCCTTACAAGAACAAGATAGCTGTTTTTGTACACATGATTTTTCATCTTTTGCAGGTACAATAGCCAATATTTGGCCAAAATCAACTATATTATGTTTACATAACTTATTTTGTTGCATGCATTCCAATCTAGGAGGTAACAGCACATACATAAAGGGATCAGGTAGCACAAGTCTATATCTATCATAGCTATAGTTATCAAAAGTCCCCATCCAAAGCCAACTTGTGCTATTTTCTGAAGATTTCATACATTTCATTCGTAAAGAACTTTCAATATTTGACCAAAACTGTTCAGCACACATTTGTTTTCCTACATCAAACTAGTATAGTTCATAAATGAGGCCCTCATGTATGCGTTTCTATGGATACATTGTGAGGCTATTCTTTCCTTTAGCAAACCTTAATTTTTCCAATAATCTGTGAAATAGTTCGAGACTGTATAAGTAACAAATAGACTTAGTCTCACTTGTGAAAAACAATTTGATGAGTTACTAACCTATGTCTTATATGCATGTGTATAGAAATGTCATTGAGCTGTTTGAACTAATGTTCTCATACTTTTGCTACACCATCAAAATCATCTTTTGAAATAAAATGAATTCTTTCAACTATGAGTTGTATCTTATTCATATCAGCACTTATTGAACTTCACATAGGTGATATGGGATAAATCACATTATGTCATATTATGTAATAACTAGGTCAAAGGTCAATGTACCAAATAGTATGTACCTGTCCTACTTCAAAATCTACAATTCACCTAAAAGAAAGGAATTTATATTTGTTTGGTAGGTGCAGAACTTAACATCAGAGACAGGTGGACATGACCCAATCTTATTATAAAGTATAAGCTTTGACCACTTTACACTATCTGCAGATACAAGAGGTCACTAACCACCAGTCCTCACACAAAGGTCCACCTACCCATCCTCTTTGTAACACAAATAGTAAGCTTTCCTCCTTTGTAATGTGAATAAAATTGTTTCAATAAACCAGTCAGTCACCAAATATTGTAAATCACAGCTTCTAAGTGGTTATGCTGGATTGAGGGGTGAAATTAGGGGAATAAAATACAGAAAAATGCCAAATATAAACACTAAGTATAGCACATCAAATGGAGTTAAAAACGGGAGGAAAGTGTTTATCTAAAAGGGAGAGGTAGCTTATGATAAAGGAATTAAAGGAGGCAAAATCAGCAATGCGAAAAATGAGAAGTGAAAGTTTGATGACCTTACCTTGGACAAATATATGGGGCAGGGCCCAACAGGTCCAAGGACAGCCCAAAGGCAACTGTGCTATAACATCCTTTACAGGTATCCAAATTTCAAGTGAAGTTGTGTTCATTTCCATCTAATATAAAAGGGTGAATCATTTAGATAATATAGATACATATAAAGTATATTTCTTCTACATAAGAATTTAATAATAATTGGCATAAGATAGAGAGAAACTTATCTCAGATCCAAGCAGAACATACCTTATCAGTTTTTAAACTTGTAAACTTTACTGTGAGAAATTATTAAATTGCTTCTACTTACATTTGCATCAAGATTGAGGGCTAATATAATACTTCACAAATCTTCTCTTTATTTTCATAACCAGTCACTGAAAATGTGAGATTTTATTTCCTTGAAATGTTATGACTGGTGTAAGGGAGATAACTGAATGATATACATAAGGTGTGGTAACCTCTAATACATTATCCATGTAATATGGATGAGTTCATCAACAACCTGTATTAACTTTGTTGCAATTAAATTATCTCAAAATACATTACTGATAAAGTGAGAACCTAACATTCAGACTCCTATATTTAGTGGAGACCTCAAGAGTCATGTAATTTTAATGTCTAAGATGATGCAGCTATTTCATATCACATAGTTCATATTTTCTACAATGCCGGCATGTAGAGTGCAGCCTTCCATAACCATGCAGATATCATCTCATGCCAATTTGCATTCTTGCGATGGGATGCAAAGTTTCAAGAACAGTGTGGATTTGAATGGAATGAATACGCACTGTGTGACTAAAATGGTTATCATTCTGTAATGTTGGACCAAACATGGAAATTCCACAAGAGCAGCTTGACAGAAAGAAATAGGATTAATTGAAAGTCAATAGTAGATTATAATTGGGCTTATACAAGTGCCAATGGGAAATGCTGACTTAAGGAAACTGTTCTTGTTTGTTGGTATTCACTGCTACTTCAACAAAAGGGAATGCAAGAGAACTGAACTAACTACATGAACAATTTCCAAGCAGGAAAGTGTAAAAAAACAAAAGGACAATTAGAGCAGGACAATTCAAATCAAAGTGGGAAGGAATACCATATCCTTAATAAATTACCTAAAAATTACTCATGCCAGAACACCCCACATGGTACAAGTGATCTATCTACAAGTGTACTTAGAGTGTTCTCTATCCTGGTTTATGGCATGCCTTACAAGAACAAGATAGCTGTTTTTGTACACATGATTTTTCATCTTTTGCAGGTACAATAGCCAATATTTGGCCCAAATCAACTATATTATGTTTACATAACTTATTTTGTTGCATGCATTCCAATCTAGGAGGTAACAGCACATACATAAAGGGATCAGGTAGCACAAGTCTATATCTATCATAGCTATAGTTATCAAAAGTCCCCATCCAAAGCCAACTTGTGCTATTTTCTGAAGATTTCATACATTTCATTCGTAAAGAACTTTCAATATTTGACCAAAACTGTTCAGCACACATTTGTTTTCCTACATCAAACTAGTATAGTTCATAAATGAGGCCCACATGTATGCGTTTCTATGGATACATTGTGAGGCTATTCTTTCCTTTAGCAAACCTTAATTTTTCCAATAATCTGTGAAATAGTTCGAGACTGTATAAGTAACAAATAGACTTAGTCTCACTTGTGAAAAACAATTTGATGAGTTACTAACCTATGTCTTATATGCATGTGTATAGAAATGTCATTGAGCTGTTTGAACTAATGTTCTCATACTTTTGCTACACCATCAAAATCATCTTTTGAAATAAAATGAATTCTTTCAACTATGAGTTGTATCTTATTCATATCAGCACTTATTGAACTTCACATAGGTGATATGGGATAAATCACATTATGTCATATTATGTAATAACTAGGTCAAAGGTCAATGTACCAAATAGTATGTACCTGTCCTACTTCAAAATCTACAATTCACCTAAAAGAAAGGAATTTATATTTGTTTGGTAGGTGCAGAACTTAACATCAGAGACAGGTGGACATGACCCAATCTTATTAAAAAGTATAAGCTTTGACCACTTTACACTATCTGCAGATACAAGAGGTCACTAACCACCAGTCCTCACACAAAGGTCCACCTACCCATCCTCTTTGTAACACAAATAGTAAGCTTTCCTCCTTTGTAATGTGAATAAAATTGTTTCAATAAACCAGTCAGTCACCAAATATTGTAAATCACAGCTTCTAAGTGGTTATGCTGGATTGAGGGGTGAAAATAGGGGAATAA
>JAPYKE020000536.1:0-52500 GCA_028554795.2 Sinohyriopsis cumingii
TATGCACTAAAGAGGTATGAAGATATTACACTGCATCACATCTATCTATCTATTTATCTATCTATCTATCTATCTATCTATCTACCTATCTCTCTCTCTCTCTCTCTCTCTCTCTCTCTCTCTCTCTCTCTCTCTCTATCTATCTATCTATCTATCTATCTATCTATCTATCTATCTATCTATCTATTTCTCTCTCTCTCTCTCTCTATCTTTATATAAATATAAACGAGGGAGAAAATATAAATTTACTGTATTTCGAAATAGGTACCAGTTCTTCTGTTACCAACTGATGTTTTCATAATCGTGAATGGTGCATTTATTCCTTACATCAAACATTTAAACCTTCTTATAAAAACACCCCTACATCATTATGAATAAGAGGTCTGCATATATGAACGATATGCTGATATCTGTAACGCTATAAATAACATTTAAGTAAGCTCCACATGATATATTGACTGAATCTACATAACAAAATGCGTCTCCGTTGTATTGAAGTGTTTCCGTATAGACACATCACGTGATGACTGAGACATTACATACATACATACATACATACATACATACATACATACATACATACATACATATATACATGCATACATACATGCATCCATGCATGCATGCATCCATACATGATTCCGTCCATACATACATACATACATGCATACATACATACATACATACATACATACATACATACATACATACATACATACATACATACATCCAAGCATCCATGCATACATCCATGCATTCATGCATGCATCCATACATACATACATGCATGCATGCATGCATACATACATACATACATACATACATACATACATACATACATACATACATACATACATACATATTATATGTTTGTTTTTCTCTCCGTTGATTTTACATTGTCAGAATCGTGCAGTATTTTGCGATACTGAACTCCTTCATATTGCACTCACGTGCTCCACAACTGTGCCTAATGACAGTATAGAGTATTATGAACTACTTCACTGAGACAGAAACGAAACAGTCAAAGAAGCAAACGAATGAACGTGATATTCACAATGTCAACAACAAATGTGTGAAACGCAGTAACTGAAAATACCATTCTGATCATTGAAACAGTTATTAGGAGAATATCCATATCCTTTCGCAAATAAAATGGTTAAAACTAGGACGAGTGATCGCGTGTGTCTAAAAGTATACCATAGAAAAGCATCATGAGGCCAGGGCCTATCGCATATCTATCAGATACGTTCCATTTTACAAGTCTTTCAAAATACCAGATTCGAGAAAACAAAGCAACTGAAGGTTTTGTAAGAAATTAAGACCTCAGAGTCAATAAGCCATGACGACGAAAAACTATTATTTCCGCTGGGTAAAAAGTGCCTCACACAACAGCGGCTTTTCAATGTTCCCCGTGTAACTATTTTGATACAATGTTAGGCTAGCGATAAAAGACACTGTATGATACAGGTCATTGCTGTGGTCCTTCCAACAGCGAGATGCAAGTGACAGGGCATAAATATGTTTTCTTCAGCTGTAATAAGAATGGTAATAAATATACTTACATTATGCATCTTGAATTTCCTCCAATTGTACTTTTTTAGTTCATTCTTTAAACTGACTGACATGTCCTGGAAAACCTGATACACACAGAAGGTGTACTGGAATTTCGAGTAGCCTTCATTTCCAGAGCTGAAATTCCTTCACCTAACTGCACTGAAATGACCCAATAATCCAGGCCTCATAATTAGAAAAGCAGAATTGGGTTGGATCAAACTAGGAACAAACTCCATGCGCATCATTCACAATATGACTCTAAAGTTCAATTTTAAGTAGACCAAAACGACAATTCTTTTTGAAACTGATGTAGAGAGCGCGAATAAGTTAAAAGTCTCTGGGCGGAGCTATGTGCGCATGAATAATGCTATTATGTATTCATGAATCTACGGTTGTGAATTCATTTTAGAATAAAGATAAATTCAACTTCATAGTTTCTTATTATTAAGCTTTCGGGAGTTAAACAAAATGACTATATAATAAGGTCGTGCAGTATTTTGTCAGAAAAACTCCTTCATATTTTCCCCCCAAAATGCAGTAACCTATGAATATATATGTTTGATTAGAAGGTTTTTAATGCAAATGAACTTGCTGGATGTGAGGAATAAATGCATCTTACACGATTATGAAAATATCAGTTGGTAACATAGCAACAGCTGGTAACAATGTCGGGAACTAAATTCAATATTTGCAAGCACTTGCAGTTAACATTTTTTGTTAAAGAAAATTTTCGCATGATGGTAGGTTTTTAAAGAAAGAACTTTATTGCATTTAGCCGATTGGCCATAAGCAAGTTAATACACATACTTGCGTTACCAACCTTGATTTGTAATACATCTATTACATAATGAAAAACAAACCTGTTGAAATTACAAACATTCAATGAAACCAAAGTACATATACTTACATAGACATATTATTGTTTTATTGGAATATAGCAATTTGATAAACTTCAACATACTCAGGCCTCTCTAAAAATAAGAGTTTATATCTTCTTTTTAGTTGCAATAACTCTAGAAGTCTAAAAAGAAAGTTAAACTCATCTTCCAGCACGTTGCAATAATTACAATCTGTTGGGGCCTATATGGTCTCTTCCATTTCCCTGATTGAACAACATAAAGTATGGAGAGACATCATTATGTTTGAAAGGGATTTTATAATTTTTGTCACTGTTGCTAAATACTCCTTATAGCTATATTTTGTGACAAATTTCTATATAATCTAGCTCTTAAAGATTCACTGATTCTTCATTGCCATTGTTGGATAAACTGGTCAGATTGCTGTTGTTTAACTAAAGGTAAGAAAACGTTTATGTTCCCAACAGCTTGATTTATCCACAACTCCCCCAGATCCAGACTAATAAATAAATTCCGGACTAACGATGCCTGAGTTTTCTTTCTATGATGGCGTTCTATATAAGAAGCATCTGGCTATACATTTTAGATATATATTTTCTATTATAAGAGGTAATAATATTAGTCCAGTATTATAAAATGCGGTAATATTTATTGATCTGCAAGGTTATCTTTCCGAATTCAGAAATCAAAATCATTTTAGGTACTTTTTTAACCCCAAGAATATTTTTGCAAACATTTAAGGGCAACCGTTCAGCAGCATTTCCTTCAATAAATTCCCACAATTATGATCCATCATTAGGAATTGGCGAAATTAGCGTGCCAAAAATTTCACATTTTATATTTGGGGAAACATTTTCAAACTTGTATAAATATAAATCCATCGCAAATAATGTATTAAAGCTTGCTCACTTCAAGTTATGTTGAGCAAGCGTGAAATAATCCCCTGTAGTAAAACAATTGCAACAAATACAAATTTATTAGTAACCTCTAACTGTACTATTGTATAGAACAATAAAGAAACATCTGATATTCTTCCCCCTTGCCGATAATCGTAAATTTGTGTTGTATTTATATTACTTTGACGTCAGTCTGTCTGTATATATTTGTATCACAATATGTACTCAGAGCGCTTAGTCTTTTTTCCAGACTCTGTTTAGACTCAGAAAATATTACTAGGTCATCTACGTATAAAATGAAAAACAGTTGTAGCATACCTGCGTCAGCACATGGAACACCACTATTAATAAATTCTTCTTCCAAAAAACATGGAAAATAAGAAGGGTAACAAGCATTTTCCTTGACGCATGCCAGTTACACATGCACATTTTTTTCTGATATGGTATTGATGAATTTCATTCTACTTGTCATATTTTCATACAATGAGTATACAAAATTAAATATTTAACCTACTATTCCTAATTTAAGTAATTTATACCATAAAATATCAATTATAGCAGAAACAAAACGCTTTAGTAAAATCAACAAAAGCACTATTTTTTTTTTACGTGAGTTATCAACCCATGTAATGTGAAAATGTTATCGATGTTGGACATATTTTTCCTAAAACCAGTTTGAACTACAACAAATACTTGGTGATGCTCCGCCCAGATATAAAAATTTTTATTCAAGACCCTAGTTAACAATTTACCCATGACACTCACAAGTGTGATACTCTATATTTTCATGGTTATTTAAAGAGCTTTTCTTATGAATAGGTATAACTATACCCTCAGATAAAATGTCTGGAAAGCAACAGGTATTGAGAATCTACGGCTGTTCATGTTAGACTAATATCACATACCGCTGCATCAACCATATAATATGTTGTTATGTCTATTTTGCTCTACGCTAAGAAATGTTTGCAATCGTTGATATGTACGGTGCTTACCTCTATACCGTATGTACTAGCTTGCAAGTAGAATCCAACTGCAAACTTCACTGACTCAGATATGCTGTTGCATAATGAGCCGACAGATCTATGTCAGTACCTAATGTTGTGAGTAATCAGTAGAATAAACAACATAGACCTTGATCTGCTGGCGCTTTATGCAACGGCAGATCAGGTCTACGTTGTTTGGAGTTAGTAATATCATTGTCTCAGAAATTAAATCCTTGTGAACAATTAAACAATGAGTCACAGACTACATGAACATTTTAAAGTCAATATATGAATGCAACATGCTGATTCTTGAAACATTCTCATTCAAGATTTTCATTTCCAACTGAGAACAATTACTAATAATTTTTTTTATTATTTCGAATAGTTTACAAGAAAACAGGTAACAGGTAACCGGTTTTTTTATATTTCTATAACGTTCCCATTTATCTAAAATAACGTTTAGGCAAGGGATACGATATACATCTGATGAATTAAAAACATTTTATGTGTTTTCATGCCTTTGATACTCAATTATTGACGACATTTTAAAGTAACAAATTAATTTTACTCGCAAATTATTGTATCGCGAGGTCATATTTCAAACTGGATTATGATTTTTAAATTTTGAGATATGTTTGCAGCGTTTCCATGAAAACGCAATAATGTTCAATGTAAAGGACTTTTTCAACTGAAATCATAAAATGTTTCTTCGATTAAATGTCAGTCAGACTGCATCAAGTTAAGGAATACAATAGCTTCGTAATCACTTGAAATTAATTATATAATTACTTTCTTTTATTATGTATTTTATTAGCAAGCGATATAACACATCTTGCTAACTCCTTTTATATCGAATCAATATCAGATATTTGAGATTGAACCATGGGAAGACCAAATCACGCAATGAAGAATACATTTGCATGAACGCATGGAAGCTTCATTC
Source organism: Sinohyriopsis cumingii (assembly GCA_028554795.2). NCBI lineage: Eukaryota > Metazoa > Mollusca > Bivalvia > Unionida > Unionidae > Sinohyriopsis > Sinohyriopsis cumingii. The sequence continues at coordinate 5,234 of JAPYKE020000536.1, forward strand.
CATCTATTGTATGCTAAAAAAAGTACTCTTTGTCTGAAAGACATTTTAGTTTCACAGAACAGTTACAAAAATAGTAAATAATGAGCTCCAGCCAAGGATAGCTGCCTCTTCTCGTGCAAGTACAGTATGCACGTGCTTTGCTTTGTTTTTAAAGAGTTAAATAATAGAGATGGTAAAATATTTTCGTGAAGACAAACATTCATAAAGCAATTGAAAGATTGAATTGATATGAGTTCGTTGATCGCATGGAAGATATGATGACGTCGCCCAATGGAGACGCGTCATTAAAATGACTTTCATTGGCAAAATGATTTAATCACAATCGAGGACGAGATAAGCATTCACTTAGACTCGAGTCATATGTATAACTGAATTTCATCTGCCAAATGTTCCTGTCCAATTTATGCTAGTACCATTAAATTTCACGTCAGTGCTAATAGCTTTTGAGATAGGTACTTATTTGCATTGATAGATACATGGATATATAGGTTATGTAACTTGACAATTTTTAGTCAAATCGCTATGGTGTCTGCAGTGTGACAGTTTATAGTGATGTCTAGCACTGGGCAATCATGCCGCAGACATGTAGCATCATTTCCCAGCCGACCACATTATCCTGACACCAGGTCGACCAGTCCTGATACTAACCTCTTAATGGTGAGCGCCAAAGGAAGCAGCTACTAGTACAATGTTTATAAGTTTTTGGTATGACTCGGATGGGGTTCGAACCGCGACATCGCGTAATTATGACTATAAACATGACTTATTTCGGTCTTGCCAATAGCTATTTGAATTAAATTTATACAATAACTGATCTCAGTTTTGACAACAGCCTTTGTAATTAGGACTCCATACACAATGATCTCAGTTTTGACAATATCATAATATTATGGTCCTCGTGATAATTGTTACCAAAGAATTTTTTTTTTCCATTAAAACGACAATTATTTGTTGATAAGAAGATAGGAAACCTTATGGGGAAGAGAGCGATCAAATATCCATTTAACCATACTTAACTTCCAGTAAAGAGACAATGCAACCGGAAACCAGTCTTTAAGACATTGATGAATTACTCACGTTTCAGAAAGGGTTCGATGCCACGACTTCTACCTTCAAGGTTCGAAAACTACAAAGAATTCTTGCAGATAATTAAGACCTACAGGATTGTTAAAAATAGATTTTTAAAGAAGTGTCACCACAAGACGAGACTTCTTAAAAAGGTGTGATATGCGCATTTGTGACTGATTTTTTTTCTCCACTTGCTACTAATAGATATCCTTTCCTAAAAGTATGACTATTTTCTCAAAACGTAAGACATTCCAGTGTAGAACTAATATAAACCCTCACCATGGCATGACTTTTGTACTCAGTGTTGCAGCAAACTCCGTGAGAGGAAGTCAGTGGCGGTGTTTATCATTCAGAGGATTACCAAATCCTTTTTGCAAGAACTTTCCTTGCAGGCTATCACTTTGAATTTTGGACAACATGTTGCGTGTGTTTTGTTGGTTACGTTTTTCGTATTTCGGTCACCAGCGAATTCTTTGAAGACCATATATGAACAAGTTGTTTTACAAGTGAGAACGGTGATGAAAACAATTCGTGTACCTCCATGTGAAGAAGATATTCATCAAACTATATCCACTCTTCATACTTACCAAGAAGGGTGTGTAGCCAGATGGTGGCACCAACAAATTTACGACTGGAAAGATGCACGTCACAGGAAGAGTCTACGCTTCGATGATTGTATACAAAAAGTGACTCATTATGTCAAAGATATTGTGTGTGACTATTACGACTCAATGATCTTAAACCATGCAAAACAGTAAGTTTAGTAAACTAATAATTTATTTCCCTAGAATACAAAGTGAACATTTCAAAGACATAGTATTGTGAACTAAATCCCAAATAATCATAATATTCTATCACAAGTCCAAAAGTATAGGATGTTCCAAATGAATTCCAAATATCTTGAATGTCCTGATGTACCACAATGATATGATCCAGATTATCTCTAAATGTGTTCTCAATAACCACAAAGTAGTGTTAGAGTCGAAACTTCAATGAGCACATTGTAATTCCAATGAACAATTTAAATAAATAATTCCTCTCATATTAATCTGGACGTAACTGTTAGTGATTCCACATACTGATCATAAAACAGGAATGAAGACTTTATTTACGAAACCTCTATACAAACTATCAACTGACATATGACTCGGCAGAATGTTCTGGAAAACTAATCATTTCTAATAGAAAAATTCACTAAGTCACAAATAGGGTCAGGACTTGAACTTAAATTCAAACAAACATCTTATTTACTTCTCAGAAAGCAGGTAAACATTACATGACAAAAGTCAGGTACACATATAAATTACATATTCATACCATCACTGATTCAATAAAATAATTTAACTTGGAATGAGTGCAAGAAAAGTCAGAAGAGAAAGTAAAATTAAAGACAACTTTAGAAACAGTGGTATAAAAAAAAAAACTTATATAAAGGAAGAACTGCAACAGGCCAGTTGTCTTGTGTTTTTGACAGTAAGAATTCTGAACTATGTACCGGCTGCATCCTCCTTCACCGTGATTAATGAAAAATTAGATCGTTAAAGTTGGGTGGCATTGTATCTTGTAAATATCCCTTTAACATATTGATTGCTGGATCGAATATGCTTCGGGAAAACCTGTGTTGCCACAGGTTTAACTCGAATGCAAACCACGATTGTTTGATCGTCCATCACAGTGTATCGTCTGTGTTACAAAGGATGGAAATCGGCTTGCACTCCAAGATATTCAAGGAGAGGTCATTTCGTTTGTAGAGGTCATTTCTCGGGTAGACGTTAGGGTAGTGTCTGATTTGAGTTAAACACAAAGAAATCAAACGTTGGTTTACACGAAAAGAACATCATCGTAATGTTAGTATTATTTACATTATTCAACATTTATTTGAGCAAAGTACAGAGTATCGCACCATCAGTCTCCAATGCCCATGATGTGGCATTGTTTTAAATGGCAAGAGACAAATGAAAAAAATTCAAGTGTTAGCAAAACAAGAACTCCCTGGTTGAATTATGCTTATGACGATGCTGGTCAAACATTTCATGTGTATTTGCTCTTTGGTTTAAAAAAGAACACTATCTATTATTTCAGATTTCATACTTATTTATTTCACCACTAGTGCCAAAAACGAGATCCTGTCATTTACAAATCCGTTGTATTGGGATAATAGTATCGTGGCTTGTTAAACAAAAAGAGTTGACCTAAAACTAATGTTGTTGTTACGTTTTTATACCGAAATTCATTTGCAAACATACATTTTCACCGTCTTTCGATAAAGCTTTTGCTTTTAAAACAAAAACCTATTTTCGTGTGTGTGTGTGTTTGTGTTTCATTTACATCATACCGTTTTCGTTACATAGTAGTTTTGTTGTTTTAAGACACTACACAAGGTTTTTTTTTAAATAGTATGTATAGTGCGTTGGATAGTACTCACAAGGTATAGTTCTTTTAAAAAATGGGAATTTGATAGTATGTTTATGTTATTTCTTCACCACGCCTTTTACATCCTATCTCTCTTTTGTAATAACATGCTTGTATCACTGAGAGTATACAATAGAATGTCTATAAACACTTACAACCCTTGTGTGATAATATATGTTTATATAAGTATAACGCGTGTGTAAACACTCCCATCCCATTGTGTTAACTTGTAGGAGTGTGTGCTGGAATAGAAATCAAAACGTGGGTTCTAGATATTGTGTTGGTGTGTTGGATAGTAGTGATGTGTGTTGGATTATTGATAAATATTAAACATTACATTTTCACTTGTCCGTACGCTGCCTTATCTGACCCTACATTTCTAGAGCAGTCTGTGAGTAAGATAAATCCTATCTCTTCAAGGTGACTAACCCATGTGAACTTATGGACAATTTTAATATAGGATTTCCCCTTCTTTCCAGTGTGCCACCTAATACAAACCTACGGGCTAATGTTAATTTCCGTATGTACCCAGAGAGTCCCATGTTACTTCTCACGCATAAAGATTATTTCGAAAGTATATTTTACTAAGATAAATGCAATATAAGCAATAGAACCCAATGTCTGCACTTTCCTAGCTAGTACATAATGTCACTTATACTGTTCGACTACTACTACTGCTGCTACTACTACTACTGCTACTACTAATACTAATGCTACGACACTACCACCACCACAACTGCAACAACCATTAATTCAATTATAAAATATTAGAACTAACTGATCGTGATATATATTTGGAAATCATTTGAGTTTTTGTAGAACTCTAGCTACTTTTAAAATTTGATAACACCACTTGACAAGGTACCAAAAGTATATTAAAAAATTGAAAGGATGCTTAAAATGATATAACTCAGCACAGCGGATATAAATATATATCTTCCGTTAGTCAGTGTGCACGCTAAATAAGGATAAATGCAACAATGATGGTTGGTTATGAGATTAGTTTGGTTGGCTACAGTGCCCTCGTTACAATCATAGCTATATTTTGCCTAGAAAATAGAGTTAAACTCCCTTCTCGATGACACATCGAGGCAATCAGTCTAGGTGGACCTGGTGATTATGAGTCGAACGCTTTTCTAGTTGAGGGGCCCTGAGTGGCCGAGTGGTCTAAAGAGCTCTCCGTTACGGATCACTGCCATCTTACCTCTGTCTGCGTGGGTTCGAGTCTCGGATTCGGCCAATGTGGGTATGTGAGAAAGCTTGCCAGTAGCTTCTGGAGGGTCGGTGGTTCTTTCCGGGCATTTCCCGGGTTCTTCCTCCACCATTAATACTGGCTGCCATGTATAGCCTATCGTGTGCTGAAAAATGGCGTTAAACCCTACAACAACAAAAACAACAACAACAACAACTTTTCTAGCTGAGTACCATGGCGATCAGCAAGTCAGAATCGTGTCAGTAGTTCAATTTCACACGTGCCAAGTTTGATTCTCAAAGGCTATACACAGAACATGACTCTTCCAAATGCACAAATTTGAGCAAAGAAACTGTATTCAATCATAGATTCCTGATCAGATCTGCCCTTGTTATAGATTTGGGAAGTTCTTAATTTTTGCCGTAAAATTTCGAAATTAAAGAATTACGCAGTGTTCATAATGCGTGAAGCTGAGTTAGACTGAAGGTCTATTTTAGCACAGATTTACTAGTTCTTGTTTAAGCTCAATCGATTCGACATAGTGAGAAGCCATTAAAAACTTTCTACAATATTTTATTAAAGAAAGTACTTCTTTATGAATTTAAACTGTATGTTCGCTGTAAAATTGGTTGGTTTGTTATATTAAGGTGTTTGTTCAATATCAATTTTCGGTTATCATTTTTTAACAATATTGACAAACACATCAAAGAAAGAGAGTCAAATAAAATTTCGTGAACTTTTTTATCCTGAACCATGACTGGCAAAGCTTGATCGTTTCGTATTTAAGGGTACATCAATACATTACAGATCATATCATATAGAAAGAGTTGTAGTAAGGTTTCTTTGCCCAGATACAAACCACAGTTGCCGACCTGACCTCGTATGAGCAGAAGTTTATCTGGCACCCCTCTAGCCACTGAATCAAACCGGAACGTGCAGAGGCTATGAAACGTGATAAAAATTGCACTACAATCGCTGGAAATCGCAACATTAATTAAGTTCCGCTATATTCGGTTTTTATCAGGACCATGAATTTGAAAAGAGACGGATTGAAATTTGACCACCAATTTAATAAATATTCAAGTTATTGTCTAATCAGAAAATGTGTAAACCTTCAAACCAGCATCATGAAGGTCGATGCTTGAAAGACCTGTACAGGAACATGTAATTAAAAAGAACCTAATCCATAATGCCAATTTGTGCTAATTGGACAGAGGAATAAAAATGATAAAGACTAAGCACTTTCTCCCTCGAGATAAATAAACTGGTATAGTTTCAATAATAATAATAATAATAATAATAATAATAATAATAATAATAATAAATTAATCAATTAATTGATTAAGTAATTAATCAAATAATTGATAACTTAATTAATTAATTAATTAATTAATTAATTAATTAATTAATTAGGTATTACATAATTAATTAATTAATATTTGCCTACACTTGTTTATGCAACTTTTCTATGCAAATTAACAAGTTGGTAATTTTAAATCTACACCATCACTAATGACTGCAAAGAAATTGTTCAATTAATTGACGAATTAAAAACCTATCCAACAAATATGAACAAAATAAAGAAAGATGTATTTTAAAATCATCAGACTGATTATTGAGAGGAGAGAGACACTCTGATAAAACATGCATACATTTTAGAAAAAAAAATCAACGCATAAATGATATAGTGAATTATTTGTTTATTTTTATTAAAATAACACATAGTAAATTACTTCGTTCATCATTCCTTAGTAAATTTCTTTCTTTCTTAATATTTTATTTTTCATATTTAGTTTGCAGTACAATAAATATCTGAGTAAGAAAGTAACTAAGTAATGAAGGTCCAAGCAAGATACGTACTAAGCAAGTAAAGAAACAACCTGCGATATCATTATATCGTTTGCTTTTGTCCTGTTTGTCTGTATCTCTCTTTCTCAACACATATAAGCGAGTTCTGTAGAGATAATGCTTTCATTATAAGGAAAGCTTGCTTTGGCCTTAACAATATTGTTGTTATAGTTTGAAATTATATGCATATGTTTTGGTTTTGCCATGCCACTGCGAACCACATTTTCCATATTTTTCCTATTTTACTGTGCTCTTCTTTTTGACCAAATTCGAAAGAAAAAAAGCCACATCAAATTATTCCTCTACCTCGCCATGTGCTGTCGTTATTTAACAATTATTACACTGTAAATTCAAGTAACTATGTGTTTGTATCTCAGAAAGACACTAATAGCGACGCATTGGGTTGCAATAATTAACACTAGTCGTCTTTGATACACACATATAATTGCTACCACAAACGAAGGCAATTCAAATTGACCGTCCAATTGGAAAATGTATAATAATAATAATAATAATAATAATAATAATAATAATAATAATAATAATAATAAATTAATCAATTAATTGATTAAGTAATTAATCAAATAATTGATCAATTAATTAATTAATTATTATATAATTATTTAATTAATACTTTGCTTACACTTCTTTATGTCACTTTTCTATGCAAATTAACAAGTAGGTAATTTTAAATCTGCACCATTACAAATGACGCAAAGAAATTGTTCAATTAATTGACGAATAAAAAACCTATCCAACAAATATGAACAAAATAAGGAAAGACGTATTTTAAAATCATCAGACTCATTATTGAGAGGAGAGAGACACTCTGATAAAACATGCATACATTTTAGAAAAAAAAAAATCAACACATAAATGATATAGTGATTTATTTGTTTATTTTAATTTTAAATAAAACACATAGTAAATTACTTCCTTCACCATTCATTAGTAAATTTCTTTCTTTCCTAATATTTATTTTTTGATATTTAGTTTGCAGTACAATAAATATCTGAGTAAGAAAGTAACTAAGTAATGAAGGTCCAAGCAAGATACGTACTAAGCAAGTAAAGAAACAACCTGCGATATCATTATATCAGTTGCTTTTGTCCTGTTTGTCTGTATCTCTCTTTCTCAACATACATCTTAAGCGAGTTCTGTAGAGATACGTCTTTCATTATATGGACTGTGTGCTTTGGCCTTAACAATATTGGTGTTATAGTTTGAAATTATATGCATATTTTTGGTGTTGCCATGCCATTGCGAGCCTCATTTTCCATATTTTTCCTATTTTACTGTGCTTTCCATTATTCCTCATTTAGATCTCTACCTCGCCATGTGCTGTCGTTATTTAACACAATTATTACACTGTAAATTCAAGTAACTGTGAGTTTGTATCTCAGAAAGACACTAATAGCGCGCCTTGGGTTGCAATAATTAATACTAGTCGTCTTTTATACACAGATATGATTGCTACCACAAACGACAGCAATTCAACATGACCGTCCAATTGGAAAATTTATCTCTGCTACTGCCAAGTGTTACTCCTAATAACCACGCCCATCTTGAATTCCAATGGATATCTAGGTGGTAGGCGTGTACTTTGTAAATGAATAGGCAATCGCATTCAAGGTAAGATGTTTGTATTTCTGTGTGAAACTTAAAGCGTTAAAGACGTGGTTAAGATTGAATCTTTTGTCATGCAGGATTATGTCAAAGTCAATACACAGTGAAAGTGACTCGGGTTAATACATAGTGTGGTACACTGTCGATAGAAGCGTGAAATGAAAACAGACTTTACAGTGGATGTCAATTGTTATACTGTATGGCCTAACTCCAAGACATTTAATATCTGATTTTACATATCACGAAATATCCGTGTTTTAGTCTATATTCATATTCGCTATGACTGCTACAATGTTGGTACAGTGTCCAAGGCGTTCCAAAGTCTTTACTATTGATTCTATCATTGGTAAGGATAGTGAGAGACAGGAATCGTCATCAGTACAAATAAATCATAAATCCCGTGAAAGGGAAAATGTCCATGATGATAGAATTTCCAGGAAAGACTCAGAAAGAAGTACTGTAGAAACTGCACATACTTCATCTCATGGATGTGGTGCAAAAGAAGTTCTTGGCGTTAGGAACCAGGAATTGCGTGATGCAAGGAATCCAAATTTACGTGACTTTAGAAACCAAGAATTACTGGACGCTAGAAACCAGGAATTACGTGATCCTAGAGACCCGGCCTTCCATAACGGGGCATCCAGGTATTTTGTAGAAACAATTACCCCTGGGGAGTCAATAACAATTGCCCCTGGGGAGTCAATCAAGCATTTTCACGAATCATTTGTGCCAAATTTTGTTCCTATTGGATCCACGGGCTTATGTAGGCATCCCTTGTCGTTGCTTAATGTGCCTGGAATTTACTCTCAACATGTGCCATCAGTATCACCTGTACACCCAATGCTGTATAACAACACTAGAGACTATAGACATATTAACCCATATTTACCTGACAGATGTCCAGCATACTTGCTACCAAGATTTGGAGGTAAGGACTCAAGTGTATGCCAATGATGTGTTCCTTCCAACCTTCAAAGCGAGATCATCAGTTTTCTAAATAAGGCATTCGTCTAAACAAACCAGTTCCAAATTCCTGTATTTTGGCATGGTATATACGTATTTGTCAGTAATACATGCATACATACATGCAGACATACATACATACATACATACATACATACATACATACATACATACATACATACATACATACATACATACATACATACATACATACATACATGCATGCATGCATGCATGCATGCATGCATACATACATACATACATGCATACACCTTGTTTTTAATTAAATACGTCTTAATTGCCAATCATATCATTTTTATGTAACATGTTATCTTGCGAAATATTTCATGAATAATGGCTTGGATGTCACCTTAATTTATTTTACAACTGCACGAGCTTGCAAATGAATCGTTGAAATCATCACCAAAGTATCCCGCACAAGGTAAACACCGATTTCAAGATATGAATATTCAGCCATAATTCCATAAATATGTTGAATTTCAAGGATCTAAGGGCTTATTTAAATCAAAACCAATACAAATTAAATCAAATATATGCTCTATCGTTAGTAAAAGAAAACAAACACATTTCGAATATCAAATTTATTGGTTTAAGTCGTAATCTTGTATTATTAATTAACATTTATAAATTAATACGTTGTATTTTATTAGAATGATGTACCTTGGTATATTTTAGTAACATGTGTCTGTACACTATTCATGTTGTAAGGTGATATGGAATTCATTATTTTAATATAAAACACGGAAGTGCAGGTACTTATTATACAGCACAATTAACTAGATGTTTTACGTTGAAACGTCCTCTGCGTAATATAACGTAACTGATTTGGACAGTTATTATGCATTATTGAGAATATTTTACTATGTTGTCCATTGTGCATTGTGCAATATATAATACTATTACCTGCAATTAAATTGAAATTCATTTAGTACATTTATTAATAATGTTTAATATAGAAACATAAATGTACTGAAGATTATACACAGACAACTGACGGAATTATGAAACTATCAAAAACCAGTTATTTTCCGGATAGTTAATGAGTGTCACTTATGCTAATAATAATACTAATAATGATAATAATACAACTACCGCTACTATCACTGTTGAAGAGGATGATATATAGATAATGCTTTTGTATCTATTGTTATCTTAGTGAAGAAATTACATTTTAAGAGCAAATTTAAAAATCGTTTTGTGTCGCTGAAACAGAAAACATAATTAATACACGGTCTCCAATGTATTAAATTTGATATCTAATAAAGAATTATAAACATAGAAATGTTTTAAAAATTTCATGGCACTATGTTCGTACAATTCCAAGTTTATTTTTTTTAAATTCAATACACTAATAGTCGCATAATACCAACTTTATATATAACATTACTTACAGCAATTATTCAATAATGTCTTCGTACTTAATATATAACTTAAATTTAAATTAATGTGTTCATATTTAATGTGTAGCTAAAATTTAAATGGATGAAAAGCATTATAATCGTATTTTGAAACGTTTTTGAGTGGAAGCCTCTGCAATGGCTACTTACATTTATCGAGATAGTTTGGCCGTACATTGTCTCATAATAGCTATATTATCTATTTTTCCATGTTTCGAGTTTGTCGATTTGATTTTCCTAATGATGGTGTCACATTTCAGCTTTTTCTATTTTTCAAAGTTGTTTTCAATTTCTTTGTTCCGCGTGACGTAGACTTTACAATACGTTCACACACCATGGAACAAGCGCAGTGACAAACAAGTTGCTTTGATCCGTTGACACAGATAATGAAATTAATGGCACCGCAGTTAACATTGTCAGTATAGAAAGCTAGCCGTTTCTATTATATATATATATATATATATATATATATATATATATATATATATATATATATATATATATATATATATATATATATATATATATATATATATATATATATATATATATATATATATATATATATATATATATAATATAAACGGCTATATACAATGATTATATTTTTCTTAAAATAAATTATTTATTTTCTGTTTCCGTTTCAAGAAAGCATTTCACCATGCCATTCCAAGTAAATTAGTGGCAGAATTTATTTCATATAATGATTATGTACGAGATCTAAACACGGTATGTTATACAAATCTAAATAGATAACCAATATAACGCGTTTTTTTATATACAAACATACTTATATTTGCGTGAAGGTGAGAGTCTAAGCTCAGAAGGGAACAGAACTTCGTGTAACCTTTCATAAAAAGTCTGGATATATGAACACATCATGGGTTAGAGAAATCTAACTTTTTTCAGTAGATTTAGCTGTTTTATGAAGGCTAACCATAGAAGACAGAATAAATTATATATTTGATAAATTGATCATTTTAAATTTATTCATTTTCATCTTTAGAATTCTTTCATTTATTAAAAGCCGCTTGATGTGTGAACATTACTTTCTCCTCTCGACATTTAGTCCTTTAAATGTATTCTTTGTTGCTGAATGTTCGGAAGTGATGGTGTTTTTCTAGTCTCTTTTTAACCATCTAACCTCTTTTCTTGTCTGCTTGGTCATGTCACTGCATACTTGGGACTGAATGTTCTGCATTCCATCTTCGGCTTTATATACTTGCTTCCATACCAAGAGAAACGTCTTTTCTTTTCCATTCCTCGGGACACTTTTATCGGTCATTAAATATATCTCGGTCTCAGAAGTTTGAGTGTGGTTTGACGAATAACGGTTTTCTCATTCCTGGGGCACTTTGATCTGTCATTACCTGTCCTAGAATCTCAGGAGTCTTGACTGCGGTTTGACCAATAAACTCTTGTAGTATAAGAATGTCATCCTCACGAAAGACACATTTAATATAAATTTCACACAATATTTGATTTCAAACGCTAATACATCCGGACTTAACGCAACTACTTCTGTCACATGTATACGCATTCAGTGGCGTACTGAAAGTAAATGCCGCCCTGGGCGACTATGTTGGCCCAAAGGGGTTTTGTCGCCCCAAGACCTCTGGCATCAGGGGCAACTTCCCGACCGCCCCTTTCCCTCCCGTTAGTACGTTACTGTACGCATTACAATCTTCTTCTCCTGTGGTCTCGTTTCTCCGTCACTTTACCTGGCTACTATTTATCACAATTTGCTGTCCTTGTTTTTGGAGAAAAATAATGTGTTCTCCATTTATTCAGCCATATTTTCTTGGTAATTTATAATTGGGCTCAACATGAATGAATAAAAAATGGTCTTAGAGTTGGAAAATTCATCGTAGCCTCCCGAAATTGGAGCTCTGCACTATCTTTATTGTATTATCTGCGGTAAAACAAAAGGTTAATTATGTGACACCTTAACAAATTACAACAAAATGAAACTAGGCAATTAATGTCAAGCGATATATTTTTTGATAAATGGAGTTCACCATATAAGACTTTCCTATGTGAGTCAGCACAGAGAACACATACAAAGGGCTCAAGTGCTCCCACCACGCCCGACAAATTACTTGATGTAATTCTACGTGATTTGAACAATAAAGTATCATATCTGATTTCTTTTCAGAAAAACTCTCTAAATACATCGCTGGATATTTTAATTTCTGGCTAAATCTTGAAAATTTAGTTGGAAGTTAATGAATTCTTTTCAAAACTAGTTTTTGTTTCAGTAGTGAAATATTAATGAACATAACATATGTTGTGTAATACATTCATTAATATCATTGAAAACTAAGGCTTCCAAAATCGATATATGGCTGAAGCGTACAGAAAATAATACATGGTTAGAACCACCTCCAGATGCATGTAAAATTATTGGATTTATTTCCTTACTAACAGGACCGAAGATAGATAAAAACAAGAAAAAGTTGCTACATTTTGGTGGTCCCAGTAAGAACGATGACATAAAATTCAATTACTCTTTTGTTTGCTTAAATTATCACACGTGTCTGCTGCCGATAAATGTTGTTTTGTGTTTAACGCCATTTCTCAGGGCAAGAGAGGTTGTACATGGTGGCCAGTGTAACTGGTGGAGAAAGAACCCGGGAAAACACCGATAAGAAGCACAGACCCACGGGCAAGTACTGGCAAGCTTTCTCACAAACATAGGGGAGATTACCGTGATCGGTAGAGGCGAGAGCTTTAGACCGCCCTGGCCCCGTGCCTTGCAGCCCATATATATAAAGTTTTGACTTATTCAAACATATCGTGATGGATGGATGGATGAAAGGATGGATGGAGTGAGCGAGTTAGTCAGTCAGTCCGTATATTACGAAGAATACTATTAATAATATAAAGAATACAGTAAAAAGAAAGTAACACTAATTAAAGGTCATAAATAACATACATTTATGAATGACCATACATACGTAAATGTATATATGGTGAATATTTATCATGACAACCAATTAATAAACTTGATTAATAAATTGTTAATTCATAATTTGTTTACAAAATTTTCTACACATTATAACAGTGAGATGACCATTTACATCAGCACAACTTGCACTGTGGCAAAGTAGCTTTGAAGATTTCCTGCTACAGTGAAACGGAAACAATTTCAGACGATTAGTTCAGTGATTATCATTATTAAACCTTACCAGTTAGCAACACAATTAGCAACACAATTAGCAACACACAGAGATGTAACAACAAATCCCATTAGTATTAGAGGTAAACACTGTACATCTATGCATGTTTTTACCCAATGCAGCCATTGAGTCTTTCATATAAAGGTATTGGGATGGCTTGCCATTGCGATGATGTAAGTACTACCTGTAATGAACCACACAGAATAATGAACCACACAGAATAATGAACCACACAGGTGTTAATAAACTTAAGTATGTGGTTACTGATAAAGCTTAAAATATGAATACGTTCTTTATCAGCCTCGATATAGTCAAAAAGTTTGTTCTACAGTTTCACATCATGGAAGCAACAGTTAATATATGTATGAGATGTGAATGCATAGGTTGTTCATTGATTAAAAGTATTAATAAACAAAGGGTCATCATTCCCAAGAGAGTACTGACCAGATCAATATTGGACATTGAATTTTAGTGCTTGTGGACAGGCACTCTCCGTTTATCATTAATATGACACAAAAACTCACCAAGGTCTCGTGTAAGGAAACTGCATACAGACAGAAAATTACCAATGACTGAGGTACAGTCTGTTTGACAAGGAAGACACAGCTTCTTCCAGAGATGAAAAAGGTTTGCAATATGGGTAAAACTAGACGACTTTGACTCAAAGGATCCTGGGCTATATTTTTCCTTACTTCCTATAGTCAGAGGGTATCGCACTGCCGTTATGCAATAACTTCTGAAATCGAGATAGAGAAGAAACGTACGCGGAATTTAACTGTACTTTCCATTCAGATTTATTAATCGAGATTGTACCTTGAAGACTGTACGACTATGATAACGCTCTCAAAAACCCTGAAACATTGCCTATGGTTTATTTTGATGTCAGATGAGTCGTCGTTCAATACTATAATGTTAATTTTCTTGGAATTTTATCCCAAACCCCACTTCCTTACATTTGATTAGTAACTGATCCCAGCATGACTTGAAAGAAGCATATCTTTTGCTACAGTAAGACACAGGAAAGGGTTATCAATTTTTTTAATATTTGTAAAAAATGAAGAAGTTCATTTATAAATACAATGACAACTCGTTGGGACAATATCCCACGTTGACGTATTCCTTTTAAAACAGGAATATTCGAGAATTGGTTTAGACAGAATAATTGCTGTGCATATATGGTTACAAGCCGATAATCAATTTCCACATTCCGGAAATTACATCAATATGATGCAAGTTGTAAAAGAAAAAATCATGTCATCCGCTGTCAAAAGCTTTCGCCGTGTTAAGAAAAGCTACAAACAATTTGTTTTTATTCTCATTAGAATAACAAAATGAAATCTTGGACTAACAAGAAGGTCATGCTAGAACACAGACCCTTTTGAAACAAATTATGTGTTCTGTTTAACAAAATCTTGTCAAAACATTACAAATAACTGGAACAAGCGTTATTGCCCAGTAATCATTAGGATCACTTTTTCTTTTGTTTCTTCTCTTTAAAAGCATTACCGTCAGACTTCCGTGTAACCTTTGAATACTCGCTAAAAGAAATAGTTACTCATACTTTATTATTATTATTATTATTATTATTATTATTATTGAGTATTTCATCCCTCCTTTTACATTTCTCTATTTTGCGTTAGAACAGTATACTACTCTATGTAATACTACATTACTTTTCTATGTACATAACTTTCTACCCAAGATATGGATAAATTACCTCGTCTGAAGGTTGCTGTATCGCATTCTCTCTCTCTCTCTCTCTCTCTCTCTCTCTCTCTCTCTCTCTCAGATCAGTTATTGTATAAATTTAATTCAAATAGCTATTGGCAAGACTGAAATAAGCCGTTTGTATAGTCCTAACCACACTGGCTATTGCCAAGACTGAAATAAACCATGTTTATAGTCCAAATCACATTGGCATTGTCAATACTGAGATGCGGTACGTTTTGGGATGATTTTACTGACGTAACGGACATTGCTTAGCTTAATTTTAAATATTTTGATTTCGATTCAAAAGCGATGTATGAGACAATTTTTTTATATACAAGCATTCTCTTGACTTTGATATCAGTATGTCTGTTTTAAACATTCAAGATCAATACCATCATTATTGTCAGCTATCAGGTATACTTAATATCGACCTTAATTAATATAGTGGTGAAAAATTTAATAAGTGCAAAACTATTCAAGTAAAATAAAAAATTTAGATAATAAATTGTCCGACCTAAGCATTATCAGTGACAATGAAAATGACAGTGACAAATTCTGCATTACGCATTACAATCAGGTTGCAATACGCCTCATATGAGGTAGAATATTAGTATCTCACTTTGCTTGCGTGGGCATCAGCCATGGACGATACACAATAACACTCCATTGGAACACGAACAAGTTACAACCTAAATACATTAAGGTCGACATAATTAGAAAGAAAGGACATCATTTACGATAAATGGAAGATAAATTAATCTGCAGTAAACTCATTGGTTTATAGAGATGAACATATAGTGCTTTTCGCTTCTTAAAAAAATGGAAATATGTGCGACGTAACTGGAGAAGAAAGAAGGTAAAGTCAGATCGTCTCAGAGTACCTGGGAAGGGATAATATTGTCCAGGAGTGTAATAAATAAATTTCGCTCTATATCGTCATTACATGACGAAGAATAACTTTAATTTAGTTAAGTAACTATGAATTTGACGAGGATTAACATGTCGGAAACAATTATGAAGGTCGTACGTACCTTGTAACTGTCAATGATGTCCCCATAAGTATTCTCTTTTCTTCCCCGAAGAAGGTCCATATCTTCCCAAGCATGCAGCTAATATGCCGTCTGCGATGTACAGGAAATCTTGGAATGTAAAATGTTCCTAAGGGCACTTTAATATGCACATATTTTATACCTGAAACTACGAAAACGAAAACAATAACACATCACAAGATGCAGATGTATATACTAGTTAACTGTAGTTTTGGAGAGCCGTCAAAATAAGTATTACATATCTTTGACAATCCTTTGAAATAAACAAGGGGACATCGTCAAAATTTGTCTTCTTCTAACCACCGAAAAAGCCGCATTAGGAGTATCCATGCAATCGGTGATACTGTTTATTCTGGAACATCCTACATAATAAGATAAAATCTGTATTAATCATTGAATTAAAACTAGAATTTATGAAGTAAGCAACAAGAGCTTTCTGTAATTCAAAATTATAATTTTTTTTTTTAGCAGGCCACATGTATCAATGAGAATTATTAAATGTCTAGTGTAAATTTCTACAAAGCCTTGTAAATCTGAATTATTCGTTATTGGAATTTAACCGATTTTAGAAGAATTGAAGTATTATGTATTAATGTCGGAAATGCTGATCTTTTGTAGTAATGAATATTTATTAATCTCTTTAGTGGCAGGGGGTCCTGGGTTATTCTTCCATCCATACCGGAAGCCCAAGCGGATACGAACGGCTTTTTCCCCATCTCAATTGCTACAGTTGGAAAAGGCATTTGAGAAAAGTCACTACGTCGTGGGACAGGAAAGGAAAGATCTAGCCGCGGAACTACAGCTCTCTGAAACACAGGTAACGATTTTATTTAGTATCTTCCGTATGTTTTGAAGGATATGTGATTTATGCACATATTTTATAAACTGTCTGGCAGAGAGACATCACTGACACAAATTCGTTTAAATTTTAAAACGATGTTTTGGTATTTCATGTCTTATTTTATATCTCAGAAGAATATACCGGAGTTAAGACAGAGTAACGAATGCAAAAGGAAACGTCAATCAAATATGAAAGAGAACGCAATGGAATGTTCCATCAGATTTTCACTTTCATGAATGAATACATAAAATTATGAATGAATGACACATGCACACAAAATAAATTGGTTGCCTAAATTAACTAAATTTAATTGGTTGCCTAAATTGACTAAATTTTAAATCTATCTATCTATCTATCTATCTATCTATCTATCTATCTATCTATCTATCTATCTATCTATCTATCTATCTATCTATCGATCATCTATCTATCTATCTATCTATCTATCTATCTATCTATCTATCTATCTATTTATCTATCTATCTATCTATCCATCCATCCATCCATCCATCTATCTATATATCTATTTATCTATCTATCTATTTATCTATCTATCTGCATATATATATATATATATATATATATATATATATATATATATATATATATATATATATATATATATATATATATATATATTATTACGAGTCTATGATCTTACAAAGAGTGACAGAACAGATTAAAGACAATAAGCTTTGTAACATTTAACAATTAATTTATTTCCCTAGAACACAAAATGAGAGAAAAGAAATTATGGTATTGAGAATTAAATCCAAAAGTAATACAAGAATTAAAGACACAAGTCCTAGTAACAAAATATCCTGAATAAAACTCAGTTCATGTCCCGAAGAGATCCAAAATTGAAGGCGTTGACGTGTCTGTTATGGTCTGCAAAGTGCTGATGTGTCAATAGTGTCTTGTTGAATCACATAAATATTATTCCATGTTTGAATTCAGTATAAATTCCAATGAATGTCTTTATCCAAGAATTTTATCAGAGCACTTTTGTATTTCCAGAGAAAATAATCACTTGAATTAAATAATTTGAAGAAAATAAAATTCAGCCCAAACTGGTCACAACATATTACAACTTTAAGTGCTAGATGTTAAAGCACGACTGGTAAAATCCTTACAGTCACAACATACTATAGTTCTCTGCTTGACCTCAGGTCGCGTTAGTATTTTCTAAAAGCAACCATTACCTAATGGAAAATAACCTTCTAGAATGGTCTAATGAGTCTTGTTTACTTAAACACAATAGTCTATAAAATTCACTTTGGAATCTCCAAAACCCTGACCCAAATCAACATATTTACTTGAATAATACTTCGTTTAATAAGCTCACATACAGAGATAACTATGAAGATATTAGTTGTTTTCATAAATGAAATAATATTTTTTATAAAAAATCAATCAGGTCAAGCAGCAATTAACTTAGTGCTGGACAAGGTCAATTCCAGCAAACACTGTTACATTACAATAACATGTAATGAAACAAAATAATTTTAAACTAACAGAGAAACAAATTTAAATATACATAACAATATATATTTATCTTTTCTTTTTCTTTTCCTACGTTAATACTGGATAATTTTTCATAGTGTTGTACAAAAAACATGATGTTTAATAGAGTGGAGCCAAAAGTTAAATTATACAGTTTTGTTTTTACCACTAGATTAAAAATATCCAGTATTAACATAGGAATTAAAAATTGCTTTTTATTATATACCAAACGTTCTCCATAATCAAAGTTTATGAGATTAAACTCACTCTTTGGTACATTATGCTCTCACTATCACCCATCTTTTCGTAAATCCACCTGACTTTCATATCCAGATCATATAAGTGACTTAAGAAACCGGTAGGATGTGGTTGACCTAATCTGTCGCTGTAAATTATTTTTTTTGTCATTTTTTCACACACACACACACACACAGAGAGAGAGAGAGAGAGAGAGAGAGAGAGAGAGAGAGAGAGAGAGAGCGTTAATTTTACTCTGTACTTAAGTTGTTGTGATATAGTGTCAAGTATCTAAGCAGGCTTGCTGTAGCACACCTGCTCTCATCATAATTAATTTTGTATGATGACGCTTTAATCCAGGTAGTTCCTAATTAATTTTTAATTAACGCTAAAATGTTCTTAATTACTAGAAGGTCTATGCTTTGGTTCTTAATCACTGAGCCACACAGTCTACGCTTAGGAAAATGCGTGAAAAGTATCTACGTACACGACAGGATTTTACCATTGTCCCCAGATATTATTTTATTAAAGTGTACAGGTCAGCAGAATGCTTTGTATGTAAGATCGTCCCTCAAAATTCGCACGTGCATTTTATTTTAATCCTTCGTGTGTCTCTATGACGGCTGACTTGGTGAGTGTGTATATTTTGATATTCTAATTTGTGCCCATATCAAACATTAATAATAATAATAATAATAATAATAATAATAATAATAATAATAATAATAATAATAATAATAATAATAATAATAATAATAATAATAATAATAATAATAATATGCGTGAGAAATAATAATAATAGTAATAATAATAATATGGGTGAGAGCGTTTGTGAGCATATATGAGCGTATATAATTTTGTTATAAAGTAACCTGTAAATATGTTGAGGACTACCAAATATGTTACCATAGTTAAATGAAGATTATTATTGGTAAAATTACTTACTTTTAATGAGGATGATAATCATCTTAATAATCGTCGTCGTCATGATGATAATCATCGTCATATAATATTACTATTACTACTACTACTACTAATATTAATAATATTAATAATAATAATCATAATCATAATAATAATAAAAATTAATGATAATAATAATAATAAATAATAATAATAATAATAACAACAACAACAACAACAACAATAATAATAATAATAATAATAATAATAATAATAATAATAATAATAATATGATGATGATAATGATGATGATGACCATCATCATCTTCATCATCATCAGCATCATCATACAATAATTAAGTAATATTGCCAAAGATATAACATGCTTTTCTTGTTTGATTACTTTCATCGCATGCATCTACTTGCTCATTTTAGAAGATATGGGGAGTATCAATTGATGTACCGGTGCTCGTATTGAATCGAGGACAAATTGTTTTCGTCCTTAGCTGTATTATTATTATTATTATTATTATTATTATTATTATTATTATTATTATTATTATTGTTATTATTATTATTATTAGTAGTAGTAGTAGTAGTAATAGTAGTAGTAGTAGTAGTAGTAGTAGTAGTAATAGTAGTAGTAGTAGTAGTAGTAGTAGTAGTAGTAGTGGTAGTAGTAGTGGTAGTAGTAGTGGTAGTAGTAACAGTAATAGTAGTAGTAGTAGTAGTATTTCTTCCAATTAGTATATTGTTATATTTGTTTGGTGCATTTTAGGTTAAGGTTTGGTTCCAAAACAGAAGGACAAAACACAAAAGGACGAACACTGAAGAAGAATCAGGAAGTTCGTCCCAAGGACAGTCACGTGACCAAGATTTAGACACTTCCAATGCAAACGATTCCAACGAAGAAAGTGATATAAGTGACATCGATGACATGTATGATCAAAGTGACAACTACACACCACGATATCAATCAGAACAAAATTAAGTTTGCCTTTATCATAGCCATTGTTTATTTAAAACTTCACCAAATGCGAAATGAAAGTCGGGGGGGGGGGGGGGCAAATATACACATATGAAATTGAAGAAAATATATCAAGTAAATGTTTAATCGACAAGAAATCCTGGACGTTGGTCCTGTGCAATAGTTTCAGATTTTAATGACTTTACGTTTTGTGATTATTTTTTTTTTTTTACAGAGGATATATATTCCCATTCATTTACCTTTTCCTCTAGCATAACTACGGGTTTATGCCATTATTTTTTGTTTACAACATTTATAGTGCTACTACAATCTGTCATGTAAACAAATAATAAATTAAAGATTCGACTATTGAAATCGGGTTTAATGTAATTGTATCAACTACCAAAATATTAAAATGATAACACATTAAGACCAATTAGTTATGTCTATATTACAGTTACCCGTTTTATGCGATTACCTGTTTTATACGATTACCTATTTTATACGATTACCCCACAATGGGAAAGCAGCATCTGTTTCTGAAATGCGCACATACATATTTGCCCAGATACCCATTTCTCATGCAAATTACACGCATCCTCATCTGTTGTTCACTATATCGTAATTTATATTTTGTCACATAGAAACCTCAGAAGTATATTTTGTTAAGTTTTATTCTAACAAATATTAGGCAAAGGAAGAAAGAAAAAAAGATGTTTCAACATATTTTCAGAGAAATGTACTCATAATGTTCATCTTTTGAATGCAATACACAATCTTAGCATTTCATATAGACAACAAATACACAAATTATGCTTCATTTTGCTTACATGGTAAGCTGGGGGAGAAGCAATGATTAGCGCCCTCACAAACATCTGCAGTAAGATCTGGCAAACAGGAGTATGGCCATCGCCTTGGACACAATCACGGATCTTCACCCTCCCCAAGAAAGGCAACTTGCAACAGTGTCACAACCACCGTACAATGAGTCTTATAAGCCTTCCACCCAAAGTCATGTTAAGGATACTACAGAGTAAACAAAAGCCACTGGCTGAAAAGATCATTAACGAGGATCAGGCAAGGTTCAGATCAGGGTGCAGCACAACAGAGCAAATCTTCAACCTCATGATATTGTGTGAGAAGTACCTCCACCACCAACAAGATCTGTACCACGTGTTCGTGGATTTCAAGATGTCATTTGACAGGGTAGGGCGATCATGCGACTGTACAACATCAATGTCAACCTCATCAGAGTAATAGAGCACCTCTATGACTAGGCCACCAGTGCAGTATACTTCAACGGCATCATAGGTGACTGGATCAGAACGACAGTTGGAGTCAAACAAGGCTGTGTGCTCTCTCCCACACTATTCAACACATTTCATGAGAGAACCATGGCAGACGCGCTTGAAAAGCATGAAGGAACGGTCAGCATCTCAGGCTGAACAATCACCAACTTACGTTTTGCTGACGACATTGATGGACTAGCAGGAAATGAGCAAAAATTAGGTAGCTTAGTAGAGAACCTCAACAAAACCTCTGCAGCCTACGGCATTAAGATCAGTGCAGAACAGACCAAAATGATGACCAACAACACCAAGGGCATCAGCACTGACATCAGTGTTTAATGTACGAAGCTAGAAACAGTCCAGAACTTTAAGTATTTGGGGGCAACGGTAACATATGAAGGATCGAAACCTGACGTAATCTCCAGGATTGCAAAGACAACAGCAGCGCTGACAAAACTGAAGCCCATCTGGAACAACAATAACATCACACTCAGTTCAAAGATCAGACTGATGCACTCACTGGTGATCTCCATATTTCTTTACGCCTTCGGATCATGAACCATAACAGCTGACTTAGAGAAAAGGATACAGGCCACAGAGATGAGATGTTTCTGGAAGATCATCGGCGTCACATACAAAGACCATGTCACCAGTGAAGAAATACGGCAAAGGATAAGACAAGCCCTTGGGCTACATTATGACCTCCTGATCACAGTGATAACAACGTAAACTGCAGTGATATGGGCATGTCTCACGATCATCAGGACTTGCCAAGACAATCCTGCAAAGCACTGTACAATGAAGAAGAAAGAGAAGCAGGCAGAGAAAGAGGTGGGAAGATAACATTCGAGAGTGGACAGGCTTGACATTTAGCAACTCACTGAGAAAGACGGAAAATCAAGAGGATTGGAGGAAGCTGGTTGTTCCGTCTTGTGCGGTGCCCTAGCAGTTTACCAAACTACGGGATTGATGATGATGATGATGATGATGATGATGATGATAATGATGATGATGGTGGTAACGAACTGTAATGCACGATACATGTCTATAACTAGTTTTCTCAAGCCTTCCAAGAGAGAAATACATACAACACTCATTTGATACTTCCCCTCTCCCTCTATGGCATATATATATATATATATATATATATATATATATATATATATATATATATATATATATATATATATATATATATATATATATATATATATATAACCTCTGCATACTGGACACGTGATCATAAAGTACATATTTTATAGTCTTCGTTTATTTTTTACACATACTTTTGATAGTCTGACCAAAAACATGCATATATATGCATCTTGTAGAAGAACAAATATTGGTATGAAAACGATGTCTGCTTTCTATGCCCATTGGAAGGGATCCTGGCACGACTCTTTGTTAATTGTTTCTGACATATATGCGGTCATTCTTATGATTGTGGGATAGCCATTATACCCGTCTGTCTCCACTTATTTGTAAACTATAGAGCCAATTGCTTATCTAGATAGGATCTCTAGCAGCTAAATATGTTGATTGGCAAGAGATAAGGCGGAAGGAAACATATCTAACACATTTTGCGTGAAAGAAAAATCATACAGACACGGCTTTCACCATCCAATGACAACCAATTTGTCAAAGTGAGTTGTTTATCATTGTCGTAAATCGGACATAATATTCTTATCTTTGGCTCGAGTTTTCACAATTAGCAAAGAATCATATCGTTTTTCTGTGTAAGAATGTAACAATCTTAGGTACCACACAAGTTGATTGCCAGGAAGTAGGTAGAGAGCGGAGTTAATAAGGTGTTAGGATTGGCAAATATGCAAATGATCCAAGCAGAGTAAAGAAAACCCCAGTAATTTAGTTAGAATTACAAGGGCTTATTTCAGTTTTATACGTGAAATGAAGAAGTCTGTTTACCCATCGATATCAGAGTTGCATTTTGGTGCTTTATCAAAACATATATATATATATATATATATATATATATATATATATATATATATATATATATATATATATATATATATATATATATATATATATCTTGCCATTATTGTTTAATTAATGTTAATAAAAGTAATTATTTTATATTCAGCTATATACTTTAATGATTCTTACAATAATAAAAAGTTCCTAATTGAATGTACTTTGCAATTTCAATTTACAAAGACTAATTAAGAGCATCACTCCAGACTTGCCATGCAGTAAAGGATACTGTCGTCGACAGCATCATCAAATTATGTTTATTTATTGTTCATTAAATTAGAAGATACATATTTTTCTCAGATGAAATATACTGCTTAATTTAATGAGTTCAGTGTGGGATATTGGCCCTTGGATGCCATATTATTTTAATGCTTTATGTATAATGGAGCCAACATAATTTTTAATAACATTGTCTTTGGAAAACAACTTTGATTGATTTTAAATCCATTACTCATGTACACTGATTTGCCTTTCTTGGGATTCAATGCCATGCTCCCGCATTTGCTCAATTTGATAATTACAATTGACATGCCCGATGTCTGGCTTAATTTATATTGAAATAAATTTCAAATTATTTGTAACAACAGTTAATAATAAACTAAGGTATCGAGCAAGCCATTAGCCCGCCACCGCTACCACATAAAGTGTTATCAAACATGTCGTTTATATCGCATATAGGTTGTTCATGTCGGAAACAGGTTGTCTATATCGCAAATAAACAGAAATCTCATGAGAATTTCCTATTTATCACGGAAGCTTGGATATCAGTCAATAGTTAGCATAAGGATATAAACTCAAACAAAGTATGCAAGCATCTTCATGTAAAATTGAATATTCTTGTAAAATGTGATTAGGTAGTATAAACCTTTATTCGTGAGTTGAATCTTTTATTTTTGAAAGTTGATTTTAGATGCATTTTTGTTCGTTGTCACTTGGCATTTATACCACTTTTGTTTCTGAAGGGGAAAATACATCAGACCCGGGGGGGGGGGGGGTAAGGCTTGTGTTAAAGCTCTCAATTTGGTGGGCACCGATTGTTTGTCTCTATAACTTGCTTATTACGTAAATATATTTTATTTCTCGCTAACAGAGAACCACGGCTGATATGCTTGTTAGAGGATGGTAGTGACATATGATATACTTTCCCATCTGTCGTGGTGCTCTGGTTATCATTATCTAGGAGATGATCCACCACGGTGTTATTGTGCCTGGTTCGAGTGACTAACTAAATCTGAACACATTAATCTCAAGGAAAGATCAAATGACTTTCTTACAATACATGAATCGCAAAACATTCAAGACAATAAATGCTCAATTAACTTCTGAACTCAAGGAAAATTGAAGCACGATTTTAAAACGAATAAATTGAACAAATAATTACAAAATTAAATAAATGAACATGTTTTATTAATACAATTATTTGTGATTTTCCCGAGACTCGCCCCCTTTCTATGAGGTCGAATCTCTCTTGACTGTGTCCTCAACTTTCCAAATTCTTTCTATGAAGCCGAATTTCTAATTCCTGTGTCCTCAACTTTTAAGACACTAGCCTTTTGGACGATTTATTTAAGGAGAAGCATTACTTGTTAATTTCCTCGGAGTGCCCCAGACTTCACTTTTTAGGCAGAAAACTCAGACTGCCGAATGTTGCAAGGGAATTACTTAAAATCTTGAATTTCGCTTTTGAACATAGACTCCACGTATCCCTTAGCTATTCAGGATTAACTTTCTCTAACCGACAAAAATATAAGAAGGCAATCGATGTCATAATAATTCTTTATAGTCCGTCCCTATTAAGAACTATCCCTGGACAACATCGTCTTATAACACCTATTTCAAATGACCCAAGCATTATTAAAACGTATCTCTGACTTGATTCTACTTTGTAATTTCCTTCACTTGCCTTACGTTAACATATCTGTCAGACCGTTATTCTTGTGGGTATTAATTAAAGCCAAATAATGCCCCCAAGTAGAGCATATCGCATCCTTTGCAGACATCAATTTATTGCGAGCCAACCCATACGTAAAAGTTAATGGTTACGTGTCACGCTGACCACGACAAAACGTACTGCGAAAATATCTCCAAATTGTTCACCGTCATAGTACTCACAGGACCTGAATTTACCTATGAAATCTTGCGATGGAAAGAGTATGTCTTCTCTTCGTGTCGCAATTGACGTATTATATAGGTGGTACATACAATCATCCTACTGAATACTATACACCATCGTTCTTTGACTTATGGTGTTCACAGTTCCAAATTAAACAAGGATTAAATTATTTCAGCTCTTCCCAGCTCATACATACATACATGCATGCATGCATGCATGCATACATACATACATACATACATACATACATACATACATACATAATACATACATACATACATACATACATACATGCATGCATGCATGCATGCATGCATACATACATACATACATACATACATACATACATACATACATACATACATACATACAAGCATGCATCCATGCATGCATGAATGTATCCATCCATCCATCCATCGAGAAAGACAGACAGACAGAAACAGACCGAGACAGAGAAATATTGTTTCAAATTGTCTCGGTGAAGCCAACCTGGGTGTGTTTTGGCGGTGCTCTGATGAAGAACAAGGTCACTTTGATAATTGGTTACTTGTGGCGACTTTGATTTTTATCGTCCCACTAAATTTTTCTGACCTAATCATAATAGATGTGTATACCTGGCTCAACAGAAGCAAGATAGTGGACACTCGGGCCACCATGTTAAGATATGTATATGTACTGAAGCCAGGTGACTGGAAGTCGACATATTTGTTCTTACTATGTCCATTTTTGAATGCGAAGAAGTCCATTTTTATTCTTCACGCTTTCTCGCATTGGGAACTATCTAGTGTTAAGAGTCTTTGGTCTTAAAGTAAGTAGGAGAAAAGAGTGACGACAACAAGCTTTATAAAATTTAACAAATAATTTATGTCCCTATAACACGAAGTGTAAAATGAGAAAGCAGAACTTGCGGTATCGCGAATTAAATCCAAAAATAATCAAAGAATTAAAAACATAGGTCCTATCAATAAAAAGCCATGAATAAATCTCATTTCAAGTCACAAACAGATTTAAAATTGAAGGGGATGACGTGTCTGTTACAGCCTAAAAAGTACTGATGTGTCAACGGTCTCTTTTGGAATCACAAAAATATTATTCCTGGTTTGAATTCAGTATAAATTCCAATTAATGTCTTTATCCAAGAATTTTGTCAGATCATTTTTGTATTTCCAGAGAAAATAATCACTTGAATTAAATAATTTGAAGAAAATAAGATTCAGCCCAAACTGGTCACAACATATTACAACTTTAAATGCTAGATGTCAAAACACGACTGATAAAATCCTCACAGTCACAAGATAATATAGTTCTCTACTTCACCTCAGGTCGAATTAGTATTTTCTATAAACAACAATTGCCTGATGGAAATAAGACCTTCTAGAATGATCTAATGAACCTTGTTTACTTACAGCACAATAGCCTATAAAAATCACTTTGGAATCTTCAAAACCCTGAACCTAATCAACATGTTTACCTGAATAATGAATCGGTTAATAAGCTAGTACACAGAAAGAATAAGGAAGATCTTTGTTGTGTACATAAATGAGACAAAAAAGTTTTAAAAAGTCAATCAATTCAAGCGGAAATGAACTCAGTTTTGGACAAGTTCAAGTCCAGCAAACAATGTTACAATACAGTAACATGTAATAAAATAGAAAATTTAACTGACAAACAAACAATTAAATTAAATATTAACAACATTAGGCAAATTAAATGAGTAAAAATATATAATCTAATATAAGAAATATATACATCTTTCAACTATATGAAGAGAAATCATGCATTTTGTTCTCCAGAAATTTCTCCTCAAGATAAGAAACCCAATCTATTTGGACTTCCTCGAATATTTCAACTGTCCAATGTTCGTAGAAAGCCGATTCAGTTCGATTATGAGCTATCGACATATATTCGATGTATGATCCGTACGATTTACTGGATGTTAAGAATGTCATTGTCTGTCAAAAGAAACAGTTTTAAACAATCTGTATTATTCTTGTTGGGAATAATGATCAATATAACAGTTATGACTTGGCATTTCGTCTCCATGTCTTATGTCACTCATTGGACAAAGTTATTACATAAATTTACGTTGTGTGTCAATGATTTTGAATGCAGCAAAAGGCAAAGGAGATTATCCATCGGGTGTCTTCAATCATTTCTCGTCAATAACATATTTTCTCCAACATGGGTGAGAATAATTTTATCATCATGTCAATTTTCTCCATAATTATGAAATTGATGGATGCTTTATCAAAGGTTGGTTTGGATAATCAACGTATTATCGCATTAAACCATTATATAATAAATTTGTAGTCATTATCATGTTTCAAGTAAGCTTAAAATTTATGAGAAAGTTGACACCTAAGGGGCAACCATTTGGTCTTTGCACCATGTGGGTATTGAGTTCTGTTTACACCTGGAGAGATGATTGTGCTTTTGATGGGCTTGCATTGAATAGTGCAGAATCAAGTCAGAAAGGAAAATAGCGTTATTAAAGGTCATTATCCGCAGTTATTCATTAAACATTTTGTACACAGATTGCCCAGTTCACTGTAACTTCTCTAATCTGGTGACATAAACAATCAGACCGCAACCAGCAATTTAATTCAAATCAAAAAGTTATTTATTTTACAAATTGGACATTTAAAAGACACTTGCAGTAGTAAACTGAATTAAATCCCCAAAAATCTTAGATGTCTAATTACAAGTTTCAAGAGTATAGAATGTTCCAAATGAATTTTAATAGTCTTTGATATCTTTATGTATCAATAGTCCATAATGTTATGATGTGCCAATAGTTTGAATGTCCTGACGTGCCACAATTGTGCAGTCTTTGAATGAGTTGACAATACTTTACAAATAATATGTTCGGCTAGAAACCAATGAGCATTTATAATTCAAATGGTCAATTTAACAAAAATTACTTCCTCTCAAAGTAAATCTGAACACAACTGAAAATGATTCCACAGACTGACCTTAAAACATGAATGAATGATTTGTTTAAGTTCCTTATAGATATACAGTTCTGAAAATTGATTATTTCCATCAAAAATAATAGTTACAATTGAACTCAGATTCTGTAAATATCTTGTTCACCCTTTTATAATCAAGACAAAAGTCGGGTATGCAAAAACCCCATCCACAACCCTCAATCACAGACAAAAGTCAAGCACACGATATAAATTAAATACATCAACCATCACATGAACATGCTCAGTTTACACTAGCACAAGGATAATAGAGCTAAGTCAGTTAAATGCATGGAACGGAGGTAATGTCTGTCTTCCAATTCTATTACTAAATTATTCATATAATTACAAGACCTGAATAACAGTATGTATTAAATATAGGACTTCATTCACAAAAGCAAATCTGAATAATAATTTGTGTCTGTAGTTATTGAACAATGACAGGAGACTAATGAGACGGTTGAACAAGAAAGGTATGAGTTCAGAAACATAGGTACCATTGTATTATCCAATTAAAATAATAAGACATTATTGATAAATGCGAAATATTGAAGCGAGTATGAATGGCGATAACTGTGATTAAGTGAAGGATGATCATTGGATATAGTTTGGGGAAAAGAAAACGAGCATTGTGATGTTAATAAGAAAGATATATGCATTCAAATTTATTATTGCTATTTATAAATTAAAATAATCTTTATTATAAAAAATATTAAGAAAAACGTGCTACGTATCTTAACTGACGGAATTGCATGTGAAGCGTTTCTACTCTCAGGCTTGCTTATCTTTCTAATTATAACATTATTTTTCTTACCTTTTACTACTACTACTACTACTACTACTACTAATGTTGCTGCAGCTCCTGGTGCTGCTACTACTACAACTACTACTACTACTGTACAAAGTATTACACACAAACTGGACTTAATGTATATAGAATGAAATACTTATGACAACTGATGTCGACTAAATCTTGGTTTTACGATTATATTAGTAACGATGCTAATCAGGTTTAAAGGCAAAAGGTACCTTATAGCTGTGATCGAGTCATATAGAGGGTATTGTTTTGCCTGACAGAAAACATACCGCCACACAGAATCTGTATGTCAAGATTCCATGTAGATTCAATTATTATGATATATAAATCCATTATATTTGGTATAACTGATGACAGACTTTACAAACTTATATTTGAAATCTCACAGAATACTCAGCAAACAAAACACTTGCCACTGATTACCATGAGATAATTATAAATGATGATTTCAATAAAAATGACCGCGATTTATTGATTATAAAATAAGGAAATTAAGAACTTACTAACTCATTCTCAAGTTTTAGATTATTTAACCCACTTTACAGAAACTTTAGTCACATACTTAGATCTTACAGGTGCACTTTCTGTACATATTATAGAGGTCTATGGAAGAATAGCAATGTTGATTATAATCGTATCTCTCAGAAATATTCCAAAGCGTGCTGCGGTATTTCAGAGAATATGGATGAATACGCGTATACGATTACCAAAATTAATTCTCGATGCTGCAGTGGTAACAAATAGACTCAGGGGCCCTTGCTTTCTAACTGAAAAAAAATCCGTAAACTTAGCTCACATAGGCATGGCACAAAAAGGACAAATAAACTATTAAAAACGAACACTAGACAAAATACAGAAAACATTGCAAAGTAATTACAAATATCGTGGGCTGCAAGAACCGTAAACATAATAAAATATAGACAGAGAACTTATATGATAGGATTCTATCATCCAAAGTATTGGTTCAGAATAGCAAACACTCTGCTTAACATATGTAAAAAGAATTAAAATATCTGCCAGTTTCTACATATCAAGACGCAGATTAGAAAGTACAAGCATTTACTGATTAGTCTTTGGCTTGGCAGATTATAGAAGAATGTTATCAACCAAATCCTGTTCTCGAATCAATCGTTATAATCGTATTGAGGTAAACAATGTATTCTTTACCCATGATGCAAACAGTTTCTAATCCTGTAAGTGCAAAATTGTTGAAATAATGAATGGTTCATATTTGTGGACCTCTCACACGCATATTTCACTATTCTCTAAATATTCCTAAATTTTCTTATAATGGAAACCTACTGACGTAACTCATGTGCTTAAGAAAAATGACTATACAATTACAGACCAATATCTGTGTTGAGGTTTTTAAAGAGGATCGCACACAAATATAGTTTCGAATATATCCAGTCTAATTATTCCATATCCATTAAATGGCTGATTCCACTGTTAATCATCCGCTTCATGCGTATGATTGTTTCTTATAGATAAAGGAGGCAGTGCTGTTTTGCATAATATCACTAAGGCTGTCGATAGAGCTTATCACCTTGAAATTTTTTCATTCAAAACGTAGTGCGTGAATGCCTGTAAACTAAGAAATAGTTTTCAGGTCATCTGTAAACTAGGTAGCAACGAAGTTTATTCCTTATGTACCGTCTGATTGGAGAAGCGTCATTGCAGAAGTTTTACAAGGGCTAGTTTTAGGTCATTTTCGCTATTGATTTCTCATAAACGATATTGCAGACAAAGTACGAACTATATACGATTACTTTTACACGATACTAGTTTGCATATTATTTCAAAGCTTTGTATTTAGATCTTGTCAAAATACTTGTTTGGTCTAGATACTGACTAATTAGATCTTGTCAAAATACATGTTTGGTCAAAATACATGTTTGGTCTAGATCTTGTCAAGATACACATTTGGTCTAAATACTGGCTAATTAGATCTTGTCAAAATACATGTTTGGTCTAGATACTGGCTAATTAGATCTTGTCAGAAAACATGTTTGGTCTACATACTGACTAATTAGATCTTGTCAAAATACATGTTTGGTCAAAATACATGTTTGGTCTAGATCCTGTCAAGATACACATTTGGTCTAGATACTGGCTAATTAGATCTTGTCAAAATACATGTTTGGTCAAAATACATGTTTGGTCTAGATCTTGTCAAAATACACGTTTGGTCTAGATATTGGCTAATTAGATCTTGTCAAAAATCATGTTTGGTCTAGATACTGGCTAATTAGATCTTGTCAAAATACATGTTTGGTCTAGATCTTGTCAAGATACACATTTGGTCTAGATACTGGCTAATTAGATCTTGTCAAAATACATGCTTGGTCAAAATACATGTTTGGTCTAGATCTTGTCAAAATACACGTTTGGTCTAGATATTGGCTAATTAGATCTTGTCAAAATACATGTTTGGTCTAGATCTCGTCAAGATACACATTTGGTCTAAATACTGGCTAATTAGATCTTGTCAAAATACACGTTTGGTCTAGATACTGGCTATTGAGATCTTGTCAAAAATCATGTTTGGTCTAGATACTTTCTATTCAAGTTTAATACCGACAAAACTGAATCGATGTTTGTCTGAATAAAACAAATAAATAAATAAATAAATAAATAAATAAATAAATAATATTTTAGTTATTGAAGTCGACATTAACTGCCACATATGTTTCATTGTTTATCTCTATGGTACCTGGAGCACTTATGCATTTAATATCATACACAATGTTTCACCAGATTTGAATATGCTGCAAAAACTAATATAGTAAATGGAGCAGCATTGTAGAGTCTGAACTTTACCGGTGATCCTCCTCTTTCAAATAGACTGACATAATATGGGATAACTGTACATGATGCAAATCTGAGGACATTAAAAGTAAATACATATCAAGGCCGCGAGAATTGTATCTGCAGCACTGCTCTTACAATTACTATTTTTATTAAGACAGATGCAAAATCACTGACTCTTACACTTTTTTGAAATGTATTACAAAAGATTTTCACTATATCAGAATACTATTTTACCTAGTTAGGGAGAAAATGTAACAAGGCAAATTCATCGAAATAATACTAACATACAAATCATACTGTGTAGAACACAACTACAGAATTCGTCATTTCTTCCTGCTCCTATTAGGGACTGGATTTCAATACCCGTTGAAGTCATAAATAATCCTTATTTTACTAACTTTAAAAGTTTCTTCAGTATAAAATCTGGCCCCAGTAGTAAACTATTTTGAATACATGTAACAAGAAAGGTCAGATCTTACATTTTGTTTGAATTGTTCCTACATGACAGATTATTCTGAACTGTGTAATGCATTGTTGCTCATCAATAATCGATTAGTAGTCAACCTATATTAGGTTAAATTACGAAACCTAGAAAAAGTTTTGACTTTTAAGATCCTATTTACATATGCTTGCTTTGATGAAAAAATGTTGACAACTGCGAAAACTGTATATAGTCCTCAACTATACAAACAAATCCATAAATCCAAAACAAATCCATATATCCAAAACAAATCCATAAATCCAAATCAAATCCATAATCCTGAGGGGGATTGGCGTACAGAAGCTTTATAAAAGTCTAACATCTTCTATATGACATGCGTCTCGTCAAAAGTCAATTAAGGTGTGTGCAGTGACAAGCTTTCATTTACAACTTTATAACATTTTCCACTTAATCAAGAAACTCAAATTCTTTAAATTTTTGGTACAAAGAAGCCGTAAGACTTGTATTGTAATTCTTCTTTTAAAGAGTACGCAGGAATCATTTTATTTGTCATCAGGGTGGTAAGACCGAGTAAATAGAACCTGAAACCTCGTTTTAAAAAAAGTACCAGCTACTAACGTGGTACAGGATCAAATCCAGGAGTCTGGATATGAGGATTATCCAACTATAATATACAAATATTAAACCTGCAAATAAATGATTTATTTATCTTAATCGTATGCCCCCTTATCAGAAAATGAACAGCACAACAATTTATTGACGGTAGCAACCATTTTGTGACTAATAATATGATCCCTCGTTTTTCATATTATAATCTGATTTAATTGATACATCTTAAACTTCTTAATTTGTATATTTATGACATTAAATAATACATGGGGACAAGAAAAGTAAATAACATGTCCTCAAACTTACATAATTTTTGGCAAAATGGCTTTGAACGTAATCCGAAACCTCGATTTACAAATCTGTAACCGAGATTCCAGGAAGCAGTCAGATTTAGATTTACTAATCAGGATCTCGATTTAAAATAAATTAAGTTCAAAGATTAGTAAACCAGCATCTTGGATTAGATAATCGAGTTATCAAGTTATATGATTAGTTAATGGAATCGAGTTCTCAAGTTATAAGATTAGTCAATCGAGTTCTCAAGTTATATAATTAGTTAATCGAGTTCTAAAGTTATAGGATTAGTTAATCGAATTCTTAAGTTATGGGATTAATTAATCGAGTTATATCAAGTTAAATTATTAGTTAATCGAGTTCTCAAGTTATAGGATTAGTTAATCGAGTTATATCAAGTTATACGATTAGTTAATCGAATTTTCAAGTTATATTATCAGTTAATCGAGTTCTCAAGTTATAGGATTAGTTAATCGAGTACACAAGTTTTTATGATTAGTTAATCGAGTTCACAACTTATTGGATTAGTTAATCGAATTCTCAAGTCATAGGATTAGTTAATCGAGTTCTCAAGTTAAATGATTAGTCAATCGAGTTCTCAAGTTATAGGATTAGTTAAACGAGTTATATCAAGTTATATGATTAGTTAATCGAGTTATATCAAGTTAAGGATTAGTTAATCGAGTTATATCAAGTTAAATGATTAGTTAATCGAGTTATATCAAGTTAAAGGATTAGTTAATCGAATTCTCAAGTTATAGGATTTTGTGGACCGTGTCCCTTCAGCGTACATAGCTTCGTGTTCCAGACATATTGATGGGCGTTTTTCTTTGCAAAGTGGGGTTCACAAAAAAATCAAGTTTAATCCCTTTTCAAATACATGAACACAGCCTAAAATATTTTCAATCGCAGCAAAATTTTGCTATATTTGTCTTTGACACCAAGAAGTGAAGAAGAAAAATCTTCTTGGTCCCTCCTATTGGAAATAGATATTCTTGGATAAAAAATGTGCATGACTATGAGGGAAACATTGCGTCCACAGTACATGAGACTGATCGTTTCTGTTTTAATATGGAATGTCTTCCAAAATGTTCCTGGCTAGGTTCTCACGATTTGGCTGCATTTTCTCATACAACCCATCACATTTATCGGGGAATTTCCTAAGATTTATTTTCCTTAGATCGCTGTCTTTTATCTTTGCTAATTGTTTTTCTTTAATAACAAGCCCTAATCACCGCCATCCACTGACTGACGATTGTGTGTCTTCAAACACAAAGCACGACAACTTTATTGCCAAATGGTGAATTATGAGTTTGACCCCGACGTCTGCTTCGCTGACCAGTGGTCAGCTTAGTTGCAGAAGTAATTATCCCAGATCTGACATGGTCTAAATTGATGGTGGATTTAACAGCTTTATATGCAATTTACCTGCAAGTTGCAGGTACTTTAAAAACTATGGTGGCCTTAAGCATTCCTTTTAATTCAGTCACAGAAGAAAGAAAAAGATAAAAAATGACAAATAGATTTAAAACATTAGAGTAATTATGTTTTCTTTTGTTATCCTCTTCTTTGGATACTGTCATTAAGCCCCTATTAAGTGATTTTAAACTGTTTGTTCTTTCCGATGTGATTCTGGCATAGTAAAGAACTTGAAATAACAAAATAATGACAGAAATAAAGCGGCTTTATTGGGTCTTATTAGCAGACCATACCATTAACAGGACACATTGTGGATTCACTTCTCCTCCTGTAACATGCTCTTGAACACAGTGGCCTACTTACGGGGGAGGGGGAGGGGGTGGACGGGGCGGTTGCTCCAGGCGCTATTTACCCCTAGGACGCCACTGCTGGAACACGACAACTCGTGATATATTTCATCATCTTCTGTAAATTCTACCATCCATGCTATATATTTTGAATAAACGTAGAAAGAGGAAATTCATTGTATCATAAAATTGTACGTTAACTCATTCTTAACAGACAATTTTCAAATTAAAATTACTTTCACCATAGTTTTATATCCAGCGTTCTGACGCGATTTAGTTGAGGGCCGGTAGTTTGGGTAAATGTATGCTGAGATATTCACTGTTCTTTTTTCTTTCTTACAAAAAATAGCAATTTGACACCTATTATAAACGGCAAAATGTGAAAACAACACGTTCTATCTCAAGGTCATAGGGTTCATAGTTCTATTTATTGTTAAAAATATTAAATGCTCTCAATATTCAGAAATGTCACACGTTCGTCTTTTTATTTTTTAAAAGTAGTTCTCTACATTAAATTATTATAAATATAAAACAACTTAAATTATTTGTAACCGAAAAATAGGTCGATGTGACCTTGAAGTGAGCCATAAGTCAAAATGTTATTCTAATATCGTAAACAACTTAACAGTCTAGTGAAGATATGACCAGGAAATCAGACGCAATAACTCAGTGACATTCTTTCCATTTTAGATTGTACTAAATAATTTGCGGGTGATGAGACATTGATGACTCCCACTGCCCTATAATTCAAAGAAGTACAGGACGTCCATTACACTGAAATACAGATGTAAAGTGATATGACGTACTATGACGACCATTTTCCTAAAATACAGATGTATGTGATGAGACGTTCATTGCCCTGAAATACAAATATTAGTAATGAGACATACTTTACGTCTTTTTCCTCAAGTACAGATGTAAGCGATGAGACGTACATGACGTCCTTTGCCCTCAAATACAGATTAAAATATAACACATATGTATCTCCTTCATCAAATTTGTATGTATTCATGCTTTTATATGGCTATCTTTTTGCCTGGACTAAGTCATTGTTGTACGCACACTAAGAGTGGTTAATCATTGGATTTATATTATATTACATAAACATATTTAAACATAAATCATATACTGACAATATAAATAATAGTACCACTCTTTTCAAGAATCTTATTTTTTTTTAAAAACCAAAATGTCATGCCCTCTGTAATTAAAGACAATCATTGTCATTTTTAATGGCTTTCTGAAGGATCCGTATTTTTCATCATGATGGTAATTGGGTCGTGCTACCATAAAACATTTTTACAGCGAATTCCTTTCTCAGAAATAAGCTATATTTTTCAAAATGAAGCATTTTTTTTAAAGGTCATTAACTATATACCATGTGACTACGTAGCAGGTAGTTCCTATATGATCAAGTGGTATAGAATACATTTTGACTGTTCTTAAAACAGTGTTCTGTACTACCTTGTACTGTTGCAAATTTCCTACGCATGGTGTAATTTTCCCAAGTAAATACTTTCTTTATTATTTTAAATTTATAATGTCTGATTCAAGCAAGTTTGATATATTTTGAATGAACCATGACTTGCAAGATTTGTGCAACTTGTTCATTTAAATGGTCGTTTAAAGATAGAAGTTTGAAACCATGTGGATAAACATGTACTGGTGTGCCACTAATTGGCGTATTATCCAAACAGTTCAGTTTAAACAGCTTTTAGAACCATCATATAATGTAATAAAATATCACAATATATTTATTTTGCAAATACCATCATATGCAAAGCATAAACTATCTAAAAATATATTTATGATTCAAACACGATCATATAATGTACATAAACTCTCACAATATATTTATGTTTCAAAAAATGATCATATAATATACATAAAAGATTACAATATGTTTATGCTTCAAACACCATTATATAATGTACATAAACTATCACACAGAGAAATTTATAGGATTAATCTAAGTTTATTTCTAACTCTCCCCTCGTTACAAATAATCGCTAGTTAGATGATTCGACTTACGTGAGGAATTAATGACATTAAACTGAAAAATCAAAACATTGTCTGCTAGTGAATTAAATGTTTCAAATAAATTGCTCATACACCATTGTAAAAGAATCATAGAGTAATTAAGAATTGTTGATTGCAAAAACATGTTACTACATACTAATAGACCGGTGGCCTAGTGGTTAGA
This sequence comes from Sinohyriopsis cumingii, assembly GCA_028554795.2. Classification (NCBI taxonomy): domain Eukaryota; kingdom Metazoa; phylum Mollusca; class Bivalvia; order Unionida; family Unionidae; genus Sinohyriopsis; species Sinohyriopsis cumingii. The sequence continues at coordinate 43,455 of JAPYKE020000536.1, forward strand.
GCGTCAGCCTCGGATGCGGGAGGTCGTGGGTTCGATCCCCGGCCGAGACATACCAAAGACTTACAAAAATGGTACTAACAGCTACCTTGGCGCTCAGCATTAAGAGGTTAGCGTTAGGACTGGTCGGCCTGGTGTCAGGATAATGTGACTGGGTGGGACATCATACTATATGTCTGCGGCATGATGCCCCAGTGCTAGGCATCACTATAAACTGCCACACTGCAGACATCGTAGCGATAGGGCTGAAAAATTGTTAAAGCTACATTAAAATCTCAAAATCACAAACTCACTCACACACAAAAAATGTTGGCGACGAGTGATGAGGGTTGAGGTGAAGGCGGGGGGGGGGGGGGGCTTCAGTGGATGGGTAAGTGAATTTTAACTTCAGTTGAGATAATGGTCATAAAGGTACCATGCTAGATATGAAAAAAATACTTACTATTAGAAATGTTTGGGACTGATTTGATTATCTCTTTTGCCTCAGCGGTTGCATCGGATTACCAAGTAGTAATAAAGACACGTCTATATTTTGGATTTTGCTTTATGCTCGTTTTAATGCCATTTTTCAACACATGATAGGCTTTACATGCCGGCCAGTATCTATGAATGGAGGAAGAATCCGGGAAAACTCCATGAAGAATCAGTTAACCACGAGATACCACCGTCAACCTGCTTCGCATACCGACGTTAGTCGTGTCGAGATTCGAACAAACGCGGACTGAGATGAGATATGTGATTGATAGGTCAAGTCCACTCGCCCATCTGGAGCCCCCATATTCTGGAACAGAGGTTCCTATTGTATTCCGGAAAAAAATATATTTGGTACAATCTAAAAGAAAACGTTCTGTAGCTTCTGGTTAATTGGATGAAAAATTGTTGCTTATTAACAAATGATGTTTGAAACTTTCTGAGCAAGGAACTCAAGCTGAAAGTATAGAAATATCAACGCCCTTTTTGTTGAGTTAGATTATAGATACAATCATTGAACTTTAAAAATATTATTATCCTAGGTCACTTTACAAGCATGCTAAAATTCAATTACATAGTCATACGCTAAGCATCGCGTCTGATTTGGAGATATATAACGTGAGTTTTATACTCTAGTCGTTTCGAGAATACGGAGTCGGGCTGATCTATCAAAACAATCACTTGTCATTCCTGACTATCAAAACAGTCACTTAAAGATAGAATTTTAAGATCTGTTCACTGCCACAGCAAAAGGGAAAATGACACGTTCGAGTTAATCTATTTTTATGCCACAGCCTGTCCTGAATTTATTTGTTAGTGTGCGTAATTGTTTTAGATGACACGGGACCACAATTTGTCTCTTCAGGCTCTGGCAGCATTTTAAAATAACACATGTCAGGGTCACTGGGAAAGTATTTACCACGTTACTTGTTGAAAATTAATTTGCTAGAAAATGTATCTTTGTATGACGCTAATTACCATTTCGTATGATTATTGAGTTATGTATATGTTAGAGATCACAGTTCATCTTTGAATATAGAATTAGCCATAACGATACTAATCTATCATTCTTCTCGTTTAAATTAACGTCAACAAATTAAAACATTTTGTGTGGAACAGCTGATTATTAAATTAACGTCAACAAATTAAAACATTTTTTTGTGGAACAGCTGATTATTAAATTAACGTCAACAAATTAAAACATTTTGTGTGGAACAGCTGATTAGATGGGTAGGGTTTCACACAAAGGCATTTGACAATTCTTTCCACGAAAGGTAAAAGAAGAGAGACAAAATTCACTGCCACGAAGTAGACACACGTGATGACTTTTGTGATACAAGCAGCTAAGAATTGTTGCATTTCGTTATACATTAGGTAGTGGAGCGCTGCTGAATCCAGAGTGAATTTTGAGTCTAGTTATACATAATCTACTCTCCTATCATACCGTTTGATTCCATAGTTAATAATTAAATGTGATTGTAATCATTAATATGAATAGTTAATGTGATGGGTAATTTTATTTTCAAAATGCTAAAATGCGACTACGATTGGCCGGTACTACTTCTTAGTAGTACGACTACGATTGGCCGGTACTACTTCTTAGTAGTACGACTACGATTGGCCGGTACTACTTCTGAAAACATTGTTAACTACTAAGAATAGAAAGACGTGTCTAACGAACTGGAATTTACACTAAGCAAATGACGGTGATTGTAGTTTGTGATTGGAACACAATAATTATACTTTCGGTGCCAATTTTTATTTAATTAGTTTTTTACAAATCTTGAAGTCCGCAGGCCCCACAGAAAATGTTTGAAGTTGCTGACCTTTAAAAAGAATCAGATTTGCTGACTTCGAATACAAGTAGACAAAAGTTACTTTCATCACTCAGTCTTGACGAAAATTTTCCAGATGCAGCTAAGGGCAGAACCAAGTGGTCATTTACAGCTACTTTCATTTATTTTCGATCGATATGACCAGCAAATTCATGATGAGAAAAGGGTACGAAGGATACTTGTTCTCACATAATGTTTTCTAAAACTCTGAAATATGATCAGTCGTGGCTACGGAAGAAAACAGACATCACATGCATGTATTTAAAACGATGTTTTGCTTTAGTTTTTACAATTAATGATCACAAACATTCGGAAGGTGGTCACGGATACACTATGATTTACGTACGTCTTTGCCCTGGTTCAATTTAGTGACACCGATAGGAATATATGAACTCTCTCTCTCTCTCTCTCTCTCTCTCTCTCTCTCTCTCTCTCAACAACACAAATTACTTGCACAGTTTTATTTCTACTTGTATTTGTATTCCGTGCTGAAAATACCTGATATCAAGATATATATCACGGAGAAATTATATGCTGTAATGTTGACTTTTCTAAGATTCGGATTGATCTGAGAAGGCCCTTAACGAGAACTATCACACACAGAATTTCGAGTGAACAGATAAAATCGAAAATAATTGTCATCTTATTTATTGTGTTTCTTTAAAGAAAAATGAAATATATCTTCATCTATTTAAACATTTTCTTTTTTATCCAACATGCTAAGCTGAGGATTCTGATTTGTCACCCAGAAAGATCGTTGGCTGAAAATGCTGGTGGAAGATCTTTGATGCTGAAGATAGCTGATTTAAAAATGAACATTCCTCAACGACAGGGTTTTGTAATTAAAGTTTATTGTTCCTTTTTCTTTTAATGCCATTCGGGTTTTATTTGCTGTGCTAGTCGCCAATAGGTCGTTGGGTATTATTCGTTGTGCGGTTCTGCTACGGACAGCTTATATCTAAATAAAATAACAAACGCTAAACGCCTCATTATGTGGACATTATGTTGGAAATAGTTTCATCATCATCAGCTCCATGGACATAAAATTCTAGCATTTATTTGTAAGAATTATTGATTGTATTATCCATATTTGATTTAATCCTTTTCTTTTTCTCATAAAACATCGCCGAGGAGATAGATATTGAAATCTTCAAGCAAGCACATCATGTCTTTAGATATAGAATGTATGCCACATGTAGTTTCTATTGCGGAAAACAACGCTAAATGGGGGACATAAAATACTAACTTTAAAATATTCATTCTCTCCGCGAATGCTTTTATTGCTGTAGGAACAAGTACCTGAACACGTCATTTTCGTCGCTTCAAAGTGATGCGATAGGTACAGTACCGAGTAACTACACTTCCATAGGTTTTCGGTTGAAATTTTATAAAATGTACACATAACCATAGTCTCCCAACACACCATATGTTACTCTTTGCAATATTTCTGTAGTGAAACAAAAAACACAAGCAAAGAAACAAAAAACCGCAGCGATATTTAGATATAACGATAAGAGTCGTGCCTTTAACTTATCGTTGTATAATTTAGGGACCACACTAGTATGTTACAAGCAATACTATTGATTGAACTGGAATATTTGATATTTTAGTTCTTTCTCGTATTCCATGTTCTAACTACATATATAATTTTCTGTTATCTCCAATTGTCGACGTGATCCGCTTTTCCTTTACACTGAACTGATTTAATTAAGACATAAGAGATGTCTTTGGTCATAGATGTACTTGATAAAAGATCAGTAATGGATCATAGTTATACACGCACTCGAGTTCCAAAATAAAATTACTTGCCAAATTTTCCTCCAACTCAGTAACCGGTTCGCCGATCTCTTTGAATCAATACACCGTTTTATCTGATAAAATAAGGTTTCTTCAGGGTGGTTGTTTATATCGGTCTACAGTTAAATTAGCGGTAATTTAACGAATCAATTGATTTTTAAGTGATCATGTTTTCGAAGCCTTGAATATATTTCTTGAACATACTTGAGAACTGGGTCAGTACGACTGTATCCATTGTTGTTGTCGACACTTAAAGACAGTCTAATACGATAGCTGGCATTTAGTAAACCTCATTATTTAAAGACTGTTGATCCCACACCATTCCCCCATCCTTACCCCCAAAAGAATTATATATATATTTCACCATTAATAATGTCAGCATATTTCATATGCTCATATAATAGACTCTTATTTTCACAGATCTTTAAATAGAAAAACAACTAAAAGTCAGCGTGTAACGTGTGGGATTTTTAACACTTCCTTAAAATGTCCTTTCTCTAGGAAATCAGTAGTATGCATTATAAATAGTTATGAGAGTACGTACAAAAAATGAATGTGCCGCAAGCACCATCCAAAAAGTACTCGTAAACACTGACTGAAAGAAGGTGGAAAAATGTATACATTTCCATTTGTCTAACAAAATCGGTGATTTGCTTACAAAATAAACAGAAACATGTCATTAAGATGATGATTGCTTATATACGACAATTTTAAAGTGCAGCTTTTAATTTCTTATTATATCAATGAATTATTAATATATAGAGGATCTCAAATGGGTAATGATATAATATTGAATTTATGAAACGAGTTGAATAATGCCAACTTTTGCCAGCCTTGGCGAGCAAAAGCTGGACATTATTCAACGAGTTTCATAAATATAATATTATATCATTACCTATTTCAGATTCTTTTTATCACATAGATTTTATTTCAGTGGAAACTATTTAGATAGAAAGAAGAACGAATATTTTCGTTCATTCTGACATTAGGTGGACCATTCATTTGTTGTGTATAAAATATAGTCCCAAACAAAGTCGAACAAGTAAAGGTAGATTGTACTTTTTTACAAGCTATAAATCAAAGAAAAAGGTTGCATCTGATTAAACAACACTTTATAACGGCAAAATCATTTTTCAAAACAGAATGATTAATGCGATGTGATGCCACATTGCTAGAGTACATGTTTACCATAGAATGTCCCTTTCAGAACAAAACATTACATTGTTGCGATTTTCATGTGAAATAGGATTACTGGATGCAGAAATTCCCACATTTACTGCAATGCATTTGTGACCTGATATTTGCAGTATTTGACTGGAACAATAGACTGCACAGAAGACGTAAACAAATTTATTTTTGAGTCGGATTTGCATCCCATATACACTGCGCAAAGATCAGCTGTGGTTGGATAAAGTTTTGTCAGCTAAGAGACCCATTTATGTCCAAGTTCTTTTGTGAACAGAGGTGAGTTTATTTACTTCTGTAAGTTAACATTTAAACCACGCTTGTATATACGGTGGATTCTATATATATGCTACAGATATACCTCCAATCCCCACCCCGCTATCAAATAAGCAATACCCTTAGTTTTACTTCTTAATGTTTTTCTTGTTTTTTAGTTTTACGCCATTTTTCTCATTATGATATTGTTATACATGAAATAACAAACCCCTGTGGGGGTAACATATCCATAATCAGACAGACGATTTTTTTTTAACCTCAATTCCCATTCGCGAGTCGAGTTCAAAAATAGCCGCCAAAAATGTTCATTCCATAAGGCGGGGTTACAAATGTTTTCCCACGATCCCAGCCAATCATTAAAGAGGATACTGCAGAATAATTTCATAAGCTTATTTGGACCAATCAGAATCACATAAAGTGATATTTTAACGTGTGGTAATATCAAAAATATGAAATTGCACATACTATAGTTTGTTGTTGTTGTTGTTGTTCTGGGCTTTAGCGACATTTTTCAGCACAAGATAGGCTATACATGGCGGCCAGTATAACTGGTGGAGGAAGAACCATGGAAAACCCAGGGAAGAACCACCGACCCACGAGAAGCTTCTGGCAAGCTTTCCCACGTACCCACGCTAGCCGAGCCTTGGACTCGAACCCACGCAGACAGAGGTGAGATGGCAGTGATTCGTAACGGTGAGCGCTTTAGACCACTCGGCCACTCGGGGCCCCTCACATACTATAGGAAAACTATACCTACTATGTGATAATTGCATATATGCGGTCCTTCTGAATACTTTTCCGTTAAACAGAATTCATCGAAATAGTAAAATAATGAAAGCAAATAGTTTAAAAATTGTAATTATATTTATATTTTACACTCCTAAGTCACTTTTCAGAACATACCTCGAAACAATTAAAGTAAAGGTGAAACAAATGTAAACAGAACCATTATTGCGATGATAGTAAATCATTAGAGCTAGACGTAATAGTTATTATTATAATTCCTCCTCCTTTCCAGAGGCGCGGAAATATAGACTTCCTGCTCACACGCAATATCGTCGTTAACGTAGCTAGCCTAGCATTTTTAAATTATGGATTGCTATGGCACTTTGTGTTTATGAACTGAAGTGCTGCATAGTGACAAATTACTGTACTGACTCAATTGCTTTAAGAGTCATTGCCCCTTTTTGCAGTTTGTGAGACCATTTTTTTGTGAAGGAAACTATATATATCTATATATATATATATATATATATATATATATATATATATATATATATATATATATATATATATATATATGTATATATATACATACATACATACATACATATATAGTTACACATTTTTAATTGATCGACATAAAACTGAATATTTTATGATCATCGAGAAACGTTGCTTCCACAATTTTCTTTTAGAGTTATAACCATTTACTGTACTGCACCTAAATGCCGGTTATGACAATGCTAAGAACGCAAATTGTTTTTGCATATCTGGATCGCTGTGCAAAAAAAGTCATAAACGAATGCAAATGCTATTGCAATTTTCAGTGGATTGTTTTAAAACAGTAGGCAGTGTGATCATCACCAGACAATAGGCATAGACGCTGTTTGTTTTAGAAGAATTAAGCTTTTTTTTCGCTTTATAATGAAATGGGGATGGGGTGCAGGAGAGGTGGGGTATAGTTATGTGAGTATATTGCTCATCATTGTTCTAGTTTTAACCAGGAGTATGTTTCAAACGGAAGGCAGTGTACAGTGGAGTACGCCGTCATGAGGATAGTTTATGTATAACATAATGTATTACGTCTGGGCATATCTATCATCAAAAAGAGTCAAATTGATTAATTCAACGTATGCTCTCAAAACCTATTCTCAATTACTAATCTCAATTTAAATTTGATATATCTATAAACATGTCAGTTCCTAGACCATGTAATACTTTCTTTTCAGTTTAATATGACGACTTATACCCTTTGCCATACAACTTAGAAAAGACTGCTGTAACGAGAGATGGGATATTTATGAATTGAGGTCGAATTAATAAGATAACTTGTAAGGTATCTCCAAATGACTGCTTAAGTACAGTAAGTCCTTTTGTAAAAAAAAAAGAAAAAGATTTTATCAATGACATATTCTTCTGGATGGTTTAATAATCTTGGCTGACTGATCTCCCTTTGAAAGTTCTCTTTACGTGGACAAGTGTATGAAACGAGTATCTCTTACAACCTGTCTTTCGGGCCGAGACAGGATTAGTGTCACACGAAAGCGGTTTCCTCTGTCTGGTGTATCGCCAACTTTTCCACGATTCATCCACAGATCCACTTATCAAACAAACATTACGGTCTGTCTTGTTTTCTTGTCCCTGCTGTTCATTCTGTGCTTCGGAATATTTCGTCTTTCGTAGTTTACGGCTCCTTAACTTCATGATTATCTTGAGATTTAAAATTCAAACATATGAGCCTTGTTGATTTTATACAAATCAGCATAAACAATGATTGCTTCTGAGTTTGTTCTACTCGTTTTGTTCGGTGCCCTTAACACAATTAGGTATGCGCCCTTAACACACTTAAGTCGGTGCCCTTAACACACTTATGTCAGTATCCTTAGCACACTTACGTAAATGCCCTTAACACACGAAAGTCACTGCCCTTAGCACACTGAAGTCTTCGTCCTTATCACAATTAAGAAGGTGCCCTTTACGCACGTTGATCTGTGCCCTTAACGCATTTAACTCAGTGGTCTTAACACACTGACGTAAATGCCCGTACCACAGTTAAGTCAGTGCCCTTAACACACTTAAGTCGGTGCCCGTAATACACTAAAGTCGGTGCCCTTAACACACTTAAGTCGGTGCCCTTAAAAAACGTAGGTTAATTCTATTAACACACTTAAGTTACTGTCCTTTACACACGTTTTGTATTATTTATAGACTGGAGGGTATCATGCAGGTTTAAAATCTTGATTTCATTAATTTCAACTATGTACAAAGAGACAAATTTACGGGGTAGAATCACAGATCAGGATGGCAACCGTTTTAAAAAAGAAAAATATTAAGTCCAGTTTGTCAGTCACGGGAATATTTTTAACTCGAGAAATTATTCGTCAAACATTCAGATCTCATTCAGAAAACAAATCAGCCGATTAGTACTCACATGATGGTTTCGTAACCCACGCAATTTCCCTTTATATGAGATACTCATATTTTTAATTAAAATTTTTATTGCGTGACGTCGTGGATATGTTTTACATTGGAGCACGTGCACTTTCTTTGCTGTGCAAAGGAATTGTTTTTATGTTTCATAAAGTATTAATTTCTTCAATGACAATCGAAAATGTGTTTCAAGTTACAAATTTGCATTATGTGAAATTTGCTTTCTCTCATGAAATAAACCGGAATTAGAAAATCTGAAACGAAGGTGTTTCGACTGGACCACTGTGCTGGTGATGCAAAAGTTAACGCAAGAGCTCACCACGCTCTCTCCG
>JAPYKE020000536.1:57500-293630 GCA_028554795.2 Sinohyriopsis cumingii
ACTCAAATTTCACGAAGAAAGCAACTGCTCAATTTAAGTCCTGTTTGAAGTTTTGTTCTTCATTAAACTGTAAGCCTAACCATGTCCCAAAATTAATTTTTATGATCATGTTCTTGCGGACATACAAGATTCAGTTGCCACAGGTGAAAAAGGGCAGTTGTTTAAACTTCAAATTCTCCAAGGGTAAAATTTCGAGTATGCATATATTTATTAAAGTACTTGCAAGGTAACTTATATAAACAAATTTATTGACTTTAATTAGAAAGCTAACAGAGGCGCATTTATCTTCAATCGTTATAGTTTTGAAAGTGTTTGCTCGACAACCAATTAGGATGGTTGAATTACACGGTATCATATATCAATTTTACCCGTATCCTGGGCTAAGAAATGAACAAAAAAATTGTTGTGCATCAACTAGCAATACTTATTTGTCAGCTCCGTTATTGAAAATATAGCTGATATTTTCAATGTAAGATTGGTTGAGTATGTATTTATAGGATTTATGGCACGTCAGCACAATATTAGCTCTATAGTGCCATTAAAGGTTAAGTTTAAGAGCATAATCGCTTTCAGGTAAATGTAAATAAGTATTAATAGGAAGTAAAAGATAAACAAAAGATATACAAAATAACATGCATACCTTGTCAAAACCTTCTGTTTTTCATGCACACAAATACAAGGAAATGGCATCAGAAAGTGCCATGATGATGGCCTAAAAAGAGACAGTGCACTACTAATAGCAACAAAAAAACCAACAATTATTTACACAATCCATTGCATAGTTGCACAAACATAAACATACACATAAGCGCCAATGTATACAATATTAGGAACATATATATAAAAATACCTTTCTATACACGGAAAAGTGCATATGCTATTAAATTATCTTTTTCTTGATGTGCCTGATGTCAATATTATATTCCAGTGACAACAAACTCAACCTTAGAAGTCTTTGATTTTTATTTTTCATCTTGCCGATGAAAGTAAGGGGCTTGTGATCACTAAACACAATAATCAAAAAGGAGCTGAACTAATGTAAACTTCAAAAAATGTTGTAATGCCAGTATCAAAGCCAAACATTACTTCTCGATTGCTGACTAATTTATTTGGTGCTTATTTAATTTCTTAGAAAAATAGCCCACTGGATAATTAACACCATTTTCGTCTTCTTGAATCAATACTGCTCCAACCGCAACATCATTTGCATCAATATACTGTTTAAATATTTGGCTGAAATTTGGAGCTGTAAGAACTGGCGCACTTTTAAGTATGGCTTTTAACTTATCAAAAGCCTCCTGACATTTTTTAGTCCAAAGAAACTTGATTTTCTTCCTCAATAAATTTTTCAAGTGTTCAGCCATTATGGAAAAATTGGAACAAAATTTCCGATAGTATCCAACCATACCTAAACATCGCATCAGTTGCTTTTTACTAACAAGCACAGAGAATTTGGAGATAGCATTGACCTTAGCATATATAGGTTTAACTTGTCAATGTCCCACGATAGGTCCTAGAAAAGTTACACTAGCATGGCAGAGCTCACATTAGGATACATTACTTGTCTAACTTGCATCAGTGAATCTGTCAAAGAGTTTCCGAATTGTCGCTAAATGTTCTTTCTATGTGTCATTGTAGATGATGACATCATCGATATAAGCATCACAATTATCTAAACCAGAGGTAATCATATTCATTAGACGTTGAAAAGTACTTGGCCAACCTTTTATCCCAAACGGCGTTAGTTTCTATTGATAAAGTCCATCTGGAGTCACGAATGTCGAAATTTTCTTTGCTCTTCCTCCTAGTCGAATTTGCCAATATAATTTCAGAAGGTCGAATTTGGTGACATGCATGGCATTTCCAATTTTATCAATGCTGTAATCGGTTCTTGGTAATTGAAATGAATCTGTTTTGTCACACTGTTCACCTTCCTATAATCAGTGCGCATACGGAAAGTTTTAATGGTGTCGGAACAAGTATACATGGTGAACTCCGGCCACTTTTACTGAGCTCTATAAAATCATCCTCCAGCAAATACTGAATTTCCTTTTTCAAGTATTCCTGTCTGAGAGGGTTCAACCTGTACGGGTGTTGTTTCAAAGGTTTGGATTTTACAATTTCAACGTCATGAAAATATTTGTTTGTTCTTGTAGGAATATCTGGAAATAAGTGCTCATATTAAAAAAAATAATAATAACTGTTTAAGTTCGATCCTTTCTTGTTGTTGCAAATGTGAAAGTTTCTTGTCGCGATCATTCATAATTTCTGAATTCCGAAGATTTGTCGCTCCAAAATCAGTAGAGTCCAATGATATTCCTTCTCTTAAATCTTCACTGAGTGGGACAGGTACAACTAAATTAAGTGCATTATTAACCTGTCTATCTCTCTCAATATACTCCTTTAACATGTTAATGTGGAAAAGTTGTTTTTGTTTTCGCCTCTCAGGAGTATTTATGATGTAATTCAAGTCATTTACTATCTTTTCAACTGTGTAGCGACCATACTACTTGGCCTGAAGAGGATGTTGTGGTATGGGCAAGAGAGCTAGAACTCTATCACCAGGCTGAAAACTCCTTTCCTCTAAGTTTTTATCATACCTTAATTTCATTTTTGACTGAGTAGAGTGCAGACTTGCTCGTGCAACCTCACAAGCATTTGACAACTTATACTTCAAATTGGAAAAATGATCGAGAAGATTAATTTCCATATCTTCATTAGATAGAAGTTTCTCTTTCAACAACTTCAGTGGTCCGCGCAAAGTGTGTCCAAAAACCAGTTCAAAGGGATTGAATCCTAAATATTCTTGAACTGTTTCCCTAACAGCAAACAATAGTAAACGAATGCTTTCATCCCAATCATTACCCGTATCAAAAACATTATGATCGAATCATATTTTTTTAAATCGGATGAAATCTTTCTAAAGCCCCTTGGCTTTCAGGGTGATAGGCAGAGGATTAGAATTGCTGGATGCCTAATTCGTACATAACTTGCTGGAAAATTCCAGACATAAAATTTGAGCCTTGACCGGACTGGACAGATTTGAGAAACCCAAATTGAGTTTTAAAAAAAAACTTGATCAAAACTTTTCCTATTGTTTTAGATTTAATATTCCTCAAAGGAATTACCTCTGTGAACCTTGTTGATGCTCACATTATGCTTAACAAGTATTGGCTACCTGACAGTCTTAGGTAAGGGACCGAAACAATCTGCCATAGGTGTCTTCTCACTGGGATTTCCTACCATTTGACAAGCGTGACAGGATCTATAATATTTACTAACATTACTTTTAATTTTTAGCCAATAGAAGTGAGTCAAGATCTTGTGATAAGTCATATTAATCCCTAAATGACCAGCCAAATGATTTTCATGGGCCAAACTAAGTATTTCCTGTCTTTAAGATTTTGGAACTACAATTAGATAGTTTACTGACCACTCGTCGCCAGCAGATATCTCGGGAGGTCTCCATTTTCTCATCAGAATTCCGTTTGTAATGAAATAAGAGACAGGTACTTCAGTGGCTTCAGTTTCAGTAATGGCCCTTTGAAACGAACATGATATGTCAGTTTGTTATTCATGTTCGACGACAAGTGAGTGTCGCTTGTGACCCTGATTAAAATAAAGAAAATGAACAGTTTACAAAGAATTACTGAGATCAATGCTTTAGTTTGATCGCAACAAGGAGTGAAAGTGACCTCATCAAAAGCCTGACCAATACATGTATCAGCCAAAGGAATACTTTCCTGATCAACATCATTCTCAAGAGCTTTCTTTGCCATAGCTATAGTAACTACACAAGCTGGGTATAAATCAGGGATTTCTTTTTCAGTAGGGTTGACATTCTGATCCAAACAAGGCTTGTTAGTTACAAATGGATTGACCACAACCTTATCTCCAGCTAGGTCGTTGCCTAGTAATAAATATTAAAAAAAAACAAAGCAGACGCTGTTCCGACTGTCACTGGTCCAGAAACTGTTTGATGACAAATTTACCCAATAGAGAGGAACATTAACAAAGAAGCACTATACTCACCGAATAAGAACACTTTCATTAGGAGAACACTTCTCAGGAAAAGGCAAAGTATCTGACATTAAAGGACGCTGAGAAGCTCCAGTGTCCCTTACAACTTTAATAGGGATGGGCTTGGCCGAATCACCCAAGAGTGATATAGAACCCTTCGATATAAATGGTTCATAATTCTGCATAATAAAATCAGACCGGGGTTTATTAGAATCAACAAATGTATTACTTTCAATACATGACTGTAACCTTGACCTCTTAGAAATAAAAGCATTTGGAATAGGTCTGTCTTGATTGTGATATTTTTTTTTAAATTTGTAGCAATCAGAAATAACGTGTTCTTTCTTCCTGCAATATGTACGCGTAGGAAGAGACAAGGATTTTCGACCACGCTTATGAGAAGCTTGATTTTTAGGAGTTGTGCCAGAATGAGATTAAGAAGGGCTTGTATTAGGCTGAAATACGTTTCTGACTATTGAGAAGAAGACTTATTTTCAAAAGAAACTTTATGAGTTAAAGAATATTCATCAGCAGCACGAGCAGTATTTTCCAAGGTTTCTACCTTATGCTCATCAAGATAAGTCTTAATGTTATATGGACACAGTTCCTTAAATCTTCAAGTAATACATGTTTTTTGGGACTTTCAGGATCTTGATCAACTTTCTTGGCTAAGCACTATCTATCAAATAGCTGCTCTTTTTCTCTTGCAAATTCGACATGACTTTGTCCAGATTCTTTTTTATAGTATCTGAATATTTGTCTATATGCCTCAAGGACTAACTCATAACCCTTTTACATGCATTCCTTAACAAATCATAGTCAGCACTTTGCTGTACTAGCTTTACCAGTAAGTACACATTGTAATATTAGACTCCAATGCTTCGTTGGTCATTTCAAATTGTTCGCTATTCAACACGAGGAAAATATTTGTCTACTTTTTTTTTCTCTAAAAGAGGGCACTAATTTAATATTCTTGTTGATATCAAAACTTCAATTTGTATGCAAAGTATGAATGTTTTTCACTTGCTAGCTCCATTTCTTTTATTCTAAATTGAAATTCCCTCTCCGTCATACCTCTTTGCATTTGTATCTGTCTCACTCTCTCTTTCTTCCTTATCTACTTGCATTTGTTTCTCTTTCTGTAACTGCATTTGTTTGTCTTCTTTCTGTAACTGCATTTGTTCTTTTCGTTACTGCATTTGTCTTTCGTTCGCTTTCTTCCTTATCAGATTGCATTTGCATTTGTTTTTCGTCTTTCTGTAATAACAATTGTTCTTTCTCTTTCTCCAGTTTCAACTGCATTTGTTTTTCGTCTTTATCTTTCTGACTTTCTAGCTTCCATAACTCTAATTCCATCTAGCATTTTAAGTTAAATTCCTTTACTTTTATGTCAGAGTCTGATACAGACTTACTAATCGAAACCAAAGCCCTTTTATAATATTTTCTGGCAAGTTGAATGAAGTCCTCTTTTTTCAAAAGGTCTAATTGTTTACTGGTAGGATTTGAAAGAACAATTTCCATTGATGACATTGTAAAAAAGAGCCTGTTGATTTCATTAAACATTTCATAAATATAAGAAGAAAACACTTGGGATTTAAAATAACTTTAAAAAAAAAACTACAGGGAATTTAAATTTCATAAAACAAAGTTTCTGAAACATTTGAGCCGAAATTCATATATCCCAAGGACGTGCAACCCAGTTTTCTTTCTTACGTTTCAGTGTCAACGATTTAAAGTTCGACTCAATAAAGTCTCTATAGGAAACAGGTATACACTTATTTAATACGCAAAACAGATTCTCATATGATGGTCACACGATCATGTTTCTGAAACAACGTATAAGCTTTTTACATGATTAACATCACCTACTTCCCCGTATGGCCTCGATTTAACTTTATGAATCTACTCTAAGAAGGAGTTTTAAAAAATGTTGTTTACTTCAACTCACTGATTTCTGACTCAAGGTCAGGAACTGGGTCAGCATTAGATACAAAGTTTCTATTATTAGTGTTTACGAAAAACAGGTCAAACTGGACTGAATTTCTGGAAAATGAATTTCTGGAAAATTTCAAATCCAGTAAATAAAATTACATTACAATAGCATGTAATGGAATAAAAAATTAAAACTAACAAGCAAACAATTAAATTAAATCAAATATAAATCAAATCAAATATGCATAACAATATGTATGTATGTATGTATGTATGTATGTATGTATGTATGTATGTATGTATGTAAAAATGGCTGGCTGACTGACTGACTTTCATGCATATATATATATATATATATATATATATATATATATATATATATATATATATATATATATATATATATATATATATATATATATATATATATATATATATATTTACCTCTGAGATCCAAGCTGTGAAAATGAGCAAGTGGAGCTAGCCGTTATTTTTTAGACGTACACATCTGAAGTATGACCGAGGCGTATCCTTACCCAATCATACAACGAAAGGGAATCGAATTTTTTCTTAACAATACCTAAGATATGCATAATCCTTTTAAGAAGCCAGTCTAACCAGTGAGGAAAGCTGGGGATATTCTTTTTCTAAAACATTTATCCCTTTGCACAATAAACATTTTTGACCAGTTTGAATAGAGTATTTTACAAATCGACAGATTACTAACCCATTCTAACTATAGTGACATTTAGCGCAGGGAACAGCCCCCCACCCCCTCCAAAGTAATTAAAATTACCGCATAAAAATCATGTAGTTTGATACATTACTGTCAGTTGGGAGACCTGTTTAGGTCTACATTCCTTTGTGAACATAGGTGAGTTGATTTACTCCTATAAGTTTACATTTAAACCACTCTTGTATATAGGGTGGATTCCATGTTATATGTATATCGTTCACCCCTCTCACCATGCACTCTATAAATTGATCATTTCCTTTTGTTTCATTTGTTGTTCTTTTTCATGGTTTGCTTTTAACACAATTTTTTAGCGCACGAGAGGATATATATGGTGTAACGATCCCCAGTGGGGTCATATTCAGACAGACGTGATCATTCCAGAATTCTTTTTTGTAAATCGAATACAAAAATGGCCGCCAAAATATTTATAGCAATAGTAAAAACAAAACGTTCCAGAAGGCGGGATGAGTAACGATTCCCACGATTAACGCCGATCAGTAAAGAGAATACTGAGCACGAATTTCATGGGCTTATTTGGACAAGTCAGAATAGCATAATGTGATATTTTAACATATTGTCATATAAAAAATTTGAAACTGCACACACCATATATAGAGAGTACAGAGTATGTGATAAAATGAAATTTCAGATACATGTTGTTGAAGTCATGGGAACATTTAACGTATTATTTTATGCAAGGAAGGGATATTTGCAATCGCATCATCAACTATGCATTTTGTTTCTGGACGAAAGTTGTACAGTTTGATATCTCAACTGTTGCATTACAATTGTTGTTAAAAATAATTACCACACAATTAAACAAAATTGCCATTTGAAGAATGTTTACACCACATGGATGACGAACAGTTCTGTTCACCTTTCGCAGTTTGAAGAGATACAAATTTTAAAGATGCAACTGCTCCTATTGAACATTCATTATATATTTAGTAGTATTTAAATTAAACTAAACACCCAGTTAGTGTAATCAACATTGACTTATGGTAGTATACGTTTAAAGCATAATGTATTGAAAGTAGAAGAGGTGAAATTAATTGTAACGTGTTACAAGTGCAATTTAGGAAAACAGAAAAGCTCATCGATAAATGGAAAATGGAATGAAGAATATCATATATGTAAAGACTGCGAAACATAAAGGAACTTACGAGTCTAAATAGTATTACACTACATGAGATGAAAATATTAGAGTTTAAAATAAAGCAACAGATTACATATAAAATGAGAAGAACAGTTCAAGAGGCTCAATGTTTTCCATAATAGAAAAGCAAGTTCTAAAATAACTTTATTCAACAATGTTAATAATGGACATTGTTTACAGACATTGGTACAATATTAATAATGGACATTGTTTACGGAGATTGGTACAAAATTTATAATGGACATTGTTTACGTATATTGGTACAATCTTAAGAATGGACATTGTTTACAGACATTGGTACAATCTTAATAATGGTTATTGTTTGCGGACATTGGAACACTGTTAATAATTGACATCGTTTACGAGCAATGGTACAGTCTTAATAATGGACATTTTTCGCGGATATTGGTACAATGTTAATAATGGACATTGGTTAATAATGGACATTGTTTACGGACACTGGTACAATCTTAATAATGGATATTGTTTACGGACATCGGTACAATATTAATAATGGACTTCCATTTACCAACATCGGTTCAATCTTGATAATGGACACTTTACAGACATTGGTACAACCTTGAAAATGGACATTATTTACGGACATTAGCATAATCTTAATAATGGACTTTGTTTACGAACATTGGTACAATCTGAATAATGGTCATTGTTTACTGACATTGGTACAATCTTAATAATGGACATTGTTTACGGACATCGATAAAATTTGAATAATGGTCATTGCTTACGGACATTGGTGCAATGTTAATAATGGACATTGTTTACGGACATTGGTACAATGTTAATAATGGGCATTGTTTACGGACATTGGTACAATCGTAATAATGGACATTGTTTACGGACATTGGTACAATCATAATAATGGATATTGTTTACAGACATCGATATAATTTTAATAATGGACATTGTTTACGGACATTCGTACAATGTTAATAATGGACATTGTTTACGTACGTTGGTACAATATTAATAATGGACATTGTTTACGGACATTGGTACAATCTTAATAATGTGCATTGTTTACGGACATTGATACAGTTTTAATAATGGACATTGTTTACGGACATTGGTACAATCTTAATAATGGACATTGTTTACGGACATTAGTACAATCTTGATAATGAACATTGTTTACGGACATTATTACAATGTTAATAATGGACATTGTTTACGGACATTGGTACAATGTTAATAATGGACATTGTTTACGGACATTAGTACAATGTTAAAAATGGACACTGTTTACGGACATTGGTACAACCTTAAAATGGACATAGTTTACAGACATTGTTACAATCTTAATAATGGACACTGTTTACGGACATTGGTACAATGTTAATAATGGACATTGTTTACGGACATTGATGCAATCTTAATAATGGACATTGTTTACGGACTTTGGTACAATCTTAATTATGTACACTGTTTACGGACTTGGGTACAATCTTAATTATGTACACTGTTTACGGACTTTGGTACAATTTTAATAATGGACATTGTTTACGAACATTGTTACAATCTTAATAATGGACACTGTTTACGGACATTGGTACAATCTTAATAATGGAGACTGTTTACGGACATCGATATAATCTTAATAATGGACACTGTTTATGGACATTGTTACAATCTTAATAATGGACACTGTTTACGGACATTGGTACAATCTTAATAATGGAGACTGTTTACGGACATCGATATAATCTTAATAATGGACACTGTTTATGGACATTGATACAATCTTAATAATGTACACTGTTTACGGATTTTAAGACACTAGAATAGCATTTAAAAACTTCTGTTGAAAGGAAATGTTCTCTGCCTCAAAATCGACAGGCTCTAGTTATAAACTAATATACTGCAATAATCACCATCTTCGGATTAGAGGTCTTCCGTAAGGAGATAGACGTGCCTGCAAAATGTCTACAGCGCGAAATACATCTAAATAAATTAGTTTAAAGAAACACTCTTGTCCTGCGAGTCAATTTAATAAACTCACCTTAAGCAAGTTAACATAACGATGCCAGCATATGGAATTTATTAACGAAATCACAATTTAATACACTGAAACTGTGATTGTTTCAATGCAAAAAATTAAGCATATTTGATGACTAACCTTTGCAACTTGTAAACGATAACTTTATAAACGGATACAATAAAAATCATGATATGAGAGTTTTCACAGAATCATTTAAACTGGGCAGATTGAATGTCAACATATGTTTATTGAATTTCATTAAATCATTAAAGAACATAAAAATATTCCAGACTTAGTTAAGTTTATTCACATCATTAACGTTTATTACCGAAACTGATATGGGAATGTAAAATACCATTACCTGACCATGAAACATTTAAATCATATTACAACAACATTCTACGAAATATTGACTTGTATGTCAAGGGATGATTGTAAATGGGCCAGAAAAATATAGTTTGTTGGTTTTTAACAACACGTTCAACACATTATTGGCAGTAGTATGCCGAGGAAATAGGGGATTCGTGACGATTTAAAGATAGACAGAGAAAAGCGACCTGAACTAGTCTGGTAGCAGTCGAACCCGCGACCATGAGCTACAACGGTTACAGGGCGAGTTTTATATAACAACATGCATCACTGTTTTGATGCAAG
Organism: Sinohyriopsis cumingii; assembly: GCA_028554795.2. NCBI lineage: Eukaryota > Metazoa > Mollusca > Bivalvia > Unionida > Unionidae > Sinohyriopsis > Sinohyriopsis cumingii. Next base: position 67,998 of record JAPYKE020000536.1, read on the forward strand.
TAGATCTATGTGTTCTTTTAGCTGCTTACAGAGGTAATTATAACAGTCGGGTACTGTCGAATGATGGAGAAAATTGCCAGTTAATAAAATTAATTTTAAAGAAAGAAAAAGATGACATCATGTTGGTTTGTGTATAGTTCGTCTCGCAAGTAACCACTGGACTCACACACGAAATTATTGCAAGGTGTATCGAAATATTAGGATTGTGTAATCTGAGCTTTAGGTGTAAACTGTGGAAATAACACATCTGTTACACATTCTTAAGACACTCTTTAGGACACTGATGAAAGTTAACTCAGCAGATAATGTTAGGCCAGTAAGATTGATGATATTGCTGATATGGAAACATTGTCATCAGTTTTCAACAATATGTATCAAAGTCATTTTGATATTCATGTTGGTGGTGAAGGAATCTTTATATTACCTAGTGACATGTTTAAAAACAATTTAGAAATCTTTGGAGAGAATAAATATTTACCGAAATTCAGTGACTCATTTAAACATGAAACAACGCCTATCACCAATATTGACGTAAAGTGAATACTTTTCTGTAGGCCATTTTACACAATAACAAGAAATTGTAAAATACAAACATGAATAGAAAGGTCTACGACGATGGTAAGTCAATGCTTTTAGTCAGATATTCTGATGATACATGATTATTTAGAAACAACCAAAAAGCAGTATTGACCATAAAATTAAAAAGTAAAAAATATCATTCATATGGATGCTAACTGTTACATAACTTGCTATAGCTTGCGCTCTCAAATAATCTAAGAACCTTTAATCCCTTTCTTTGATTTGCTTGCATCTCAGATAAAAATGTAAATAGCAATCCTGCTATGTAAGAACAAGTAAATTAACATATGTAGAGACAAAATAAACAGTATGGCCAGGATTACTTAACAATCAATCTATCTCACTTCCATTAACACAGAAAAAACAGATGCTGTAAATCGATCAAACTATTTACCAATTTATATTAGGCCGTTTTGAATTTTGTTAATGATCGCATTATAATTTCCTCCAAATCGGGTACTAACGATACTTTTTAGACCTCCACCACTGATCGCTAATGTTTTAATTATTTTAAAAAGACTAAATTATCTAACTGGTTTCTCCACGGTACTATAATCTCTTTCCAGCCAATTTTTTGGGTGATCTTCACTTCAGCTGTACCGTCGCATTTTCCACTGAATTTGATTTATGTTTCAAAAGTATTATTTATATTGTATACACATGTCTTGCAAAGTTGAATAAAAATTCCAACTATAAGCTTTAAAGTGTATAATGAAAAAAAAACTACACAATACTGTAGAAAACCAGCTTAATAATGAATTAAGTGCATAGAATGATTTCATTTTTGTATTAAATAATATCTGCAGACAGCATTTGATCAAATTTGATGTCTTGATTAGCTGTTATATATTGTATACATACCAGTGGGCAGGTGTATCTTACACGGTACAAACGTTTTGCGCTTAAAAATGTGACATAATTACCAGAGATCGGTGATCGAGATGAAAGTAATATTGGATCGTTTTTTAGAATGCATGTATAATTAGCTCTGAAGACTTCTATTTAGGCAAACAATTAATTAAGATCAGCTACAAGCAGACTGACAAGGGTATTATGGGTATAAGGATGCATACACATCAAACATCTTATAAATATTCAGAACTTATCAAATGCTCCTCATATGCTTCCTGTAATTTAGGCCTCCTGTTTTCTATTTTTTCTATTCTGTTTTATGTTTTCTATTTTCTGTTGTGTTTTTTTGTTTTGTGTTCGCTGCTTTCTATTTGCTATTTTCTCATGGATCGTGACATTGTTCAATTTCGTTTCATCTTTTGTGGTATGGTTCCTTATTTAATGCCGCCATGAATCACACATAGTGAATTTACGAGAAATGAGACATCGCGTGAAATATCAATGTAAATGATAGAATGTTCCATTTCCTAACTTCAAAGTTATTTATTGATATATTTGCAACGTTCCCACTCTAAATTGATATGCGTACTTATTTCGTAAGGAGAGACTTTTAACCGTTCTAAAAATGCTCCACTTAAATCTGTTGGCTTTATAACAGATTTTAATTACAGAAAGAACAAATATATTCTACGTAGACGACACTACTCGGACTATTGTTATACCCTTCCCAATTTTAAATTGTAAACATATATTGCTATTGTATTATTGTGGGATCATTTCACGCGGCTTCATACCCAATTATATTCTATAGTCTGTATAAGGTTATGGTACCGCGTTCTGAACGCCTCAATGTAGCAGTCACATATACGAAACCATATGTGATAATCGTGTATAAAATTAATTGAATTATTATTCTTTTCTGCTTTGTTTCTTTAATACCTGACAGTTTATTGATATTAGGTGATAGTTTGTTTTAATCCGGGTTCCTTGATTAAGGTCTGCACTTCAGCGTTGCATTCAAGTTCTCTCATTTGAAAGCTCTGTACTAACTTGAAGAGCTTACATATGTTATTTTCGTATTACTACAATGACATAGTTCTGCCAGTGAGATTTAGTGCAAACAAAAACTAAATATAAAATTGAAGCTTTCCGAGAATAGATAAACCGCGTAATACACTATAAAGCCAAAGAATTTTAAGTATAGAACTTTTGTAATACGAAACAACATGTAAGTTTGGAATGTCTGTCGTACAGATTATCCCGACTGTTCAGAGACCAAGGGTGACCTGAATCATACGTCATATCGCAGAACAAAAATGGTATATACAATTATAATAAAATATTCTGGATCGTTCATCTATTTCATTTTATTTGATCTAGAAGTTAGGCCACATACAAATTACATAAACTGACTGCTCCCGAATATTTTAGTTTGCAAATTTATGCGTACGTCTTTTTCATCAATGAGAAGACAACTGGAGTTAAGCAACCGAGGTGTGGACAAGACTCATAGGTGATGCGTTCTTTTATAAATGATTTTCCGGCAAACCATTTTTTTCCGGTACGAAACGGACACATTTAACGTGCTTTTGCAGAACCTTAATGTGTTAGCCATAGTTGGCCAAGCCTTCTATTAACCTTCCAGGTCATACACTACAGTCAATTATATCCGTTTTCCTGTGTGCCGTGTTGTGGTTTAAACTATATAGATGCATTTAATTACATTTAATTCGCTTTATTTCTTCTATTAAACTCTATTGATATCTATACGCATTGTACGTGACACATCGAATCTACTGTGAACACATTGGTCTGTTTGGAGAAGAACGTAACTGAGTAGATGGAATATGCACTCTTACTCAGTTACTTTAACTGTATGCAAGACAATATGTTCAGATATGATGCATTCAATTGAATGATACTTTGTTTGCTCCAATTTGGTTTTTGTGCGACAAGAAGCAAGACATAAAACATATTTTGGTTCAATACCTGGTAAAAATGAATTTTTGGATAAAAGTGCTTTCGGCCAGATTAATAAGTCTCTATCTGGTTCTCAAATGAAATTGAAATTATAGAATTGAAATTATAGAATTGAAATTATAGAATTGAAATTATAGAATTGAAATTATAGAATTGAAATCAAAATACGTGAAGAAAATAGAATTAAGAAGGCTTACGATTCCGATAAAGAAAACAGAAAAAGAAAAAAAGGCTAATGAAAATGCAAATGCAATTTGAAAACAGAGAGGAAAATACATATGCGGAGAGAAATAGAAAAGGAAGAAAGGCAATTTAAATTTATATTGAAAGTATTTGAGCCGGCAAGTGAGAAAAAAGAAACCCACCGCCCCCATCTACACTGAAGTTCAGTTTTTTACAGAAAAAGAAACATAAACATTTTTCTTATTTTGAAACAAAATACTGAAATCTTTATTTGGCCAAGAGATCACTGGACTCCATTATTATAAAGTGTACTAATTGGCGAAGCTAGTGAAATCTACACTTCACTGTCAGTACAACAAACTGCTGATTATGATATGGTTAAAGGATCTATCTTCAAGGGTCATGAGCTGGCACTTAAAATATATCGACAAAGTTTTAGGAACTGTAAAAAAGAAACTAGACAGACCTATGTCGAATTTTCAAGAGAAAAAGAACAATTATTTTAAAGCTGGGTCTCATCCGAGAAGGTTGATCTCGTCTATAGCAATCATTGACAACTCATATTAAATGAAATGTTCAAGAATTTCGTCCACAGTGACCTTGCATCCTACCTTGATGAGCAAAAGACTGGAACTATAGAAAATGCTGCTCGTACAGATATCGAGTATTCCTTGATTCACAAAGATTCTTTTTTTTTTTCAGCAAGTCTTCCGCTAAGCAGTTTATTAGAATAAGCCATTTCAGTCTCATACAAGCACTACCAACTTTCAGTTTGGCACAACCTTTAGAAATCAAGTTTCTGATAAGACAGATCAGATATCGTTATTTCTTCTTACGTGCGCTTATTGCAAGAAGAAAGGACACATTATTTCTGATTGCTTCAGATTGAATACTGAGTAATAGAATCAAGTCGAACCATTACAAGTGCTCATATTTCCAAGATGTAAAATTCACGGTCATGTATTCAGTGAAATACGTTTGTTTGGTCAAACAAACCCAAGTCTGATTTTCTTATGGAGAATTATGAACCAATGTTATTCATATTAATATTTCAAGGAACACAGGAGCATTTCAGAGTCTTTTATGATTAGGTACTTTGCCTTCTTCTGAGAAGCCTTCTTCCAATGAAAGTGTTATTATTGATGGAGTAGTGTGCAGCTTGCTAACGGTCCCCGTGATTGTGTATATTTGTCATCATACATTGTCTCAAGACCAGTGACAGTCAAAAGTGTGTCGTCTTTACCCATCAAGGGTATCTTTACATTACTAGACAATGGCCTAGTTGGGAGTAAAAATGCAATTACCCCACTTGTAACTGACTATTGAAATTAAAGTCATTGATTTATATCCAGGTTGGCGTAGAAAACACGTGATAATTAATTTGATAACAAAATGAGTCTTTTAGCTGACACATCTATTAGTCAGGCCTTTGTCGATGTCACGTTTGCACCTGTTATGTATTTATAGAAATGTATTTATTATCATGATCACCTTCTTACTACTCATTCTTTTTATTCTAATCAAGGTGAAAAACGACAATTACTGAGATATCCTGTTTTTTCAGAGGGCTTTTAGCGAAACTGAAGCCACACATGTTTGTTATTTTGTTACAATGGGGTCCTGATGAGGGCATGAAGATCTGATGAGGTACCCGCTGGTGACGAAATGTCCGTGAATTATCACATTGTTGTTCCTAAGATGTATACACAGGAAATTATTAGCCTTGCAAATGAAACTCGTTTGGGTGGTCATTTAAGGGTGAATAAGACTTTCTACAAGATCTTAAATCACTTATATTGTCCGAAAATTAAAAGTGATGTTTTAAAATATTATAGATCCTGCCACATTTTTCAGATGGAGGGAAAACCAAATCAGAAGATAGATAAGGCACATCGCATTGGACGAGCCATTTAACAGAATAATGGTAGGCGGTGTGTGTCACTTACTTAAGACCAATTCAGGCAACCAATACTTTTTGACCATAATGGGTGCGTCCACAAGATTTCTAGAGGCTATTCCGTTAGAAAATATTTAAACTAAATCAATTGTGCAAGCTCTGATGAAGTTTTCTTTTTTACACATTTCTGCCATTCTGAATCTGCCAATGATGATCAAGGGTCAACGTTATTGCATGGAATTTGCTTGCAATTCATGCGTGAATTAGGCATCTACCAATTAAAGTCTTCTGTCTTTAACGCTGTAAATCAAGGGTCTTTAGAAAGATTTCATTTTGATTTGATACCGGAAAAAATTGGGATGAAGATGTTCATTTACTGTTGTCTGCTGTTAGGGAATCAGTTCAATAATCATTAGGATCTGGTCATTTAATACTATTATTTGGGCATCCTGTCCATGGACCATTGAATAAAACTATTATTTGGGCATCCTCTCCATGGACCATTGACTATATTAAAAGAGAAGACACGTTGTTCAACTCAAATTTCAAAACCTAATCTTCTTGTCTATGTTTCTGGTTTCACAAACATGTTTTCAATGGCCTGTAAAGTTGCAAGAACTAATCTTCACTCTACTAAGTCAAATATGAAATAATGGTAAGACACACATACAAAGGAAATGAGTTTTCAGATGAGTTCTGGCTCTATTGCCCAAACCTCAAAGTTCTCTTCAGTGTAAAAGAAATTGACTTTAATTATATCCTTAACACTTCTGGGATGGGATACCAAATCATCTTTGTCATATAAATATGTTAAAGGGTAGAATTAGCCCAGTCAATCATGCAATCAATGCAATCAATTTAGTTGTACCAGTACCACACTATGAGGATTTAAGGGATGAAATAAAATCGGACGGTAGTGACTCTATATAACTAATCTTTGTAATTCACAAATAGTGAATAATCTGGACCACAAACTTTCACAAATGCAGTAACAAGAAAAAAGGGAACTAAATAAGCTATTATTTGAATCTGAGCACTTGTTTCCAACTGTTCAAACATGAACAAATAACATGCATAATGACGATGGAATTGTAGATTCCACACCTGTGAAACAGGATCTATTAAGGATGAACATTCTTAAACAGGAATGCTTGAAAATAGAAATTCAGTATTTGTTGGCGAATTGGTTTTTTGAACCAGATAAAAGTGATTGGAGTTCACTATGTAATATTGTGTTGAAACCAAATAGCACGTTCTGCACGTGCAATGACTGTAGAAAAGTGAACAGTGTGTCCACAACAGAAGAATCGATGACTGCTTCGTCAGAATTAGGAATTCAAAATATGTCATAAGGCTTTACGTTTTGAAATGATTCTGTCAAATTCTGCAGGCGGAAAGGTCAAAGGAAATTTCTGTTTTCGTAACGCCTAATCAAAGGCATCAATATAAAATGATGCCGTTTGGGATGAAACTGCCTGGTACCTTCCAACGTATAATGAACACGAATACATATGGTCTAGATAACTGTGACGCTTACATCGATGACGTTATCATCAGCGACACATGGAATGATTAGTTGGAGACCATTCTGAAATTCTTTAATAGACTCAATGATGTAAATTTGACAATAAATTCAAATGAAAGTGAATTTTTGTGTACATGTTTTACCTTTCTTGGATATATCGTGGGACAAGGTTAGGATATACCTATACAAGTTAAGGTCAAGGCTACATCTGAATTTCCTGTGCCAATCAGTAAATGCATCCGATTACGATGTTTGGATGTGGCTGGATATTAACGGAACTGTTGCTCTAAGTTTCTCATAATTGCTGAACTCCTGACCAATTTGTTGATTAAGAAAAATAATTTTAATTGTCTGAAGAAAAAAAAGATAATTTTAAATGTCTGAAAAATATCAGGAGGATTTTGGTAAATTAAAGTCGATACTTGCAAAGGTCGTCTGCGAAACTTAAAGAATTATTTTCATCGAAACATAAGTCTAGTTTAAATATTCGGATCATTATATTTGGAGGTAAACACGATGATTCGAATATGAGTCTAGAACATAGTTTTTCACTTGTAAATTCCTAAACTCTTTAACAACTTTGAACGTTTTAGAGAGTAGTTTGAGCTATATCTGGGCTCTATTATCGTGTTATTGTTAACTTTTATAATGTTGTTTATTTGAGAAATTACTCATATCTTGCCGGACTATGTTGATTCAGAATCAGTATTATTATTTCTTTCATTTTTTCATTTGGGTGTATTCTACTATATATAACTGAGACTTTTTGTGATAGAAGATTTTTATTAAAAAAACTTACGGTTAGACCATTAAATTTACAAATTTTCTGACGAATATTAATGAATATGAAGAAGTCTTAGACAACATGGACACCCCTTCCTAAAAAAGGATGAAAAAATGCACCCTTAATGTATAAAGATAGGACTAGTTTGGAAGCCAAACGTACGAGCTTTTGGTTCGATGAAAATAATTCTTTAAGTTTCGCAGACGACCTTTGTAGAGATAATTTACTCTAATCAGCGCCAAATTACAACAGTTAATTGATTTCGTAAAAACGGTTGGTAATATATCCCAATAATTATATTACTGAACTAGTGATATAATTAAAATATCACAGCATTTATTCAATCAGCCGTTCGTTACTACGGCGGACGAATGGGATGGTATTTGAAAATCTTTCCATTCAATGGACGGTTTATTTTCTGAGACAATCAAAGTGGAACATTAGTACAATAAATAAGAGAGGAATAAAAACAGAATATATAACAAGGGCAATTTGGCAGGGCTTTTAGTGCTAGATTATTGGTTGAGGTAGCAAATCATTGGAAGGCAATTAGAGACCGTATATAAATTAAGTTTACTTATAATGGTCATTTAAAGAAATATTAGTAGGAAAGACCATTCCTTATTAGTGCCATGTCATAGCTAAATCGATGGCATAGTATCCCCCATAATTATTGATCGTTGTAATGAAAAGCTACACTGATATAAGTAAGGTCATCAAAGTAATCAATTAAACCACATAACGTAAAATACGAACTTTAAAACACGTAATGTCAAAACGAAAAAACCTCGTAAAATCATTTACAAAATTATGCAACTTGAAGTCATGTACAACTTTTAAAGCCCGTAATGTTTTTCACTAGCAAGAAACCATGTAAAGATATTCACAACTTTTAAACCCCGTCATGTTTTTCACTAGCAAGAAACCATGTAACCATATTCACAACTTTTAAAGCACGAAAGTCATTTACATTCATTTAGCCACTTAAAGTCATTCACAACCTTTAAACCACTTAATATCATTTACAACCTATAAACCACTTAAAGTCATTCACAACCTTTAAACCACTTAAAGTCATTCACAACCTTTAAACCACTTAAAGTCATTTACAACCATTAAGACACGTAAAAGTATTCACGGGTTTTAAAGGACGTCAAGTCATTCACAGCCGTTAAACTACGTAACGTCGTTCATAACTTGTAAACGGCGTCACAAGATAAAGAAATGCGCTCGTTGATTAGCAAGTAACCATTATTTTACTTAAAAAGAAACCCTGTCTCACAAGTAAAGCGAGGATAAAATCATAGTTTTATTTCGAGCTTGAACTTTTATTCCTGCAAGTATAAAAAAACAGCGACATACAAACTCCATCCTTTTTAACCCTTTGCATTATCTACAGTGTGTTACATATACACTTTAAACCTTTTAATCCATGTGTATTATCTATAATGTGCTACATACACACTTCATACTTTTTAATCCATTTGCATTATTTATTTTGAGCTACATACACACTTCATACATTTTAATCCATTTGTATTATCCATAGTATGCTACATACACAGTTCATACTTTTAATCCATTTTGCGTGACCTACAGTGTGCTACATACAGACGTTATACCTTTTAATCCCCTTGCGTGATCTATAGTGTGGTTCATACACACTTGATACTTTTTAATCCCTTTGCGTGATCTATTGTGTGGTACATACACACGTCATACCTTTTAATCAATTTGCATGATCTATAGTGTGCTGCCTACACACTTTATACTTTTTCATCCCTTTGCATGATCTATAGTGTGCTACATACACACTCCATAATTTTTAATTCCTTTGTGTGATCTATAGTGTGGTACATACACACGTCATACTTTTTAATCCATTTGCATGATCTCTAGTGTGGTATATACACACTTCATACCTTTTAATCCCTTTGTATGATCTCTAGTGTGTTACATACACACTTCATATTTTTTAATCCATTTGTATTATCTATAATGTGCTACATACATACTTCATACGTTTTAATCCATTTGCATTATTTATTGTGAGCTACATACACACTTCATACCTTTTTAATCCATTACCATTATCTATAATGTGCTACATACATACTTCATACCCTTTAATCCCTTCGCATGATCTATAGTGCTGTGCATATACACTTCATACTTTTAAATCTCTTTGCATGATCTATAGTGTGCAGTTTTATTGTTTTTAATAATAATATTCTTCTTCGTTTTATATTTTGAGAAAATAAGAGAGCACATTAGCATTGTTTATGTGACCGCTAATTCAGTACTTGTTTCAGAATTGTCAACAAGACGGTTCTGGCCTTCGCTTTCGTTGTAAAGTTAAAATGGCAACCTTTGTTTGCAGATGTCATAGTTCTGCAACTTAGCCTTCAAATGTTCTCCCATTGTAGTTTGGAACTGAGTGTTTTGCATTTTGCAAAGTAGAGATGCAAATCTGAGGTAAGTCAACGAGTTTCATGATTGTTTAAACATTCTTCATTTATTTGTCGATCGCTTGACATTCTTTGGTAAAACCCTGCCCATGTGTCTCCTCAAGTTCCTTCTGTTTTAATTTTTCTTTCTCGTCCTCATTCCTTGTTAATACTGGATCTCGAACGTATTTCTTACGACATTTGGCAGTCGAACTGTGTCTCCCACACAATCAAATCATAATTTCTTAATCGGGTGCGAGATTTCTCATCCCCTTTCCTCTCATTTATTACAGGGACTGATGTTCATCATCATATTTAAAACGTTGGAGTTCCTTTTATTATCCACACTTCTGTTTCGATTCCTCTTCTCCTTGTTTGTTACACAAACACAGTCAGCTTGAAACGAGTACTATCTGATTCATCATAAAATCGGCGTGACGTTTTAGGTATACATGTTGCAGGTTCTGACAAGCAAGGAGATGATCTTTACCAGGACAGGTTCATTTTAAACCTTAGTCGCAGTAGCATGCCTCCGTGTATTCATCAGGTATCCTTCATCCATTGCTCAGATCTTACATATTGGGTTATCCTTTGGTTACGTATATGCTTAATTTCCTCAGTGTTATCTGAATAGTTTTTTTGAGATGAAAACAATTCAGTTTGATCCTGCAGATTGAACGAAGTATATATCCGTCAATTAATTTTCTCTGAAGCTGAACTATTATTGTCTTCATTAATCTTGTATGTGAATCTATTTTGCCTCTATTTCTTCGGTCATTCAAATTCGTTAAAATATCATATAATAAGAACGGTTATGACTTCTTGTGTTTGCAAATTATGGGTTAAGCTGTAAAGCAACACACTATCATAACCTAAACATTGATGCTAATAAATGATATTTATATACAAGTACATTAAAATGTGTTAATAAAGAGGAAGAACTGCCTTAACTTGTCGCTGATCTTTCATAAAAGAAGATATTATCATTTTATTAATCCCCTGGGAATTTTTCTTTTCTTCTTTTCAAGAAAATACTAAGCTTCAACAAAAATATGAGTCGAGAGGTTCAATTGGACAACAATACATCAATTACAACAGAGAAACATGCAAAGTGGCTAATATTAATTCCAAGAAACTTCTCTCAGCTAGTCTAAACAAAGCATAGCAAACTAAGTGCACAAAACCTTTGACTTTTGAATGCAAGAGTGACTTTGAGTGCATTATTAAAATCGCGTCTAATACACTTTTGGGTGGTATTATTAAACAACCTTCTTGCGACCGAATGGGTTGATATATGTGGATGCTGTTTGTTGGACAGAAGTAATGTCCATATACATCCCTCATGTGTATTAAAGTTATTGACCTCAACAGGAAAATCTTCCACGAAGAGTAATATCAACACATCCAATATTCTGTCATGTTGTACTCTAAACAGACGCCTTGGTTGTCTCATTGTGTACTATAAACAGACGCCTTGGTTGTCTCATTGTGTACCCTCAAGGCGGCTTGGTTGTCTCATTGTGTACTATAAACAGACATCTTGGTTGTCTCATTGTGTACCCTCAAGGCGGCTTGGTTGTCTCATTGTGTACTATAAACAGACATCTTGGTTGTCTCATTGTGTACCCTCAAGGCGGCTTGGTTGTCTCATTGTGTACTCTAAACAGACGGCTTGGTTGTCTCATTGTGTACTCTAAACAGACGGCTTGGTTGTCTCATTGTGTACTATAAACAGACGGCTTGCTTGTCTCATTGTGTACTATAAACAGACGGCTTGGTTGTCTCATGTTGTACTCTAAACAGACGGCTTGGTTGTCTCATTGTGTACTATAAACAGACATCTTGGTTGTCTCATTGTGTACTATAAACAGACATATTGGTTGTCTCATTGTGTACCCTCAACAGGCGGCTTGGTTGTCTCATGGTGTACTCTAAACATACGGTTTGGTTGTATCATTGTGTAATCTAAACATACATCTTGGTTGTCTCATTGTGTACTCTCAACAGACGGTTTGGTTGTCTCATTGTGTATTCTGAAAAGACTGCTTGGTTGTCTCATTGTATATTCTACACAGACGGTTTGGTTGTCTCATTGTGCACACTCAACATACGGTTTGGTTCTCTCATTGTGTACTCTAAACAGAAGGCTTGATTGTCTCATTGTTTAGCATCAATGTTTAGGTTATGATAGTGTGTTGCATTGTGTACTCTAAACAGACGGCTTGGTTGTCTCATTGTGTACTGTACACATACGGCTTGGTTGTCATATTGTGTACTCTCAACAGGCGGTTGTCTCCTTGTGTACTCTAATTAGACTGCTGGCTAGTCTCATTGTGTCACCTGAATAGACGGCTTGGTTGTCTCATTGTGAAATCTAAACAAAAGACTTGGTTGTCTCATTGTGTACTCTAAACAGATGGCTTGGTTGTCTCATTGTGTACAGTACAAAGACGGCTTGATTGTCTCTTTGCATCCTCTCAACAGACGGCTTGGTTGTCTCACTGTGTGTTCTAAACCATGGGCCTGGTTGTCTCATTATGTACTCTCAACAGACGGTTTGGTTGTCTCATTGTGTACTATAAACATACATCTTGGTTGTCTCATTGTGCACTCTAAACATACGCCTTGGTTGTCTCAGTGTGTACCCTCAACAGACTGCTTTGATGTCTCATGTTGTACTCTAAACAGACGGCTTGATTGTCTCATTGTGTACTGTAACCAGATGGCTTGCTTGTCTCATAGTTTACTCTAAACATACGGTTTGGTTGTATCATTGTGTAATCTAAACATACATCTTGGTTGTCTCATTGTGTACTCTCAACAGACGGTTTGGTTGTCTCATTGTGTATTCTGAAAAGACTGCTTGGTTGTCTCATTGTATACTCTACACAGACGGTTTGGTTGTCTCATTGTGCACACTCAACATACGGTTTGGTTCTCTCATTGTGTACTCTAAACAGACGGCTTGATTGTCTCATTGTTTAGCATCAATGTTTAGGTTATGATAGTGTGTTGCATTGTGTACTCTAAACATACATCTTGGTTGTCTCATTGTGTACTCTCAACAGACGGTTTGGTTGTCTCATTGTGCATTCTCAAAAGACGGCTTGGTTGTGTCATTGTGCACACTCTACAAACGGTTTGGTTCTCTCATTGTGTACTCTCAACAGACGGCTTGATTGTCTCATTTTGTACTGTAAACATACATCTTGGTTGTCTCATTGTTTACTCTCAACAGACGGTTTGGTTATCTCATTGTGTACTCTCAACAGACGGCATGGTTGTCTCATTGTGTACTCGCCATATACGGTTTGGTTGTCTCATTGTGTACTCTAAACAAAAGCCTTGGTTCTTTCATTGTGTACTCTAAACATATGGCATGGTTGTCTCATTGTGTACGTTCAACAGGCGGCTTGGTTGTCTCATTTTGTACTCTCAACAGACGGTTTTGTTTGGTTGTCGCATTGTGTACTCTAAACAGACGGCTTGGTTGTCTCATTGTCCACTCTACACACACGGCTTGGTTGTCATATTGTGTACTCTAAACAGATGGCTTGGATGTCTCCTTGTGTACTCTAATTAGACTGCTGGCTAGTCTCATTGTGTCCCCTGAACAGACGGCTTGGTTTTCTCATTGTGAAATCTAAACAAAGACTTGGTTGTCTCATTGTGTACTCTAAACAGATGGCTTGGTTGTCTCACTGTGTACTCTACAAAGACGGCTTGACTGTCTCCTTTGCATGCTCTCAACAGACAGCTTGATTGTCTCACTGTGTGCTCTATACAGAGGGCCTGGTTGTCTCATTGTGTACTCTCAACAGACGGCTTGGTTTTCTCATTGTGTACTCTAAACGGACGGCTTTTTTTCTCATTGTGTACTCTAAACAGACAGCTTGGTTGTCTCATTGTGTACTCTAAACAGAAGGCTTGGTTGTCTTATTGTGTACTCTTAATAGACGGCTTGTATGTTGTGTAACCTCAACAGACGGCCTGGTTGTCTCATTGTGTACTCTCAACAGACAGTGTGGTTGTCTTATTGTGTACTCTAAACAGACGGCTTGGTTGTTTCATTGTATACTCTCAACAGATGTCTTTGTTGTCTCATTGCGTACTTTCAACAGACGGCTTGTCTTTCTCATTTTGTACTCTAAACAGACGACGTCGTTGTCTCATTGTGTATTCTAAACAGACAGCTTGGTTGTCTCATTGTGTACTCTAAACAGAAAGCTTGGTTGTCTCATTGTGTACTCTAAACAGACGGCTTGGTTGTCTCATTGTATACTCTACACAGACGGTTTGGTTGTCTCATTGTACACACTCTACAGACGGTTTGGTTCTCTCATTGTGTACTCTAAACAGACGGCTTGATTGTCTCATTGTGTGCTCCAAACATACATCTTGGTTGTCTCATTGTTTACTCTCAACAGACGGTTTGGTTGTCTCATTCTGTACTCTCAACAGACGGCTTGGTTGTCACATTGTGTACTCTCCATAGACGGTTTGGTTGTCTCATTGTGTATTCTAAACAGACAGCTTGGTTGTCTCATTGTGTACTCTAAACAGATGGCTTGGTTGTCTCATTGTGTACTCTACAAAGACGGCTTGATTGTCTCTTTGCATCCTCTCAACATACAGCTTGATTGTCTCACTGTGTGCTCTATACAGAGGGCCTGGTTGTCTCATTGTGTACTCTCAACATACGGTTTGGTTGTCTCATTGTGTACTCTCAACAGACGGCTTCTTTTTCTCATTGTGTACTCTAAACGGACGGCTTGGGTTTCTCATTGTGTACTCTAAACAGACAGATTGGTTGTCTCATTGTGTACTCTAAACAGAAGGCTTGGTTGTCTCATTGTGTACTCTTATCAGACGGCTTGTATGTTGTGTACCCTCAACAGACGGCCTGGTTGTCTCATTGTGTACTCTCAACAGACAGTGTGGTTGTCTCATTGTGTACTCTAAACAGACGGCTTGGTTGTTTCATTGTATACTCTCAACAGACGTCTTTGTTGTCTCATTGCGTACTCTCAACAGACGGCTTGGTTTTCTCATTTTGTACTCTTAACAGACGACGTCGTTGTCTCATTGTGTATTCTAAACAGACAGCCTGGTTGTCTCATTGTGTACTCTAAACAGACAGCTTGGTTGTCTCATTGTGTACTCTAAACAGACGGCTTGGTTGTCTCATTGTATACTCTACACAGACGGTTTGGTTGTCTCATTGTACACACTCTACAGACGGTTTGGTTCTCTCATTGTGTACTCTAAACATACGGCTTGATTGTCTCATTGTGTACTCTAAACATACATGTTGGTTGTCTCATTGTTTACTCTCAACAGATGGTTTGGTTGTCTCATTGTGTACTCTCAAAAGACGGCTCGGTTTTCTTATTTTGTACTCTAAACAGACGACTTCCTTGTCTCAATGTGTATTCTTAACAGACGGCTTGGTTGTCTCATTGTGTACTCTAAACAGGCAGCTTGGTTGTCTCATTGTGTACACTAAACTGAAGGCTTGGTTGTCTAATTGTGTACTCTAAACATACCGCTTGGTTGTCTCATTGTGTACTCTAAACAGACAGCTTGGTTGTCTCATTATGTACTCTAAACATAAGGCTTGGTTGTCTCATTGTGTACTCCAAACAGACGGCTTGCTTATCTCATTGTGTACTCTCAACAAACGGTTTGCTTGTCTCATTGTGTACTCTTAACAGACGGCTTGGTTATCTCACTGTGTGCTCTCAACAGACGGCGTCGATGTCTCATTGTGTACTCTAAACAGACGGCTCTGATGATCCCTGAAATGTTCAGCCAGTAGAGTAAGTTCATCCCACACATGCGAAGTTGACATCTCCACTTTCTGTTTGGTATACTCTACAAGCAGAAATAATTTCAAAAAGAAAGAATTGTTTGGTTGGTGGGGTTGGTTTAGTGGCGGGGCACACGTTAGGCATACCTAACCCAATAACAATGAATTCCACGTTATCTGTACTGCACCATATAACTGAAAAGCCCTGGCAATGTGTTCACAAGACTCCACAACTTGCATCTACACTCAGTCTCAAGTCCAAATTGCTTACGGTAAATAAATTAATTAAATTACAAGATATCTTCAAGTTGCAATATATTGTGGTACATTTGTCCGTTGAATACGTGTTGTTTATTTTGTAAGACCTGAACGAATACAAGACATATGACAAATGTAATTTAAGTTTGAGTGAGTACGCATGTTGATAAGTTTTGTGAATACGAGGCCAGATCTTTATCCACGGATGATTTGAATCACTGTTTAATTTGCTTCACACATTTAGACACGAGTCTGCATAAATTAAAGAGTAGACAATTTCAACTTGCAACCATGAGCTTGATATTTAGTCAGTTTTCAAGTAATCAATATATTACTTTGACGTTTAGTATTAATCGATAAAGTGTTCTAACGTATTTCCATTTAAAGACTTCACGTTTGCCTGAGACACTCTGGAGCCCTAGGTTGTTTTCGAAAATACCTGCAAGATAATTACCTATTCATAAAGGTTTATTTGCAGGTACCATTGTAAAACTAAAAAGCACAAAACGACGGGGATAATTTTAAACGTTAATTCACCAGACAGACGGACAGTGATATCTCCCTTGAAAAAATCCATCATAGCTAACATCTATTTCAAATCGATATTGATCAGTACTCTCAAAGTAAATGTAGATTCGATAACAATAATTAAAACAAATAAAGGAGATAGGAAATTTTAAGAAAGAATTGGAAACAAATTTGAAAATAGTCTCAGTGGTTACAACATTGGTAGTTGTAGCAGCAGTATATACGGTAGTAGTAGTAATAGTAGTAGTAGTAGTAATAGTAGTAGTAGTAGTTGTATATCAGTGACTAGTGCTAATAGTAGTAATATTAGTAGTAGACGTAGTAATGAAGTAATGTAGTTGGTGGTAGGAGTTCTTGTTGTTTTAGCATTAGTAGAAATATACATGTAAGAAAAAGTAATCAGTTGTACGCCATAGAATCAAGGTGCCACGATCTTGTTCTACGGATGATTTTAATGACATTTCAATTTTCCCTACACAAATAGGTACGAGTGTGTATTCATGTAAAATGTGCTCTTTTCAGACTAGTTTGCTACACGAATTATTCACACACGTTGCTATAATTATCTGAGTCTGTAAGTAAAATAGATCGCTACAGCTATTTTAGACAGTATGGAGCCAGGCATGTGTAAAAACACAAGTAAAGGATAATTGTATATGGATGTTCATTATCTAATTTAGAGACACGGTGAGAATAATAAAATCTATGTTAGGGTTTGTACCGAGACAAGTAAATCACAGTCAAGGAGTTGTATTATTTGCCGAGTGGGGAGACAAATAATGTAACACCGCAGCTGGGATTTCCTTTCTCAATACAAACACCAACAAAGATTATTTTTCTCACCCAATTATTTCCAACTAAATTAAAATAACTATGCACCTTTGCAATATTTAGTTAGGATATTCAAAACGAAGTATTCATCACGTATTATTTGTTACTGCTTCTCATTCTGTATAAAGACCATCAGGTTTTGAACTCTTTTATGAAAATGTAAATAATTATATAAGTAGAATCAGCTATATGTGAAAAGGAAAACATAAATCAAAAGTTACACTTATTATGTGTTTGTAGTATTGCGCAATGGGCTTCACGACCCAAGTGCTGTTGTTTTTCTGATACTGCGCAATATGACGAATATGTTAATGAGGGTAATGGGGCGACATGTGAACCCTAAATATACAAGTTCTATGAACGGGGAAATATAAACATTAATAATTTGATCACATTTAATCGATGGATGTCATATGAAATTATAAACAAATAATTATCATATTTTGTTCCGTTAGGTTACTTTCATCAGTTCTAATTTAGAAAACGTTATATGGTAGGCAATGGTATGACACTTTACGGTTCAATATGACTACTGGGTACAGTTCTAACGAAGTGTGTAGTGACATCAAGAAATATTTCTAATTTATGACTTTCTTAGAAATTTATATTTTCTGTCATGGAAATATGGCAAATGTTGCTATCACTAGTGCAGTGATACGCCACATGGGAATCTTTTTGTGGAATAACATGTGGACAGATGACTGTGTCACTCGGGTTGGTAAGGGTAGGAGTTTTTATTTGTAATCACATTATAATATTTGATTAAACTGGGGAGAGTTGTGGGTGTTCGATAAAGTTAGAAGAAACCAGTTTATCATAATACATTTGTTTTTCTTGGCGATTTAGCACCTGAGAAAGTTTGTGTTTGAGTTGCCAGTAATGTGTATTGCCCGTGTGTTTGGAACTCTAATAAATAGCTCAATTAGCGAGCGCGTGCTTGTGTCAGTGTCTCTCTCTGTGTGTGTGTGTGTGTGTGTGTGTGTGTGTGTGTCAAAATGTTTTGTATGGTGTTATCAAAGCTGGAGAGACCTTAAGTTGCTTTCTGACTGAATTTCTTTTTGTTATATGTCTCTTGTTATTGATCATGATGGATTTGATAACAACTCCGTCAGGCACAGCATAATACATACAGTTTCTTTTTAAAAGCAGTTACTAACGCGTGGACACCACGACTGAGACGACAGGTCTGAGATAACTAAAGTGAGATGAGAAAAATAAGGTTAGCAAAACAGGTTGATTTCTCTGTCGCATGGGTGAGAAAACTGTGCTCACTGGTAATGTCCACTCTTTTTTCTGTCTGTCTGTCTTTTCGATGATTTTAATGTGGAACAAAAGACATTGCTTAAACCGTAATATGTTCTTTTGGAATGATATATTTTGATAAAGGTTTTAAACGTGGATTATTAATTAATATTATAATTAATGAATATTATAGAAACATCATTAACTTCGAATAGTTTCTTAAACTAGACTAGTACTCTGTCAGCCCCGATATTAATAAAATAACCAATCAATTTCCTGTCATTTTGCTGAATTTTAATCTGATGACTACAATGTACTTGGACGAATTTGCATTTAATAGTGAATAAGAAAAATGCAGATAGATACTGATATATTCAGAAATACTTATATAAAAGATTGCATGTATATTAGTACAATTTCGTGATGGAATCAAATCCATATTCCTCCTTGTATTGCACGTAATTACTGCTCGTCAAGTTTCAAACATTTTAGAAGCAAGGGCAGTTGTAGAAGTATTATCGGTAGGAATATGAGTACTGGTACTAGCAGCAGTAGTATAAATACTGGTGAGTAGTGAAGGGGGATATTATAGGGTCTATGGGATTTATCATTAAAAACACCCTTGGGAACATATAGGGTCTATGTAAATTTAACATGGAGAAAAATCGTGGGAACATATAGAGTCTATGGGAATTAACATGGCCAAAAATCGTGGGAACATATAGGGTCTATGGGAATTAACATGACCAAAAACCTTGGGACAATATAGGGTCTATGTATATTTAACATGGCCAAAAATCGTGGGACTGTATAGGGTCTATGTAAAATTGAAACAGGGAGGGTCTCTATTTTTTTTTAAAAAAATAAAAAAACAAAATAAAAAAGGGGTAGGCAATGGAAAGACTATCTCTTTTCGAGAAATATGGCTGGCCCTGAAAAGGGCCTTTGGGTTTATGTTAATGTATTCATTAACATAAATGGCACCGCATTGGTCTTCTTCTTGTCCTTAGGCTGCGTCTTACTGTTGGTCCGTACATCAGCACTCTTTTCAGGCATCCTTGTCTTTCGACGTAGATCCTACGTATCCACAGGTTGGTGTTTGTCCTGTGGACAACGGTCCACTTCGATCGGACATACATGAGCAAGTCTGTCCGAAACATCATGGAAGACACAAGGGTGGATGACTCAACTGTAGTCCACATCTTGAAGCGACGAGAACAGGTGAATCAATGCATTGAACGGCGCTTATTTATAGGTACAGGAAGGATTGAAACGGATTGAGTTCATTCACCAATCCGAACACGCGTTACAAAATTCAGTCAGCCCTCATCCAATCCGAAGAGAGCAGTCTGTGACGTCACTTAGTCAATATAGATTCGCTAGCGCTTGTGTGCAGTCAATCTATGCGACAGTGATTCAACATGACGGAAACTCAGAAAACGATCCATTGGGGTGCACCAGCAGGGGAGACTGCCCAAGGGAACCCGGACTTACTTTCAGAAGAGGTGAATTGGGATTTTGTGGATTTTCTCTCCTCGCAAGAATTTGTTCCGGAACCTTCGTTACCTTCTTCATTACCGCAAGTGGAGAATTTTAGACAGAGACAGAAAGAAGAATTGGAGAAATTTATACAACGACAAAAGGAAGCGGAACAGGCTTTTCTCCTACAGCAACAGCAACAAGAAGAAGAGGTAAGAAAAAAAAACAACAGCAAGAAGAAGTAGCAGCAAAGAAACAAGAGGGTGAAAATCAAACGGTCACGGTACTGTTGGACATTTTAGCGGAGTTAAGAAGTCTGAAACAAATGTATCAGACTTCTTTATCACGACCGAAGAGAATACGACCTTCCCGAGCTAAACACGTCAACCCTGTGACTAAGCCTACCGTACCACCCTTAGTGATTTCAACCCAATCATCATCATCATCAACATTACGCAGTCCAGAAGTAGGCCTTGGCCGTGGCAAAGGCATAAGGCAGTTAAAGTTGATTGCTTAAACTCACCCCTTCACCATGAAGAAAAAGGCCCTTTTCAGGGCCACCCACATTTCTCGAAAAGAAATACAATTTCAATTTGCCAATAACTCAAAAAAAACCCCACCCATTTTACCCTTATAGTACGTGTCTGTGTATGAGTGCGTGAGTGTACGTTCTTATTTTAAAATCAAAACTCAAAGACACTTACCTTATATCATTCATTTATTCTTTTATCCATTTTTTACAATCCAATTCACAACACAACACTTTAATAAAAAGTTCATTGACTTCTTCTTTCTCCTTGTTTACTCTCTCTGTTTTTTAAATTTCTTCACCGTCTTTTCCTCATTTTCTTCCCTTCTTCTTTTCTTCTTCTCCTGTTTCTTTGCCTCTTGTAAATAGAATTGTCTTTTTTCTTCCTCTTCTCCCTCTGAAGAATCCCTCTCTTCTTCCGAAGAATCCCTTTCTTCTTCTGAAGAATCCCTCTTTTCTTCTGACTCCTCTTGTTTCTTTTTTGGGCAATCTGGAGACCAATGTCCTTTTTCTTTACAATAATAACAGGTATCTTGACTTTTGTCTTTTTTAGCCCCTGTTTTTGTTCTTTTTTGACGGTCTGGACACTCTGAAGACCAATGCCCTTTCTTCTGGCAGATATAGCAAGTATCTTGACTTTTATCTCTAAAGGAAGGAGAGTAGTCCGTAGGCTGGTCTGAAGAGAATTTTCTAATGACCCCTCGCAAAGCTCTGACGAAACGTTCCATCTGGTTAGTCTCTTCCATAGCAGACCAGCGTATATAAAAGGGTGTGTGTCTTATCCTTTCACTATTCATTTCGCTCTCAAGCCGAGCAAATTGCTCGGCTTGAGAGCGAAATGAATAGTGAAAGGATAAGACACACACCCTTTTATATACGCTGGTCTGCTATGACTATAAAGTAGCTCATGGTGTTTGAACTTGAGTCATTTGACTTTTTGCTTTCAAGATGAAACGATCCCATTCATTCGAGAAGAAAGAAGAAGAAAGTAAGAGGCATAAACGTGATCTATCGCCTCGTACCAGGGCTGAAATCTTGGCACAAATTCATGCCAGTGATTTTGAAGAGGACATGAGTGAACCAGAATTTGAAACCTCTAAACCAAGTTCACCACCCTTAGTCAACCCTGAAAAATACTATTCCATTCGAGAGACGGAAAAGCGCTCCTCTAGAAAATTTAGAACCACGGCTTACAAATACACGGTGAAGTTTAAAGATTTCAAGTCCGAAGTACCGTTAGAGAAAGCAGAAGGGTTCATCACCGGAGTGTGGGATTCTTTGCTCACTGCACTCAAGCGACAATGTCAACCCAAAGAAGACGATCGCTTGAGACTTTCCATACAACACGACGGTTTGAAATCCCCTGTTTGGATCGAGTTTAGCACCCCTGCAGAATTGACAGCTTCCAAAGTCATGGACAAGATTCAACACGTGCAACAATCTAATGACCAGTTTGACATCACCGATGGAAAAGCCACATTGGACATGACCCACGTCTCTCCTCCTCAAGGGATCGGACGCAAAAAGATGTTATTGGTGAACGACCTTCGCAGCATTAAGCGTAGCCTTGTCCAAATTCACAATCCTCATGACCAGATGTGTTTAGCCCGTGCCATCGTGGTGGGACGAACCTATGCCAACAAGAACGACACGGCAGAATGGAAAAGAGACTGGGAGAACATTCGACAATCGGACCGAGCCAAACAACGAAGTGAAGCAGAACTCCTGTTACGACAAGCTGGCATGTCCAAAGACACACCCTGTGGCATTCCTGAGATGCAAAAATTGCAAGATGCCCTAGCTCCACGATACACTTTGAAAGTGCACCCTCAAGAAGTGCGCGGGTCTCTGTTGTTTCGAGGGCAAGATTTTAAGGACGGAAAATACATTCACGTTTATCATCATTACCAGTATCACCGGATTCCTGGGATACGGTTATTACTGTGAGAAATGTGACCATGGTTATAATAATCGAGAGCAACACAAGTATTGTGGATCGAAATGCTCAGGATGTTTGGCCTCTTCACCCTGTCTGAGCGAAGAACCAGTGCCTTGTTCAACTTGTCTGCGCACGTTTGTCAGCCCCACCTGTTACCAACAACATCTGAAAACGCAAGGTTCACAGAAGAAATGCGCTTGTCAACTCCTGAGATTGTGCCCTACGTGTGAACAAGTCATACGTACCAATAATACCAAGGCACACATATGTTCAGGAAAGAAAAAAAGGCACATTTGTCACCACATCGTGGACTTGGAACACCAATGTTACGTGCAAAAATACCAACCCCCGCTAGAGAATAAGGACGGTCACAAGAAGAAAGGCAATTTCATCTTTTTCGATTTCGAATGCATGCAAGAGACTGGCATTCACATTCCTAATTTCTGTGTGGCTCATCGAGCGTGCGAGAAGTGCATTCAAGAACCTATCTTCAGTCATTGCCCTCACTGCAGCAAGATTCCTGGAGGGCGTGAAAAACTCTTTCGGGGACCGAACACGTTAGCCGATTTTGCCCAATGGGTCTTAGACCCCATCGACAAGACGTGGAGCCAAGAGGACATCGAACTTTACGGAGATTGTCATCGTCATGCCACGGTGATGGCTCACAATTTCTCCGGATACGATGGACAGTTTCTTCTGAGGTACTATACGGAACAAGGCACCGAACGTCCTAAAGTGACTTTGAACGGAGCCAAAATCATTTTCATGCAAGTGGGACAAGTACAGTTTAAAGATTCGATGAGTTATTTGGCCATGCCTTTGAGTCGAATGCCTAAAACGTTTGGAATGACAGAAATGGCTAAAGGGTACTTTCCACACTTTTTCAATACGGAAGCCAATCAACACGCCGTTCTACCCCATTTGCCTGAGGCTCACTATTACGACCCTGACAACATGCGTACCGAACAACGAGAAGCTTTCTACGCTTGGTACCAGGCTCACGCCTCGGACCCTTTCGACTTTCAGGAAGAAATGTTAAAGTATTGTCGTTCCGACGTGGATATTTTACGACGTTGCTGTGGAAAATTTCGAGAACTGTTCATGGAACACGGAGGAGTCGATCCTTTGAAAGAAGCTTGCATCATTGCCAAAGCGTGTTCCTTAGTGTATCGACAACGATTCATGCCTGAAAACACCGTGGCTGTCATCAGTCCTCAAACGACCCACTTTGTCAAACGTCAATACTCGGTCAAAGCCCTACGTTGGTTACATTACTTGTGCGACAAGGAAGACAAGTGGATTCAGCATGACCGCAACGGAGGAGGCGAAAAGACCATCGGAACGTATTCGGTCGATGGCTGGGACTTAGAAAACCCCAAGATCGTGTACGAGTTTAACGGTTGCTTATTTCACGGATGTCCCGTCTGTTACCCTGACCGTGGCACTAAAAATCAGTTTTTGCAACGAACCATGGAAGACTTGTACCAGGACACTTGTCAGCGGCGCCTAAAGTTAGAACAGCAAGGATACCAAGTGGTGGAAATGTGGGAACACGAGTACGATCACCGTATGAAAACCGATCCCGAGTTTAAACGCCTCGTGGAAAGTTACCAGTTCATGGACCCGCTGAACCCGAGGGATAGTTTGTACGGAGGAAGGACCAATGCCACCTGTTTGCTGTACCAAGCCGACGAAGAGAAAGGAGAAGAAATCAAATACTTGGACGTGTGTTCGCTGTATCCCTACGTGTGCAAATATTGTCACTTTCCTACAGGGCACCCGCGATTGCTGACGGAACACATCGACCTGGTCAACATTCGACAATACGAAGGCTTGATCAAGTGCAAAGTTTTGCCTCCCACGAACCTATACCATCCCGTCTTACCTCACCATTGTCAAGGCAAACTGATGTTTCCCTTGTGCCGTACTTGTGCCGAAACGTGCAACCAAGATCAGCCTTGTCAGCACAGCCAGGAAGAACGGGCCTTGACGGGAACCTGGGTCAGCGTAGAATTGTTCAAAGCTATGGACATGGGATACCAACTGTTAGAAGTGTACGAAATTTGCCACTTTCCCAAGACACAACAATACCACAAGGGTGACCCTACTCAGAAAGGCATTTTCGCCGACTACGTGGATGCCTTTTTGAAACTGAAGCAAGAAGCCAGCGGCTATCCTTCCTGGTGTCACACTCCCGAAGACCAAATACAATTCAAAGAGAAATACTACGAACAAGAAGGCATCACTTTAGACCACATCGAGAAAAACGAAGGCAGGCGATCGTTTGCCAAAGTGATGTTAAATTGCTTGTGGGGTAAAATGGCACAACGACCGTGTTTACCCAAGACGGAATATTTGACAGAACCTTCCCGCTACTTCCAGATGATTCACGACAAAACCAAATACATGAAACACGTGGACGTCGTTCGAGAGAATTTGATCTTGATCAATTACGAAGAAGATCTGGACTTTGTACAAGACGACCCTTTTGGAAATGTCATCATTGCGGCTTACGTGACAGCCCATGCTCGCTTAAAATTGTACGAAGCTTTAGAACTGTTAGGGGAACGCGTCCTGTACTTTGACACGGACAGTTGCATTTACATCCATCACCCGATTCAACATCACCCTAACATCGAAGGAGACCGTTTAGGAGCCTGGACAGACGAGCATCCCGACGACAAGATTCTAAGTTTCGTCAGTGGCGGTCCCAAAAATTACGGCTACGAATACCGGGAGAAACAAGGAGAAGTGCACACGACGTGCAAAGTGAAAGGACTGACTCTGAATTATCGTACCAGTCGTGTGGTCAACTTTGGGGTATTGAAAGAAGCCTTGCAATCGGGAGAGGATGGAAACTTTAAAGTGACCACCTATCAACCGAACAAGATTGTACGTTTACCCACTCACCACATCGTCAGTCGACCCTTGGAAAAAGTCTATCAAATTGTATACCAGAAGCGAGTTCGACTTCCCAATCATTTCACCTTACCGTACGGTCACGTCGGTATTGGTCTGTATATAAAAAAGGAACCCTAGGCAAGATCGATAGTTCATTGTGACTACCAAGACCGAGCGAACAAGATGAATACTTTGAAAGAGGCATCGTTCCAGTTTAGGGATTGTAAAAAAGTTGTATCTTCCTCTAGTGTGACTAATATTGGATGGATAAGACCCATGCATTGCGACGGAAAATGTCCGGAAGGAAACTGCGATTGTCCATGTGGTTACCATTGTAACGGAGTTTGCAGACGAGTGCGATTGTGAGCCTTGCGATGGATACGATGCTGTACCTTGTGACCTGAGCGATGCCGTAAAGCATCATGGGAACTTTAGTGCCCCTACCCCTATCATGGAAAGTGATGCTGTGCGTGTCAAACCTGTGGGATGCGAAAGCGATGCTGCTCGTCCTCTTGGACATTTTACTGGGTTTCGTTTTAAAGGGGAATGTTTACCTTCACGTCTACCCCCCTACGGATGTCATCCAGCCCTGAGCAAACTCCTACCCATGTCACTCAACCCTCATCGAAACGAACCTGTGAAAGACGAATATTCGTTTCCTGTGCGTTTGTCGGAATACTGCGACTTTGAAAATCGTCTTCAATCGTTCAAAGGAAAATGGCCTAAGTATCTGGGAGGACCGACCCCCGAAGAATTAGCCAGAGCCGGATTTTTCTACTTGGGCGAAGGAGATAAAGTCAAGTGCTTCAGTTGCGGTGTGTCACTTCACCACTGGGAACCGCAAGATTCGGCCTACGTTGAACATGCTCGATGGTCACCGAATTGTCATTACTTACCCTTAGTGGGACCGAGACATTGAAGTAACTTACCATGTCGTTGACGAAGAAGAAACCAGATTGGCTAGGAGTCAAATGTTGGACATCACCGAGACCAGTATTTAAACTTCATTTCAAAAACGATATTGAATCATTACCTAAAGAACTACAAGAGAAGATTTACAAGGAAGTTTGGCAGGGGTTTGCCAGAGTGAAATCTCAATGGGTCACTGTAGAACTTTTGTGTCGAGAAATTCATAAGAGGAAAGTGAAAAAAGTCAACCAGTGTGTTAGATTTCTTTGGGTCAAGGGTGCATTCCTCCTATTGTATCGCTTTACACCGTTTACATCAAAAGAGTTCAGTGACATTCTTGGACGTTACCCTGAATGGCAGTGGTCAGAAATTACTCACTATGTGGATTACTTTTGTGAATTGTACGGACTGACCTATTCATGAATACTTTACAAGAGAACATTCGTGCTTTGCCTGTGGAGTTGAGAGAAAGGATTTTACCGAGAGCTGGTCAAAATACAAGTGAAACGTAAAGAACAATTGCATCCGTTACGTCACCGGTGTTTGAACCACTGGTACCTGAAGGCTATACAAGGATTGATTCAATTGAAAGTGTTCCATCGGACAGACATTGATCAACGATCCTCTAGTTTTAAAAAGGATTGGTTTGGTATGGACGATTGTAGTTACATCATTGTAAACGTACTGCATCGAATTCCAGAGGAAGAGTTAACGAATTACCAACATCTTGAACACAATGTCAACTTAGTGAAAGAGGAAACTTCTGAACGAATTGTAATGTGTAGATTAGTGACTCAACGATTTAAATTCGACACTGAAGTGAAACCATGTTTGTGCAAAGAGTACATTTCTTGTGTCAGACCAAAGAGGATTTAATATGACCTATTCATGGATACTTTGCTAGAGAACATTCGTGCCTTGCCTGTGGAATTGAGAGAATGCATTTACCGAGAGCTGGTCAAAATACAAGTCAAACGTAAAGAACAATTGCATCCGTTACGTCACCAGATCTTTAACCACTGGTACCTGAATGGTATAAGAGAACTGATTCGTCAGAAATTGTTTCAGTGGTCAGACCTTGTTCAATACTTCCAGGCCCCCGATGATTCACGTGTTGATCATTTTGGTTACTTCGAGATTCACCTAGAGCAACCCATTGAGGAAGACGAGGTAAAGGATTACCAACATTTGTTACGTGGAATCTACTTAGCGGAAGAGGAAACTTCTAATCGAAATCTGAAGTTCAGGTTACAGTATGCAAGATTTACATTCCCAACTGGAAAACGAACATCACTGGCTAGAAAGTACGTGTATTCTTTTCGAAACAAAGAGACTATAAAAACAGGCTGTTATGCCACGACTTATGTCGTATGTAATCCAACAGATTCCGTGGAAGGAACTCAATGACCATATTCAAACCGTGGATCATTACCATCAATTATTACAAGAATTTTATCCATTCAATTTGGGACGACAAGTGGTGTGTGTCTTAGTGACTTGTTTTCTGGGATTTCGTTTACCAGCCGATTCTTTGTGGACTCTTTACGATCAGTACTTACCATACCCCCATGGCCTTAAATGGTCACGAAAAACTCCTTTTGCTCAAAGCCTTGCGTTTTCATCTGGATACTTCTCGACCTCAACAGGAAAAAAAGATTCGTCAACTTTTAGCTACCCAAGACGTGTATGACGATGTGTGTGTAGCTTGTGACTTACATCCCCATTGGACAGATGTCCGTGCCTGGAAAGAATGGGGTTTTGAGGCTTGGACCCAAGAAGTGGCCCAGTATGCACGAGAGTTGTTCAAGGAAAAAAGTTACTTTTCAACCCGTGTTAGTGACGGTGCCAGAAGAACCCGTCACCCAGGACAGGACTGTCGTGGACAGACCTGAAAGACCCTTTCGGGAGGACACTTGTGTGACCTTACCCCATACTATAGAACTGGTTAGAACATTACCCAAAACATGTGGTTGTTGTACAGACACTTGTGTTTATTCCACGTTCATCGTTATCATGTGCCTTTTATCCTTGTACTTAAGCCTTTGGCTTTTATGTATTTTTGTCTTTCGTATTCATGTTTGAAAAAAAAAACATTCAATAAACGTGTTCTGAAAAAGTATATAAACTCTTGTCTTGTTTGTTTTCGTGTCACAAGTGACATTTTTCACACCATGGCTACCTCTGCTGTCTCTGCTCCCTCTTCCTCCACTGTCAAAGTCATCGACGAACACTTAGATCGTGCCAGTTGGGAGGCTTTGTATCTTCGCCATCCCTTTAACATGCTCATTGCTGGACCTAGCGGTTCAGGCAAAACCGAATTCGTCAAACGTTTGATCGAACATAAACATCATTTGATCGATCGGCCCCCTCAACGGATCGTGTGGTGTTACAAAGAGTGGCAATCGGCGTACAGCCTCTTGCGAGAAAGTCAAGGCGATTCCATCGTGTTTGTGGAAGGCATTCCTAAAGAAGACGACGGCATCGTCTCTGACTCCCGTCAAACCCATTTGGTCATTTTCGACGACATGTTAGGAGAAGACGAAGAAGAAATTAAATTGTGGTTCAGGCGCAAAGGGCATCACCGTAATGCCAGTGTCGTTTACATCACCCAAAATTTGTTTCAACAAAGTAAAGCCCATCGTACCATCAGTCTCAATGCGCATTACGTGGTCTTGTTTAAAAGCCCTCGAGATAAATCGCAAGTGCAAGTCTTAGCCAAACAGTTAGGAACGCCTTGGCTGACTCAGGCGTACGACGATGCCACTCAAACGCCACACGCCTATTTACTCGTCGATTTGAAACCTACGACCCCCGAGGATTTGCGATTTCGTACCCACTTGTTTCACCACTGGTGCCAAGACGGAGGGCCTGTCCTGTCTCCGTCCTCGACTTCATTTCACTCCCCATAAAAAAATCTATAAAAACCTCAGACCCTTTTTCGTCTGTCTCACACAGTGTGAACATGACGTCCCTTCAGTCGCATCTTCCCGTCAAATTGATTCGTGCCTTATATGGCATCAGTCGAGAAAAAGATCCACAAACACGAGCTCGTGTCTTAGAAGCTAGTCTCAAAGAAGTCTTACGATGGTTCACGGTGACGGCACGTCAATTACTCCAAGGAATCATTCAGATTCCTCATCAAACCAAACGCTTTTTCGATCGAAACAAAGTCGCTTTGGTCCAACTGGCCGATCCCCGCATTGACACTCAAACCAAAAAACAAATCATTTTGAAACCTGGAGGGAGCGGTACTCTAGGAGGGGTCATCATTCGCTCACTGTTAAGATGGGATCCTAATGCCCCCAAAGTTATCCCCAAGACAAAAGTTCAACAAAGCCCCAAGAAGAAAAAGAAAAAGACCAGGTCCCCAAGAAGAATAATTTCTCCAGTGGCAGGACCCTCCTCTTACCAGACACCACCCCGGAAAAAGAAAAGAAGCCCCCAGAAAAAGAAACAGAGAAAAAGTCCCCAGAAAAAGAAAAGTCCACAGAAGAAAGCTAGTCGCAAGAGAGGCACTTCGGCCAGGGCGCAATCTTACACTCGCAAGCCACGACCTGCCACGGCAGTGACTGCGTCTCCGGCAGCCTCACGTTTGTCTACTTCTCCGTTGATGTCACCAGGAACTGAAGAGTACTTTGAGACGTTGATCACACCAAGAACTTCTCCGTTGATGACCCCCAAAAGAACTTCCCCAGTGGCAGGACCTTCCAATTTAGCGGCAGTGGCTGCTGCTCACAAAGTACCTTCTCCCAAAATCAAAGTCCATGAAAGATCGGGCATGTTACAAAGTTTACTGGATTTGTCCAAGCAAGAACTGGCTCGATTTAGTCCGTTACGTACCCCTGCACGACGTGTCATGCCTGTCCTCAAACTAATACGACGTAAAGACAATCAGTGGCGACGCGTTCCAGTATAAAAAAGGCCTGTGACCGAGTAGGGTATCAGTGTTTTTAGGTGCTCCTAAAGACTCAAAGATGTCACCCTCCAGAAAACCCCAAGGAAAGAAAAGGAAAGGACTGCCACCACGTTTAGCCAAACATGGGGACCTGTTATCTGTCCTGTCCAAAGCTTCTCCACCCCTACGAAAAAAACTCATTCAAACGGCCTCCAAAGAGGTCATCGATACCGTGTGCGAATGTTGTTTGAACGTTTTGAAAGGCACGATCCCTTTGTCCAAACACCAGAAACAATGCTTAGGCAAACATCGTCACGTTCTTCGGAAAATGGTTCAAAAGAAAATTCCCATTCGTCAAAAAAAGAAGATGTTGGTCCAACGTGGAGGCATTTTACCTCTCTTGTTAGGCCCCATACTGAAAGGAGTCTTGGGAACCATGTTGGGAGGACTGGTGGGAGCAAGATAAAAAGGCCTTCGGAAGTCCCAAGATCTCAGAATCGACCCCTGACAACCCCATGGAAGGACGAAAACTAGCTTTAGTGCCTTACAAACGATGGATGGAATACCATCGGTGGCAAGAACAACGCACCCCGCATTTACCTCCCAATCCCAATTTGAGCGAGATGTCCCAGTTACAACACGAATTGCAGTCCTTGATGGATCGCCAAGATTTGTCCGAAACAGAAAAATCGCAAAAGTACGGTCAACTCTTGCAACGACTGTAACTCTTTCACCAGAAAGCTTTAGACGAAACAGCTCTACCCACTCTGAAAGATTTTAAGACCTTGATGAAAAGTCCACCACCATCATCATCATTACCACCACCACTGCCATCCCCAGGGGTCACCAGAGATGCTACCCCACAAAGACCTGAGGAAGAAGAGATGCGCGAAGTGTTTCAAACACCGTCAGCAGCTCCCATTTCGAGTAAGATTGCAGCATCCTTGTTGACCCCGTCACCCACACCCCAACGAGAAGAAATGAAAGCTTGGGTTAAAAAGATGATGTCCACGCCTCCTTCGACAAAAGTGAAAAAGAAAGAAAGGAAACCAGAAGTGAAAAAAGAAAAGAAAACCAAAGCCATTTCATTGCCACCTCCACCTCCACCACCACTACCTTCGACTTCTACTCCCGTAGCCCATCGGACACGTAAATCCGTTTCCAAACCACCCTTTCGTCCCACCCAAAGTAGCATCACCGAAGAGTGGGTGACTTATTAACACACAAAAAATGGAAAAAGTCTTAGCCAGCATTTACTACGATCCCTCGCATCCTGCAGGTTACGCAGGAGTTCAAAAATTGTATCGTGCTGCCAAAACGCGGCTGAAAAGTCTCCGTTTACCTCAAGTGCAACGATGGTTACAAGAACAAGCTACCTACGCTTTACACAAACCCATTCGACGCAAGTTTGCCAGAAGTCGCACCCGAGTGGAAGGCATCGATCATCAATGGCAAGCCGATTTAGCCGATGTCTCTCATTTGGCCAGCTACAATCGTGGCTACAAATATTTGTTTTGTGTCATCGACGTCTTTTCCAAATTTGCCTGGGTCGTGCCCTTGACTTCCAAATCGAGCAGCGAGTTAGTGCGAGCCCTGCAACGGGTGTTGAAACAAAGCGGTCGTCACCCTCTTCGATGGCAAACGGACAAAGGCACCGAATTTCTGAACCAAGCTTTCCAAAAAGAATTAAAGAAACGTGACATTCATTTTTTTACCACCGAGAATCCCGAAACCAAAGCCAGCATCGTGGAACGTTTTCAACGCACTTTGAAAGAACGCATGTGGAAATATTTTACGCATCACCACACTCTGAAGTACATCGACATCTTACCGCATCTGGTGCAAGCGTACAACCAATCTTACCATCGAAGCATCGGACGTGCCCCGCAAGAAGTGACTCCCGACAACGAAGTGCTGGTGTTCGAGCGCCTGTTTGGTACGTCCCCGACGAGGGTTGTCCCCAAGAAAAGTGGAGAGTTGGCCGTAGGAGATTGGGTGCGCATTGGCAAAACCAAACGCACTTTCGACAAAGGTTACTTACCTAACTGGACGACCGAATTGTTTCGCGTCACTGAACGAGTGCATGGCCGTCATCCTGCCGTCTATAAATTGGAAGACATGAACGGAGAAGTACTCAAAGGAACGTTTTATTTGCCCGAGTTACAACGTGTCACCAAAAAAGAAGACGACGTGTACGACATCGAAAGCATTCTCGAACGCAGAACCCGTAAAGTGGGCAAACGACGTGTCAAAGAAGTCAAAGTACGTTGGAAAGGATATCCACCCAGTTTCGATTCTTGGATCGACGCTTCGCAAGTCATCGACTATAAAAAGAAGAAGTGACCATCATGCCCTTTCACACAGCAGACGCAGCTACGTCGACCACTCCTTCTTCACCTAGTTCTTCTGTGCAAGATTTACAAAAACAACCCTTGTGGGTGTGGTGTGGAGAACGTGTGCCTAAAACGCAAATCGTCTTTTTCTGCCAAATCTTCGTGGTGTATTGTGTCATCGGGGCAGCCATCGCCAATTTGAGTTTGCAACAAGGAGACAAACAATTGTGGACCATTTTATTGAGCAGTTGCATCGGTTACCTGCTTCCCAATCACTCCCTGAAATTCTCCTCGAACGGGAACGTTGTGTCCAGTGCCAGTGCCAGTCACCACTCCAATCACAATCAGAACCCCATTTTGGGCGGAGACACACCTCTGACGTCCAGTAATATCCCCTCGGACAGCCACAGAACTCTAGAATTATGAGTCACCAAAACCAATTTTACTTAACCTTACCCAGTGACAGTTCCATGGAGGTGTTTCCCAAGAACACGTTGTGCTGTTACACGGCCAAATTACCTCAAGCCATCCCCTTAGATCACGAAGCCCAATGGGAAGTGGCTTTAGTAGAAATGATTCACCCAACCCAAGTCGAGAATGTCATTTCCAATCAAAATTATTTTACGGTGGAAGTTCATGACTCACATTTGCAACAAGAGTTGGATAGGACTAGTAGCACATATGCCAATAAAACCTATGATCAAAACACTAAAACGTGGACCTACAACGTGCTGATTCCCGCAGGCTATTATTTCAGCGGTCAACATTTGGTCAACACCATAGCTACCAAGTTTAATGGTGTGTTTGGGGAAGCTTTTAAGAGTTCCAATGTCAATGTCAAGAACAAAAGTGTCACCATGGAGTACCACAAAGTAGCTCGTCGCTTCTTGATGAAATTTGAACGACCTAAAATCGTAACCATTGTATTTTGTCCTGAATTGTTTGACATGTTGGGCGGTGACATGGAGATGAGGAAGCAAGTAGAACAAAAAGGCGAATCACCAGGCATTTTCGACAACGATTCTTTTGTCAAGTATTTTCGTACCCCGGTAGAACTGAACCAAGGACTGAATTTGATCTTTGTGTACTCCGATGTAGTGGAATACAACGTGGTGGGACACACCTCCGTGCCGTTACTGCGTGTCATTCCTTTCAAAGTGGATTCTGCCACGAACGCTGACGAGGAAGGTGGAAACACTTACCACGTCCACCGCGAATTTGTCCATCCTCACTATTTGCCGGTCAGCAAGTCGTATTTGGACACGGTCAACATTACTATAAAAGGAGATTTGGGACAAAATATTCCATTCACCAAAGGAAAAGTCACGGTGAAACTCCATTTTCGAAAACGGTTCTCTCACGATTCGTAAGTAAGTCATGTATCCAGTGTACCGAGGGGTTGCTCGACAGCGAGGACACGGTTTAGGAGACATGTTAAAATCAGCCTTTCGTTCGGTGGCCCCGGTGTTGAAACCGATGGTGACACGCGGATTGCACGCCTTGAAAGATGCGGCACTGACACAAGGCAAAGAATTTCTCCAAAATGTCATCATCGACAAACAAAACCCTAAAGAAGCCTTCATGAGGGCTGGCAAAAATGTCTTGCTGCAAACGGGCAAAGACATTTTAGGCCGACGAGACACACCTATAAATGCCCTGCACGCTACCGAGTCAAGCATTCAGCAAGGACAAGGCAGAAAGAGACGACGAAGAAGAAAACACCCTTTCACCAGACTTCAAGCGAGAAAGGCCAAGAAAAGAAGAACCGTTCGAGACTTAGACGTTTTCGATTATTGAAACACAGAACAAAATGATGCACCGAGAGTCTTGCGCTTGTTCCAAGACGGAACTGGATCTGTTTGCCATGCCCCCCACCATGATGACCATGCAAGAATCCCAATGGGTGGAATTTCATCCCGTCTCCTCATTGACCGATTCCGCTCCCATCGAGTTTGAAATCAAAGGACAGCCCGAAGATTACATCGATCTGAATAGCACTTACTTGTACTTAAAAGTCCAAGTTCTAAAAAAAGATGATAAAGGAGTAGAAGACGATGATAATATAGCTCCCGTCAACAATTTCATGCATTCCTTGTTCAGCTCAGTGGATTTGTACTTGAATAACAAACTAGTCAGCAGCAGCATGGTTACATACCCTTACCGTGCCTACCTGGAAAATCTCTTGACGTACGGAACAGATGCCAAGGATAGTCATCTCAATGCCTGTGTGCTGTGGGAACCTGACACAGCGACCAAGTTCGACGAAATAGATCCAAGCAATGAAGGCTTTGAGGCAAGAGAAAACAAAATCCTAGGTAAAAAGAGTTTAGAACTGATGGATCGTTTGCATTTGGACATGTGGTTGCAAGAGAAATATTTGCTGAACGGGGTCAATGTTCGCTTGAGACTGAATCGCAGCAGTGCCACTTTCCATTTGCAGGCTGCTGATGCTACTAAGGGTCCTAAAAGCACAATTTTAGAGGCCAAACTCTACGTACGACGCGTGGAAGTGTTACCCAAAGTAGGTAACGACATCAGTCAAACGTTGAGCAGAACGACCGCCAAGTATCCCATCAGTCGTGTGGAAGTGAAAACGTTCACCATTCCCAAGGGACTGCATTCCATAACCGAAGATCATCTGTTTCAAGGACAGCTACCCATGCGTTTAATCCTTGGTATGGTCTCGAATTCAGCCTTCAACGGAGCCTTCAAAGAAAATCCTTTCAACTTTCAACACTTCAACGTGAAGAAAATCGAAGTCAGTCGCGATGGCAAGACCTTGTGTACCCGACCTTTCGAACCTAACTTTAAAGAGAAGAATTACTTGAGATCGTACTTGTCCCTGTACGAAGCCACCGGACAGTTAGGAACCAACACCAGTCACGGCATTGAGTACGATGATTATGACGGAGGCTATGCTTTGTGGGCTTTCGATTTCACTCCAGACCAAGGCAGCGACGAGGGACATTTCCACCCTATAAAATCCGGCCAGATTCGTGTGGAACTTCAGTTTGCAGAAGAACTAACAGCAACAGTGAACGTCATCCTGTATGCAGAATTCGATAATACCATAGAAATCAACAGTTTGAGAGAAGTCATTCTAGATTATTAGAAGCCATGGAAGACTGTTATCCCTCTTTACCTAGTGGAGAAACTTTGGAGATGAAATGTGAGGAAACTGTGGAAGAAGAAGTGATCATGATGAAGTCAAGATGGCCAGAACAAGAAGCCCATTTAGTCTCCTGTTTTGCCAAACACTTGGTCGACAAAATAACAGAATTGATCAAGAAAAACTGCTATGGATGTCAAAACGATCATCCCAGTCAAATTCAACACGATAAATGCCTTATGTTAAGTCAAGAAGAAAAATTGGACGAGTTTCTGGACGAAGCTTGGAGTCTCATCTCGAACAAAGACGTGTTGCACCAGTGGTATAAAGACTTGCGTGAACATTCTTGTCCACCATTAACCACTCAAGAGATCCATCGTATCGAAGCTCTCCTGAATCAGAGTGAGGAAACAGAACGAATAACCGTTTATTCGTCAGACATTTTCAAGCAAAAAGTCAGGATCGAATTGACAACTTATTATTACCTGTGAAGAAAAAACACAAAACAATGGATACCTGGGAACTTTATTACCTTTTGAACCACAGTTCGTATACGGCTTCTTGGAATCCTGTCGTCTGTGCTAAAGATGAACTCCCTCATCGCAAACCTAAAGACCATCAAGCTTACGTGATCAACACGGACGACAGTCATCTCCCAGGAACCCACTGGGTAGCCGTCTACTTTCCTCAAGATGGATGTGTGGAATATTTCGATTCGTACGGATTGCCCCCTTTGGAAGACGATATCATCGACTTTATGAGAAGAAATGCTCAAACCACCCGATTCAATAACGTGAAATTACAAGGCACAGATTCCTTGGTGTGTGGACAGTACTGTGTGTATTTTCTGCATCATCGCAGCCTGGGCTATTCCTTAGAACATTTAGTGACTCATTTTGATCCTCGTTCTTCTGCTAGAAATGATGTGAAAGTAGATCGATGGTTTTGTGACCATTATGCTTATCTTTTGTCTCAAGCTAGGAAACGTAGTGTCCATCAATGGCCTAATGATTTCCAACAGTGGAAATCACAATTTCATTCACAACGTTGTCAGCCCTGTTTAAAGTAGATTGTCCATTGAGAAAAAATGTTTGTGATTTGAAAAATGTTTGATGTTATCATGTTGGATTATTGTTAAAAATGTTAGAGTTGTTGTTTAGTGTTAAGTGATTTTTGAATAAAAAATGTTGTGTTTTGAAAAAAATGCCTTTGTGGTTCGTTTAGCTATAAGAATGTTGGATTGATGCTCTTTCATTTCTTACTATCCCTCTCATGACACTCACTGAACGTTGCGGCTCGAAAACCGTGTGGGGGATGTTTTCCTTCACGTCCGCGCTTTGACTTTAAGAACCGGGGGTTGTTTCCAGTCTAACCATCCATTGTCGACTCATCCTCCTACGAAGATGTGCTCCAAACTAGCTAAACTCAACGAAGCCTACGTGAATTTGCATAGGGTCAGACACAGTCTGATACCGAAGCCAGAAGAAATAGAGAATGTGAGAATGTTAAAAATCACTGAAGACCTGATAGAAGAGCTCTTCAGAGAAGAAGTGAACAGGGAAAAAGAAGAATGGACAGAGAAGTACAGACTTCAGAGACAGCAGGAACAGCAGCAACAGCAGCAACAACCTGAAGCTGACAGAGGCTTTGTCGATTGCCGTATCGACACCAAAGAATTCTTCTTCTCTTTTTGAAGAAGCAGACCTATCGCCAGAAAGTCTATCCTCAGAGGACATCGCATTCTTAGAAACTAAAAAAGAATGCCATAGCAAACAAAAAAACAGCCCTTTTCAGGGCTACCCAATACTCTAGAAAAGAAATAACGATCCATTTGCCAATGTGTGTAGGTAGAGTAGTGTGAAAATAAACACTAACTCTTTATTAATAGTGGAAGTGTATGTGTTTGTGTGTTTGTGTTAGTAAGTGGTTAAGTAAGTTGGTATGGATAGTAGATTAAAATGATGTTTGGTTTTTTTTTGGCTGTTAGAGGTGTATATTTTGGGTTAGATTGGATTGCTTTGCGTATGTGGATAGTCTATTGAAGTGATTTATAAAAAATTTTAGAATAGTGATGGGTAGCATAAAAAAGTGAGTGAGTGTTTCTTTTAGGTCCGCGCGTTGTTGTTTTTTGGTCATGATCTAGGTAAGATGAATTTTATGTTTTTAGGGGATGTTTTCCATCACGTCCGCGCTTTCAGTATAACTTGAAACTCGCTGGGCAGTCCAGCTACCCTTGTTGATTGATCAACACAAGAATGAATAGCAGAATAGTGAAACTGTTAGAACTCCAGATGCACCTGGAATATGCCAGGCGCATAGTAAACGAACTATCAGTGGAGGCTATCATAGAAGAAGCAAGAATGAAGAAAGAAGAGGAGGAGAGAAGAGAGAGGGAAGAAGAGGAAAACAAAAGAGAAGAGAAGATGTCGTTCAATATTCCCGAGACAGAGGATTGGGGTGTTGAAGCGAATCATCCTCCCTCTGCGCTCCCCAGAAGAAAGGTGAAAGAAGACTGGGGAAGAAGATGCGTGTGTGGCGCCAGGCCAGGAAGGTGCAACCATTAGATAGGTGCATCAGGAGTTAAAAAAAAACAGCCCTTTTAAGGGCTACCCAATACTCTAGAAAAGAAATAACTATCGATTTGCCAATGTGTGTAGGTAGAGTAGTGTGAATATAAACACTAACTCTTTATGAATAGTGGAAGTGTGTGTTTGTGTTTGTAAATGCTGAAGTAAGTTTGTGTGAATAGTAGATTAAGGGTTTATTTATTGATTCTTAGTGTATGTAGAGAGTATAGTTAGGGTTATATTATATGAAATGAGAAAGTAGGGGGATGTTTTCCTTCACGTCAGCGCGTTGTTGGGTCATGATCTAGGTAAGATCCATTTTATGTTTTAGGGGGATGTTTTCCTTCACGTACGCGCTTTCACTATAAGAACCCACAGTGTTCGTCGTTCAAACCATTCTGCAAAGAATAAAAAGAAGATGGCGTCAAACCAAATGGACAAAATACAAACCTTGCAAGACGTTTTAGACAACTTAGGAATAATGGAGCAGATGCTAATAAGACTGGTTGAAGACCATTATTCCTATAGTCCCCATCGTGTAAAGATGGAAATTAATAACTTAAGAAAAGCAAAGGAC
This sequence comes from Sinohyriopsis cumingii, assembly GCA_028554795.2. Classification (NCBI taxonomy): domain Eukaryota; kingdom Metazoa; phylum Mollusca; class Bivalvia; order Unionida; family Unionidae; genus Sinohyriopsis; species Sinohyriopsis cumingii. The sequence goes on from JAPYKE020000536.1 coordinate 107,151, forward strand.
AAGATTAGTTGCGTTATGAAAGAGATAAAGGAGGAGAAGGAGGATGAAGAGGAAAGAATAAGAATACGCAAATGGAACGAAAAAATTGAAAAAGAAGAAGAAAATGAAAAGAGGAAGAAAGAAGAGGAGGAAGAGAAGAAGAAAGAAGAGGAGGAGGAGAAGAAAAAAAAGAAAGGGAAGAAGAGTGTAGGAGATAAAATAAGAACTTGGTGGAGAAAAAGAAGAAATTAGAAGAAGAAGAAAACCCAAAGGCCCTTTTCAGGGCCCCATATTTCTCGAAAAGAGATAGCCTTTGAATTGCCTACCCCTGTTTTTTATTTTGTTTTTTTTATTTATTTTAAAAAAATAGAGACCCTCCCTGTTTCAATTTTACATAGACCCTATACAGTCCCAAGGGTTTTTGGCCATGTTAAATATATATAGACCCTATATTGTCCCAAGGTTTTTGGCCATGTTAATTCCCATAGACCCTATATTGTCCCAGGGTTTTTGGCCATGTTAATTCCCATAGACCCTATATGTTCCCACGATTTTTCTCCATGTTAAATTTACATAGACCCTATATGTTCCCAAGGGTGTTTTTAATGATAAATCCCATAGACCCTATAATATCCCCCTTCACTACTCTGGTGATAGTAGTAGTATTAGCTGTGGCAATATAAACATTGTTAATGGTAGTAGTATTAGTGGAAATGATCGTTGTAATAGTAGTGTTAGTAATAGAAATGGTGTTAATAGCAGAAAGCCGTAGTGGTAACCGTAATAAGTACAGCAGCCTTAGTAAGTAGTAATAGTAGTAAGTATACTGGCTGTAGTTAGTAGCAGTAGTGCCTATAATAAGCATAGTATCTCTAGTAAGAAGTAGTAGTAGTACCTGTAGTGTGTGTGTTTTGTATTTTTATCGTGGCTTTAACAATTTTTCAGTCATATTGCTACGATGTACGCAGTTTGTCAGTTGATAGTGATGTCTAGCACTAGGGTATCATGCCACAGACATGTAACATGATGTCCCACCCAGTCACATTAACCTGACACCAGGCCGACCAGTCCTAACTCTAACCTAATAATCCTGAGCATCAAGCGATGCAGCTGTTAGTACCACTTTTATAAGTCGTTGGTGTGACTCGGCCATGGATCAAACCCACGACCTCCCGCTTCCAAGGCGGACTCTCTAACCACTAGTACCTGTATTAAGTATAGTAGCTGTAGTAAGTAGTAGTAGTGGTACATGTATAGTACCTGTAGTAAGTAATAGTAGTACCTGTAGTAAGAAGTAGTAGTACCTGTAGTAAGTAGTAGTACCTGTAGTAAGTAGTAGTACCTGTAGTAAGCAGTAGTACCTGTAGTAAGTATAGTAGCTGTAGTAAGTAATAGTAGTACCTGTAGTAAGTAGTAGTACCTGTAGTAAGTAGTAGTACCTGTAGTAAGTAGTAGTAGTACCTGTAGTAAGTAGTAGTACCTGTAGTAAGTAGTAGTACCTGTAGTAAGTAGTAGTACCTGTAGTAAGTAGTAGTAGTACCTGTAGTAAGTAGTAGTACCTGTAGTAAGTAGTAGTACCTGTAGTAAGTAATAGTAGTACCTGTAGTAAGTATAGTACCTGTAGTAAGTAGTAGTACCTGTAGTAAGTAATAGTAGTACCTTTAGTAAATAGTATTGGTACCTTTAGTAAGTATTAGTACCTATAGTAAGTAGTAGTACCTGTAGTAAGTAGTAGTACCTGTAGTAAGTATAGTAGTACCTGTAGTAAGTATAGTACCTGTAGTAAGTAATAGTAGTACCTGTAGTAAGTATAGTAGTACCTGTAGTAAGTAATAGTAGTACCTGTAGTAAGTAGTAGTACCTGTAGTAAGTAATAGTACCTGTAGTAAGTAGTAGTACCTGTAGTAAGTATAGTAGTACCTGTAGTAAGTAATAGTAGTACCTATAGTAAGTAGTAGTACCTGTAGTAAGTAGTAGTACCTGTAGTAAGTAGTAGTACCTGTAGTAAGTATAGTAGTACCTGTAGTAAGTAATAGTAGTACCTGTAGTAAGTAGTAGTACCTGTAGTAAGTAATAGTAGTACCTGTAGTAAGTAGTAGTACCTGTAGTAAGTATAGTAGCTGTAGTAAGTAGTAGTACCTGTAGTAAGTAATAGTAGTACCTGTAGTACCTGTAGTAAGTAGTAGTACCTGTAGTAAGTATAGTAGCTGTAGTAAGTAGTAGTACCTGTAGTAAGTAATAGTAGTACCTGTAGTAAGTAGTAGTACCTGTAGTAAGTAGTAGTACCTGTAGTAAGTATAGTAGCTGTAGTAAGTAGTAGTACCTGTAGTAAGTAATAGTAGTACCTGTAGTAAGTAATAGTAGTACCTGTAGTAAGTATAGTAGCTGTAGTAAGTAATAGTAGTACCTGTAGTAAGCAGTAGTACCTGTAGTAAGTAATAGTAGTACCTGTAGTAAGTAGTAGTACCTGTAGTAAGTATAGTAGCTGTAGTAAGTAGTAGTACCTGTAGTAAGTAATAGTAGTACCTGTAGTAAGTAATAGTAGTACCTGTAGTAAGTATAGTAGCTGTAGTAAGTAATAGTAGTACCTGTAGTAAGTAGTAGTACCTGTAGTAAGTAGTAGTACCTGTAGTAAGTAATAGTAGCTGTAGTAAGTAGTAGTACCTGTAGTAAGTAGTAGTGGTACCTGTAGTAAGTAATAGTAGTACCTGTAGTAAGTAGTAGTACCTGTAGTAAGTAGTAGTAGTATCTGTAGTAAGTAGTAGTACCTGTAGTAAGTAGTAGTACCTGTAGTAAGTAATAGTAGTACCTGTAGTAAGTAGTAGCACCTGTAGTAAGTAATAGTAGTACCTGTAGTAAATAGTAGTACCTGTAGTAAGTAGTAGTACCTGTAGTAAGTAGTAGTACCTGTAGTAAGTAATAGTAGCTGTAGTAAGTAGTAGTACCTGTAGTAAGTAGTAGTGGTACCTGTAGTAAGTAATAGTAGTACCTGTAGTAAGTAGTAGTACCTGTAGTAAGTAGTAGTAGTATCTGTAGTAAGTAGTAGTACCTGTAGTAAGTAGTAGTACCTGTAGTAAGTAATAGTAGTACCTGTAGTAAGTAGTAGTACCTGTAGTAAGTAGTAGTACCTGTAGTAAGTAATAGTAGTACCTGTAGTAAGTAGTAGTACCTGTAGTAAGTAATAGTAGCTGTAGTAAGTAGTAGTACCTGTAGTAAGTAGTAGTACCTGTAGTAAGCAGTATTTCCTGTATTAAGTAGTAGTACCTGTAGTAAGTAGTAGTAGTACCTGTAGTAAGTAGTAGTGCCTGTAGTAAGTATAGTACCTGTAGTAAGTAGTAGTGGTACCTGTATAGCAGCGAAAGTAAGTAGTAGTAGTACCTGTAGTAAGTAGTAGCACCTGTAGTAAGTAATAGTAGCTGTAGTAAGTAGTAGTACCTGTAGTAAGTAATAGTACCTGTAGTAAGTAGTAGTACCTGTAGTAAGTAGTAGTACCTGTAGTAAGTAGTAGTAGTACCTGTAGTAAGTAGTAGTGCCTGTAGTAAGTATAGTACCTGTAGTAAGTAGTAGTGGTACCTGTATAGCAGCGAAAGTAAGTAGTAGTAACTGTAACATATATAGTAGTTGTAGTAGTAGTAATACTAGTTGTAGTTGTAGTAGTAGCTGAAGTAAGTACTACTAGTAGTAGCAATAGTATTAGTAGCAATAGTAGTGACTGTATTAACTTCTAGTTATAGTAGCTGTAGTATGTAGTAGTAGTAGTAGTAGTAGCAGTAACTGTAATAAGTAGTTTAGTAACTGTAGTAAGTACTAGTTGTTGTAGCTGTAGTATGTAGCAGTAGTAGTAGTTGTTGTTGTTGTAGTAGTAGGTGCGGTAAGTAGTAGTAGTAGTAGCTTAGGTAAGTACTAGTAGTAGTTGTACTAGTAGTAGTAGTAATAACTTTAGTAAATACTAGTTGTAGTATCTGTAGTGTGTAGTGTAGTAGTAGTAGTAGTAGCAGCGGTAACTTTAGTAAGTAGTAGCAGCAGTAGCAAAAATAAGGATTTAATAGTAGTCGTTGATTTTATGATCCTGCACGATGAGACATTAATGGCAAGATCTCCATTCAAGAATGATTTAAGTCACGTTTTAATTATCTTTCCACATATAGGCATGATTCTGCATTATTCAAACACATAGTTACCATTTAAAACCATGCTTACTTGGATATCAATTCTTAAACCGTCATCTCATCATGCAAATGAACCGTAATTTGCTCTAAGTTGTATTTTCATTTGAAATTTATGCAGATATTCAGGACACTCTGGAGTCGTGGTTGTGTCGGAGCATACCTAAAATAAAATAACGAGAGTTCACCGACAGTCTTTACACAAATAGGACACAGCATGGAAAATAGTACAAAAATGAGGAATGTCGTTTGCATTAAGACGGAAAAAAGAAATAGAGTTAATTTATGTAAATAACCACATATAATAATTTGGAAATTAGAGGATTAAGATTTACAATCGAGAAGATTCTCAGCCTGTAAGTAGCATGTAATACCTCGACTTTGCATACATACTTTTTGTGTAAGTAAGGGCTCACTGTTGACAACAGATGGTAATGTTTTGCTGACTACAAATGATTCAAATTTTAAAACAACATTTATATAGCGTGAATGTTAAGAATGGAAAGATCGACCTGAAATGGGAAAGGAATACCAAATGAAAAATGTGAATGGAGAGAAAATGACAGAAATTTATTAATGACAAAGAGTATAAAACATCAAGACATCAGAGCGGTTATCTGTAGAGTAGAATGTAGAATTCAAACTGATGAACCTAAGCTTTCCTGTCATTAACACTAAATTTAAAAAATTAAAAAATAAGCGCTGACCGATAAATTCGTAAAAAAAACCTGACATTTTCTTAGCATTGTCTGAAATGTTTTAAATATTTAATTGGTTACTATTTTGTGAACGTGCTGGACGGCTACAAGTTGCATGATGTACAATCTGGGATGTAGCCTTGTACCTGATTAACCATCCTATCTCACCTCACCAGAATATATGACCTTGACCTTTGTTCTTTACATGAGCAACATCTGATTATTCCACGATCTTCATAGTTTGATCAATCTCTCGCTGTATCGGGTCCAAAGTTATATGAAAATATATCCTATTAAATTATAGATTCAGATATATACTATTCAATTAGAAATTCAACTATCACTTTAAATTCAAATCATTGTATGGTGACTACCTTTTGGCTCACCTCTGACGATAGCAATAATTTTATTCCAATTTTATTATCTCCAGATATTTTCTTCTTTTTTTATTGTTAGAAATTTATAATATCACCGTCTATTATTTTACATGTAATTTTTCTTAGCGTTTTAGGCAGATTTGCTAGTTTTAATTTATGCTTATACGTATACAGTTCGTAAAAAGAATTTCTGTTAAAAGTAAAAAAGTTAAAACTGACGGCACCAGTCGTATTCGACTATGGTAATAAATACCATTATACATCGGGTTCTAGTGTCCTTAAAGCTAACAAATCATTGCAAATTTGACGCATTGAGGTCCATTTAACGTGCACCTGCCTGAGTTAATTTTTAGATATAAATCTTTCTTATAAACGAGTTACTTGAGGCATAATGTATATAAAGTACCGGGTAACACTAGGTGGCCAGTACTTATCGAGCCAACATATGTGTAATGTGATCACCCTGTTCTTGGTAAACCATATCATTGTTTCTCACCATGTAAAATTTGAGTATTTTCGCTCACCTTTTCCACCATATATACTACAATTAATTTGTGCTCGACCTCACTTAATTGCAGGCAACGAAACTGATATTTATATATTCTTGTAATTTTAAGACAATCGAAAGGATTGATTTTAGACATTGTCATAGATCGAAATATATTGATAAAGCTACGAGTTTGCTTTTCGGTGTACAATGGTAGAAAGCTGGAAGGGTGTGGTTTTGTTTGCTTGATGTTTAACGGCTCAGAAATAGAAATAAATTTGGTGCTAAAGAAATAAGAGCAAAATGATTTGCCCATGGTCAGACCACGGTAGCCTACTCATGCTGACCTGACGGGATTCGAACCCATACCCTGTCAGCCAGGAGTCTTTCATTCTAATCATTAAGCTACCGTATCTCCGTGAGTGAAAAGAGTCTGGTTGTGTTTGATAACCCCACACTTACCCTAAACACCCTATCACCCCAGTGCTGTTGTTCATAGTACACATTACGCCATTTGGTTAATGTGATTTATTTTATTGCAATCCATAGTCAATGGCGAATGCGTACGGTTTTATTTATCGCGAACTTTATGATTAATAATTCAGACGCTATAAGTTAGAATGGCTAGTATTTTGGGATTAGTTAGGATACAAAAAGTGAACCGTTTTTAATATAATAATAAATATTGCTCAGTGGTACTCCCGTGTGAAGCTGTGATACCTCCGCCATTCGAGGGTCGTGTGACATAGTTCACCTATCACTGATAGACGGCGTCACCAGGAAAGAAAAAACAAAAACAAAAAAAAAAAAAACTTAATGACTGTCTTGGACCTTATCGAGAAATAATTTCTGAGATTACTCATGCACAAATGTCTGCTGTACGCTTAAAATTAAATTATTGAACACCGTGTTTACAATACATCAAGCCTCCTTCAGTCAGTGAAATGTCTATGTTTGCAAGAAATATGACATGTTATCAATCACAATAACAGCCAACCGAACCGCTCGTCAAATTTCGTATATATGTTTGAGTTTAATCATGCAATAACAACATTCTTAATTGTAAATTGTACACGCTTTATTTTTTTTTAATGCCTCATTTATTTTAGTCATCATATGCATACTTAATTGTCATTGTTTTTATTATTATTCTTTATGCCAATGGGTTTAATATTAGGATCCAACTTTATTCCAGGCATAAATATTAACATAAGTTTTAATTATCAACAAGTAGTTACTTTATAACCCCCTGCAACATTTTCAGTTGATAATATATATATATATATATATATATATATATATATATATATATATATATATATATATATATATATATATATATATATATATATATATATATATATATTACCATTATTAAATTCCCACTTTGCATACGAATGTAAACACATTTAAATCAGTGTTACAAAAGTGGCAGTTATTACAAATTTAATGCGATAAATTTGTTGTAAGCTTGTGCACCACCATGTCTATTTCTCACATGACATATAAATACCAAGAACGGAAAAGGTACTATAATGAATTGTTCGTGTTGCTGAACAAGAAGCTTTTTATACAAAAGAATATTGAAAGATAAATCTGCCCCATTAAATCTAGTAGACAATTCTTTTATGCTAAATAAATATAGTATGGATACACATATTGCCCTACTAAGAAATCTACTAGACAGGCCCTTAAAGATTGATCATATATCATGGATACACATGTTTATACGATCAACTGTACTAGATAATCCCCTAGTAATTGATAAAAATATCATGGATATACGCATGTCTATACCATGAGAGCTATTCGACAAGCACTGAATACTCATAATGATATCACGGATACAAACATGTCTATCCCATTCAATCTGCTAGACGAGTTTCTGGAGACTTAAAAAGATATAACGGATACAAATATGTCTATAACAAAATACGGTCCCCAATGAAAATAAATCAGAGTTTGAAGCCATGTGTGATTTTATTTTAATAAGATACTACTTTCTGCGCATGTTGACTAGTCATTGATTACCGTATGTTAATGATTTTACTTTTGATGTTATTCGGAAATAAATGCCACAGTCTTCCACCAATTTATTATACCCCGGTCTTTCGCCACCTTCAGTCACCGCCACTTGCTATGCACCATGTGTCAGACCTAATCCATGTACAAATAGCAAAAAATCATGTCTTATATAAGAATGCTAATTAAGTCGTTGGACAGAAAGTGAATATATTGGTTGATTCTTTTCGTTATAAGCCATCCAAACTCAGGATAACTCGGTGAATGCATCTATCATTGATCTTAGAATGAATATGTTTTTCTTTATTTAAGTTCGTAGCATAGAGGGCCGACTAAACTCGAAATGACACAGCAGATCATGTGTTTTCTTGATTGGAGTTGGATAAACTCATTCGATGCTTTATTTTGTGGCGGGGAGGGGGAGCGGAGATTATTTTGATGCACATAACGAAAACACCATTAATGTCGTAAAGTATTAAGCATGAATTAAAACCTCTGGATTAATGTCATGCAAGCAACAACACGTAATTTTATATATATTATCACATTGTTTTATTTTCTCAGGTAAGGTCAGTTGAACACAGATGTTTGCAAAATGTTTTATTACGTACATATTTATAGTATGGGGATGATGGACGTGCACTTTATCGCTGATTTAATTTTAATTTGTAAAATAGCCAGGCTTTGCGCAATTGCATCAATTTCACAACGTTTTCGGAATCGTCTTGACAGTCTGTGCCCTTTTATTCATTTTTCTATAATTATTTGCAATTTATTGCCTAAAACACATCATACAATGTTTATGATTTCCCCATGAACAAATGCCAGAATTGTTGCTTTGAACACCTTAATGGTAACAATAGAAACTATGGTAATAAACTTGCCGCGAAATCGATATATCAAGCTGTACAGTATTTATTAGCACGTGGAGGCTTTTCACATTAAAGTCATTGCGGTGAATTTAACATGAACTTGCTAGATTTGGTTGTATGATATTAATCATGCTAAATTAGGGGTTGTTAAGGCATAATGTATGTAACGTACCAAGTGGCTTAATTTTCATTTACCAAAAATATGTAATCTGACCTACCCTGATACTATAAATGGGAACTCACAATATCTCGCCTTACAAAACCTAGATGTTTCGCTTTCTTTTTCCTATACAGAAGTAAGGAGTTAATTTGGGTCGGATAGTCATCAATTAAAATGTACTGAGACAAATGTCTAGTATATTTTAGTGAAACGATGGTAATTGATACATGTTTACACGCCTTTTTTATTCGATTGATTAAAACATCATAATAAATCTTAAATTAATTCTGACTACTTTGTATGTAGGCATGAAGAGTGAATGGATTTCTGACATCATAGAAAGAGTAACTGAGGTTAAAAAATGTATTCTACAGGGGTAGAAATGTACCGAGCTATTACCCATACGTTTGGGGTAGCAATATATAATTTCATTATGCCTTCTTACGTTAGCTCATTCTATGGTTAATGATTCAATTATGAAACCTTTTCTTTTCAGTCACTATCACTAAGCCTGCAATGTATTGGTTATTGCATGCAGCATAGTGGGCATACGCGCTCTGCGTCTTAGAAGTTAATGGGTTTTACGCCGTTCACAAATAAAACAAGGTTTATCAAAGTATAGAGGGGTCAAATCATTACAAACATGTAATAGCGATTCTCTAAATGGTTGTTTAATTAATTTTATACCTGTAAATCATGAGGTTGCCGACCCTCTTTTATCGAAACTCACATTTATTACTGAGGAATCTTATGAACTAAATAGCTTAAAGACAAAAGTCGAATGGGGTGATTTTGATCGGATTAATGCTGACACATTTTGTATATTAACTCTTCAAATAAATTCAGCTTTGTAAAATTGAAGAGAATGTATTGAAAATGTGTATTGATAAGAGCAATGATAAGAAACTTGAGCGTAAGAAAAGGCAGACGTTTCATGCAAATAAAGTCAAATAGACCGCCTAAGTTTTAGAAAAACCCAAGGATTTTTGGAGGTAAATTTCACATAAAAAGGCTTCCAATATGCACATAATTAGCATATATTCTTTTAATAAATGCTTATTTTTCAGAATTATATGTTACTATTTAGCTGTGAAAAACGTTGAAGCCGATGCATTTTTTAATATAATGATTCTGGTGCCATTTTTGTAACCTTGTGGAACTCGACAAGCCTATTACAGCTGCGGACCTAGCATCTATCATGTGCCTTTTGTATGTGTAATGTTATATTAAATTAAAGGACATTTTCATGGTAAATTGTTGGAGGGTATTATCTTCTTTTTCTTTTTTTCTTTTTTGGGGCACCAGAAGACAGATGCCACCCCCCACCCCACTTAGCCAAAGCTTATAAAAGGTTTATGTGTGTTTGTTTCCCCCAAAGGTGTGTTGCTTGTGTTGTTTTTAAAAGGATTTTTAAAAACTTTGGTTTAGAAATTTTGAGTGGGTTATTTCTAAGTGTCCCTAGTGTGTTTATAGGGTTGATCATCCGAGAATGATTTCTATTATCCTCTCGGGGTCTCTTCCCTAGTTTGATTTGTCGACCTTGCTAGGGTCACCTACGTCCCATGTTTGCTATAAGTAGTGAAGGGGGACACTTTACGTATAATGGGAATTAGCATTAAAAACACCCTTGGGACACTTTACGTATAATGGAAATTTAACATGGAGAAAAATCGTGGGACACTTTACGTACAAGGGGAATTAACATGGAGAAAATCGTGGGACACTTTACGTACAAGGGAATTTAACATGGGAATAAATCGTGGGATACTATACGTACAAGGGAAATTTAACATGGGATTTTTTTTTTTAAAAAGTTTTTTTAAATTTAAATTTAAATTTAAATTTTAAAAAGGGGTAGGCAATTCAAAGACTATCTCTTTTCGAGAAATATGGCTGGCCCTGAAAAGGGCCTTTGGGTTTTTTCTTCTTCTTCTTTTAACTTTTTAACTTCTTCCACCATCCTCTTATTTTGTCCATCATTCCTTTCTTCTTTTTCTTTTCTGTTTCCGGCAACCAGTCCGGGTGGCCCATGGCCCGGAACTTCTCTTGGATTTTCATCCAGTTTGTGTTCAGTTTTTCAAATTCATCCCTTTTTTTTCTATTTTCTTCTTCTTTTCTTTCCTTTAACCACTTTTCTTTGATCTTCTTGACCTCTTCGGTCAGCACATTCCTCATTAGTTCTTCAGCTTTCTTAAGTTTTTCTAACCCCCACTTCGCGAAACACCAATCTGTCCATTCTGCAATGTCTTCTATAAAGCACCTTGCACTCGTCACATGATCTATCGCTTCTTTTAACTTACCCACTTTGACATACGGTGGGTTAATTAAACCTCTGATTCTCTTCTCCTCATCATCTATCATTTCTTTTACAATATTTACGGATAAGTGGAGGCTGGTTACTTGTCTTGAGACGAAGTCTTTTGTCACTGCATACCTCCATTCCTGTTCAACCCTTTCTACTACACTCAATCCATCTACCATCCAATACCAACTTCCCATAAGATCGTTGTATAAAGCTGAAGCTGCTGGCATCTTCTTGTTTGCTTATTCCGTAGAATGGGTTCCAATGGCCAACACTGTTAGTTTTATACTCAAAGCGCGAACGTGAAGGAAAACATCCCCTAAAAACATAAAATGGATCTTACCTAGATCATGACCCAACAACGCGCGGACGTGAAGGAAAACATCCCCCTACTTTCTCATTTCATATAATAAAACCCTAACTATACTCTTCACATACGCTAAGAAACCCATAATCTACTATTCACACAAACATACCTGAGCTCTTACAAACACACAATCACACAAACACATACCCTCACACTATCTTAAAAAAGAGTTAGTGTTTATATACACACTACTCTACCTACACACATTGGCAAATCGATCGTTATTTCTTTTCTAGAGTATTGGGTAGCCCTGAAAAGGGCTGTTTTTTTAAACTCCAGATGCACCTATCTAATGGTTGCACCTTCCTGGCCTGGCGCCGCACACGCATCTTCTTCCCCAGTCTTCTTTCACCTTTCTTCTGGGCAGCGCAGAGGGAGGATGATTCGCTTCAGCACCCCAATCCTCTGTTTCAGGAATATTAAACGACATCCTCTCTTCTCTTTTCTTTTCCTCCTCTTCCCTCTGTCTTCTGTCCTCTTCTTCCTTCTTTATTCTTGCTTCTTCTACTATAGCCTCCGCTGATAGTTCGTTTACTATCCGCCTGGCATATTCCAGGTGCATCTGGAGTTCTAACAGTTTCACTATTCTGCTAGTCATTCTTCTGGCTGTGTTGATCAATCAACAAGGGTAGCTGGACTGCCGAACGAGTTTCAATTTATACTGAAAGCGCGAACGTGAAGGAAAACATCCCCCTAAAAACATAAAATTCATCTTACCTAGATCATGACCGAAAAAAAACAACAACGCGCGGACCTAAAAGAAACACTCGCTCACTTTTTTATGCTACCCATCACTTCAATAGACTATCCACATACACAAAGCAATCCAATCTAACCCCAAATATACACCTCAAACAGCCCAAAAAAACAAACATCATTTTAATCTACTATTCACACCAACCTACTTTATCACTTACAAACACAATCACACTAACACATACCCTCAAAATTTTTAGAAAGAGTTAGTGTTTATTTTCACACTACTCTACCTTCACACATTGGCAAATCCATCGTTATTTCTTTTCTAGAGTATTGGGTAGCCCTGAAAAGGGCTGTTTTTTTGTTTTTTTGTTATGGCATTCTTTTTAGTTTCTAAGAATGCGATGTCCTCTGAGGATAGACTTTCTGGCGATAGGTCTGCTTCTTCGGAAAGAGAAGAAGAATTCTTTGGTGTCGATACGACAATCGACAAAGCCTCTGTCAGCTTCAGGTTGCTGCTGTTGCTGTTGTTGCTGCTGTTGCTGCTGTCTCTGAAGTCTGTACTTCTCTGTCCATTCTTCTTTCTCCTTGTTCATTTCTTCTCTGAAGAGCTCTTCTATCAGGTCTTCAGTGATTTTTAACATTCTCACATTCTCTATTTCTTCTGGCTTCGGTATCAGACTGTGTCTGACCCTATGCAAATTCACGTAGGCTTCGTTGAGCTTAGCTAGTTTGGAGCACATCTTCTTAGGAGGATGAGTCGACAATGGATGGCTAGACTGGGAACAACCCGGTTCTTAAAGTGAAAGCGCGGACGTGAAGGAAAACATCCCCCACACGGTTTTCGAGCCGCAACGTTCATGAGAGGGATAGTAAGAAATGAAAGAGCATCAATCCAACATTCTTATAGCTAAACAAACCACAAAGGCATTTTTTTTCAAAACACAACATTTTTTATTCAAAAAATCACTTAACACTAAACAACAACATTTTTAACAATAATTCAACTTCATAACATCAAACAATTTTTTTCAAATCACTAACATTCTTTTCTTCAAATACAATCTACTTTAAACAAGGCTGACAACGTTGTGAATGAAATTGTGATTTCCACTGTTGGAAATCATTAGGCCATTGATGGACACTACGTTTCCTAGCTTGAGACAAAAGATAAGCATACTGGTCACAAAACCATCGATGTACTTTCACATCGTTTCTAGCAGAAGAACGAGGATCGAAATGAGTCACTAAATGTTCTAAGGAATAGCCCAGGCTGCGATGATGCAGAAAATACACACAATATTGTCCACACACCAAGGAATCTGTGCCTTGTAATTTCACATTATTGAATCGGGTGGTTTGAGCATTTCTTCTCATAAAGTCAATGATATCGTCTTCCAAAGGGGGCAATCCATACGAATCGAAATATTCCACATAGCCTTCTTGAGGAAAGTAGACGGCTACCCAGTGGGTTCCTGGGAGATGACTATCGTCCGTGTTGATCACGTAAGCTTGATGGTCTTTAGGTTTGCGATGAGGGAGTTCATCTTTAGCACAGACGACGGGATTCCAAGAAGACGTATACGAACTGTGGTTCAAAAGGTAATAAAGTTCCCAGGTATCCATTGTTTTGTGTTTGTTTTCTTCTTCTTCTTCACAGGTAATAATACGTCGTCAATTCGATCCTGACTTTTTGCTTGAAAATGTCTGACGAATAAACGGTTATTCGTTCTGTTTCCTCACTCTGATTCAGGAGAGCTTCGATACGATGGATCTCTTGAGTGGTTAATGCTGGACAAGAATGTTCACGCAAGTCTTTATACCACTGGTGCAACACGTCTTCGTTCGAGATGAGACTCCAAGCTTCGTCCAGATACTCGTCCAATTTTTCTTCTTGACTCAACATCAGGCATTTATCGTGTTGAATTTGACTGGGATGATCGTTTTGACATCCATAGCAATTTTTCTTGATCAATTCCGTCATTTTGTCGACCAAGTGTTTGGCAAAACAGGAGACTAAATGGGCTTCTTGTTCTGGCCATCTCGACTTCATCATGACAATTTCTTCGTCTTGGGATTCTCCTTCCACGGTCTCCTTACATTCCATGTCCAAAGTTTCTTCACTTTGTAAAGAGGGATAACAGTCTTCCATGGCTTCTAATAATCTAGAATGACTTCTCTCAAACTGTTGATTTCTATGGTATTATCGAATTCTGCATACAGGATGACGTTCACTGTCTCTGGCAGAGGATTTGCAAACTGAAGTTCCACACGAATCTGGCCGGATTTTATAGGGTGGAAATGTCCCTCGTCGCTGCCTTGGTCTGGAGTGAAATCAAACGCCCACAAAGCATAGCCTCCTGCATAATCTTCGTACGTAATACCGTGACTGGTGTTGGTTCCTAACTGACCGGTGGCTTCGTACAAGGACAAGTACGATCTCAAGTAATTCTTGTTTTTAAAGTCAGGTTCGAAAGGTCGGGTACACAAGGTCTTGCCATCGCGACTGACTTCGATCTTAGACACGTCAAAGTGTTCAAAGTTGAAAGGATTTTTAGCGAAGGCTCCGTTGAAGGCTGTATTCTCGACCATACCAACGATCAAACGTTTGGGTAACTGTCCTTGGAATAGATGATCTTCGATCATGGATCGCTGTCCAGCAGGAATGGTGAACGTTTTCACTTCCACTCGTCGTATGGGATATTTGGCGGTCGTTCTGCTCAACGTCTGACTGATGTCGTTTCCCACTTTAGGTAACACTTCCACACGGCGTACGTAGAGTCTGGCTTCTAGGATTTTGGTTTTGTACTCGTCACCATTACCCAATAAATGGAAAGCGGTACTGCTCCGATTCAGTCTCAGGCGAACATTCACTCCGTTTAGCAAATATTTCTCTTGCAGCCACATGTCCAAATGCAAACGATCCATCAGTTCTAAACTCTTTCCATCTTTGATTCTGTCTCTTCGTTCTACAAATCCCGCATTGTTTTTTTTGGCTGATGGATCAGTTTCGAATGTTTCAAACTCGCCTGTTTCGTCAGCTTCCCATACTACACAGGAATTGAGATGAGTGTTCTTGGCATCTATTCCGTACGTCAAGAGATTTTCCAGGTAGGCACGATAAGGGTAAGTATCCATGCTGCTACTGACCAGTTTGTTATTCAAGTACAAGTCCACTCCACTGAACAAGGAATGCATGAAATTGTTGACGGGAGCTACTGCTTCATCGTCTATAGCACCTCCAGTCTTATCTAGAATTTTGACTTTCAGGTACAAGTAACTGCTATTCAGATCGATGTAATCTTCGGGCTGTCCTTTGATTTCAAACTCGATGGGAGCGGAATCGGTCAATGAGGAGACGGGGTGAAATTCCACCCACTGAGATTCTTGCATGGTCATCATGGTGGGGGGCATGGCAAACAGATCCAGTTCCGTCTTGGAACAAGCGCAAGACTCTCGGTGCATCATTTTTTTGTTCTGTGTCTCAATAATCGAAAACGTCTAAGTCTCGAACGGTTCTTCTTTTCTTAGCCTTTCTCGCTTGAAGTCTGGTGAAAGGGTGTTTTCTTCTTCGTCTCTTTCTGCCTTGTCCTTGCTGAATGCCTGATTCGGTAGCGTGCAGGGCATTTATAGGTGTGTCTCGTCGGCCCAAAATGTCTTTGCCCGTTTGCAGCAAGACATTTTTGCCTGCCCTCATGAAGGCTTCTTTAGGGTTTTGTTTGTCGATGATGACATTTTGGAGAAATTCTTTGCCTTGCGTCAGTGCCGCATCTTTCAAGGCGTGCAATCCGCGTGTCACCATCGGTTTCAACACCGGGGCCACCGAACGAAAGGCCGATTTTAACATATCTCCTAAACCGTGTCCTCGCTGTCGAGCCACCCCTTGGTACACTGGATACATGACTTGCTTACGAGTCGTGAGAGAACCGTTTTCGAAAATGGAGTTTCACCGTGACTTTTCCTTTGGTGAATGGAATATTTTGTCCCAGATCTCCTTTTATAGTAATGTTGACCGTGTCCAAATACGACTTGCTGACCGGCAAATAGTGAGGATGGACAAATTCGCGGTGGACGTGGTAAGTGTTTCCACCTTCCTCGTCAGCGTTTGCGGCAGAATCCACTTTGAAAGGAATGACACGCAGTAACGGCACGGAGGTGTGTCCCACCACGTTGTATTCCACCACATCGGAATACACGAACATCAAATTCTGTCCTTGGTTCAGTTCTACCGGGGTACGAAAATACTGGCCAAAAGTCTCGTTGTCGTAAATGATTGATAATTCGGGGGGGTGTTTTTGTTGTTCTACTCTCTTCCTCATCTCCATGTCACCGCCCAACATGTCAAACAATTCATCACAAAAATAGAAACCCATGATTTTATCCTCAGGAAATTTTATCAGGAAGCGACGAGCTGTTTTGTGGTATTCCAGGGTGACAGTTTTGTTCTTGACATTCTTAAAAGCTTCCCCAAACACGCCATTAAACCTGGTGGCTATGGTGTTGACCAAATGTTGACCACTAAAATAATACCCTTGGGGAACGAACAAGTAATAGATGGTGTACTTTAGATTTTTTGTGCTAGGGGTTTTATGCTTATATTTGCTATGGGTATCCATCCACTGTTGTATTTGTTCGTCATAAACTTCCACATCAAAAACATTTTGATTGGCAACGACATTGAGGACTTGGGTCGGGTGAATCATTTCTACTAAAGCCACTTCCCAATGGGCTTCGTGATCTAAGGGGATGGTTTGAGGTAATTTGGCCGTGTAACAGCACAACGTGTTGTTGGGAAACACCTCCATGGAACTGTCACTGGGTAAGGTTAAGTAAAATTGGTTTTGGTGACTCATAATTCCAGAGTTCTGTGGCTGTCCGAGGGGTTAGTGGATGTCAGAGGCGTGTCTCCGCCCAAAATGGGGTTCTGGTTGTGGTTGTTGGAGTGGTGACTGACACTGGCACTGGACACAACGTTCCCGTTCGAGGAGAATTTCAGGGACGGATTGGGAAGCAGGTAACCGATGCAACTGCTCAATAAAATGGTCCACAATTGTTTGTCTCCTTGTTGCAAACTCAAATTGGCGATGGCTGCCCCGATGACACAATACACCACGAAGATTTGGCAGAAAAAGACGATTTGCGTTTTAGGCACACGTTCTCCACACCACACCCACAAGGGTTGTTTTTGTAAATCTTGCACAGAAGAACTAGGGGAAGAAGGACTGGTCGACGTAGCTGCGTCTGCTGTGTGAAAGGGCATGATGGTCACTTCTTCTTTTTTATAGTCGATGACTTGCGAAGCGTCGATCCAAGAATCGAAACTGGGTGGATATCATTTCCAACGTACTTTGACTTCTTTGACACGTCGTTTGCCCACTTTACGGGTTCTGCGTTCGAGAATGCTTTCGATGTCGTACACGTCGTCTTCTTTTTTGGTGACACGTTGTAACTCGGGCAAATAAAACGTTCCTTTGAGTACTTCTCCGTTCATGTCTTCCAATTTATAGACGGTAGGATGACGGCCATGTACTCGTCCAGTGACGCGAAACAGTTCGGTCGTCCAGTTAGGTAAGTAACCTTTGTCGAAAGTGCGTTTGGTTTTGCCAATGCGCACCCAATCTCCTACGGTCAACTCTCCACTTTTCTTGGGGACAGCCCTCGTCGGGGACGTACCGAACAGGCGCTCGAACACCAGCACTTCGTTGTCGGGAGTCACGTCTTGCGGGGCACGTCCGATGCTTCGATGGTAAGATTGGTTGTACGCTTGCACCAGATGCGGTAAGATGTCGATGTACTTCAGAGTGTGGTGATGCGTAAAATATTTCCACATGCGTTCTTTCAAAGTGCGTTGAAAACGTTCCACGATGCTGGCTTTGGTTTCTGGATTCTCGGTGGTAAAAAAATGAATGTCACGTTTCTTTAATTCTTTTTGGAAAGCTTGGTTCAGAAATTCGGTGCCTTTGTCCGTTTGCCATCGAAGAGGGTGACGACCGCTTTGTTTCAACACCCGTTGCAGGGCTCGCACTAACTCACTGCTCGATTTGGAAGTCAAGGGTACGACCCAGGCAAATTTGGAAAAGACGTCGATGACACAAAACAAATATTTGTAGCCACGATTGTAGCTGGCCAAATGAGAGACATCGGCTAAATCGGCTTGCCATTGATGATCGATGCCTTCCACTCGGGTGCGACTTCTGGCAAACTTGCGTCGAATGGGTTTGTGTAAAGTGTAGGTAACTTGTTCTTGTAACCATCGTTGCACTTGAGGTAAACGGAGACTTTTCAGTCGCGTTTTGGCAGCACGAAACAATTTTTGAACTCCTGCGTAACCTGCAGGATGGGAGGGATCGTAGTAAATGCTAGCTAAGACTTTTTCCATTTTTTTTTTTTTTTTTTTTTTTTATTCTTTTTTTTATTTTGTGTGGATTGGTGTCTTAATAAGGCACCCACTCTTGGAAGAGGCTACTCTTTTTCTCTTGGGGTATTTTCTTGGATTGCAAGGCTTTGCGTGTGCGGCCAGCAATAGGTGTCGAAGAGGAGGAGGATGTCTGAGCGGGGGATATCGGTTCTTGTTTCACTTCTGTCTTCACTTCTGTCTTCACTTTCTTTTTCTCTTGTGAGGAAGAAGGGGTGGCCATCATCTTTTTAATCCATCCAATTCTGGAGGTAGGTGGTGTTGTTAACTTGCGTACTTTTTCTGGTGGAGTTTGAAACCCTTCTTCTTCTTCTTTTCCTTTTTCTGTCTTGGTCACGGGTACTGGTGGTACTGGTACTGGTACTGGTGATGGTGCTGGACTTTTCATCAAGGTCTTAAAATCTTTCAAAGTGGGTAGAGCTGTTTCGTCTAAAGCTTTCTGGTGAAAGAGTTGCAGTCGTTGCAAGAGTTGACCGTACTTTTGCGATTTTTCTGTTTCGGACAAATCTTGGCGATCCAGCAAGGATTGCAATTCGTGTTGTAACTGGGACATCTCGCTCAAATTGGGATTGGGAGGTAAATGCGGGTGCGTTGTTCTTGCCACCGATGGTATTCCATCCATCGTTTGTAAGGCACTAAAGCTAGTTTTCGTCCTTCCATGGGGTTGTCAGGGGTGAATTCTGAGATCTTGGGACTTCCGAAGGCCTTTTTATCTTGCTCCCATCAGTCCTCCCAACATGGTTCCCAAGACTCCTTTCAGTATGGGGCCTAACAAGAGAGGTAAAATGCCTCCACGTTGGACCAACATCTTCTTTTTTTGACGAATGGGAATTTTCTTTTGAACCATTTTCCGAAGAACGTGACGATGTTTGCCTAAGCATTGTTTCTGGTGTTTGGACAAAGGGATCGTGCCTTTCAAAACGTTCAAACAACATTCGCACACGGTATCGATGACCTCTTTGGAGGCTGTTTGAATGAGTTTTTTTCGTAGGGGTGGAGAAGCTTTGGACAGGACAGATAACAGGTCCCCATGTTTGGCTAAACGTGGTGGCAGTCCTTTTCTTTTCTTTCCTTGGGGTTTTCTGGAGGGTGACATCTTTGAGTCTTTAGGAGCACCTAAAAAACACTGATACCCTACTTGGTCACAGGCCTTTTTTATACTGGAACGCGTCGCCACTGATTGTCTTTACGTTTTATCAGTTTGAGGACAGGCATGACACGTCGTGCAGGGGTACGTAACGGACTAAATCGAGCCAGTTCTTGCTTGGACAAATCCAGTAAACTTTGTAACATGCCCGATCTTTCATGGACTTTGATTTTGGGAGAAGGTACTTTGTGAGCAGCAGCCACTGCCGCTAAATGGGAAGGTCCTGCCACTGGGGAAGTTCTTTTGGGGGTCATCAACGGAGAAGTTCTTGGTGTGATCAACGTCTCCAAGTACTCTTCAGTTCCTGGTGACATCAACGGAGAAGTGGACAAACGTGAGGCTGCCGGAGACGATGTGGCAGGTCGTGGTTTGCGAGTGTAAGGTTGCGTCCTGGCCGAAGTGCCTCTCTTGCGACTAGTTTTCTTCTGTGGACTTTTCTTTTTCTGAGGACTTTTTCTCTGTTTCTTTTTCTGGGGGCTTCTTTTCTTTTTCCGGGGTGGTGTCTGGTAAGAGGAGGGTCCTGCCACTGGAGAAGTTATTCTTCTTGGGGACTTGGTCATTTTCTTTTTCTTCTTGGGGCTTCGTTGAACTTTTGTCTTGGGGATAACTTTGGGGGCATTAGGATCCCATCTTAAGAGTGAGCGAATGATGACCCCTCCTAGAGTACCGCTCCCTCCAGGTTTCAAAATGATTTGTTTTTTGGTTTGAGTGTCGATGCGGGGATCGGCCAGTTGGACCAAAGCGACTTTGTTTCGATCGAAAAAGCGTTGGGTTTGATGAGGAATCTGAATGATTCCTTGGAGTAATTGACGTGCCGTCACCGTGAACCATCGTAAGACTTCTTTGAGACTAGCTTCTAAGACACGGGCTCGTGTTTGTGGATCTTTTTCTCGGCTGATGCCATACAAGGCACGAATCAATTTGACGGGAAGATGTGATTGAAGGGACGTCATGTTCACACTGTGTGAGACAGACGAAAAAGGGTCTGAGGTTTTTATAGATTTTTTTCATGGGAGGAGTGAAATGAAGTCGAGGACGGAGACGTGTACAGGACAGGTCCTCCGTCTTGGCACCAGTGGTGAAACAAGTGGGTACGAAATCGCAAATCCTCGGGGGTCGTAGGTTTCAAATCGACGAGTAAATAGGCGTGTGGCGTTTGAGTGGCATCGTCGTACGCCTGAGTCAGCCAAGGCGTTCCTAACTGTTTGGCTAAGACTTGCACTTGCGATTTATCTCGAGGGCTTTTAAACAAGACTACGTAATGCGCATTGAGACTGATGGTGCGATGGGCTTTACTTTGTTGAAACAAATTTTGGGTGATGTAAACGACACTGGCATTATGGTGATGCCCTTTGCGCGTAAACCACAATTTTATTTCTTCTTCGTCTTCTCCTAACATGTCGTCGAAAATGACCAAATGGGTTAGACGGGAGTCAGAGACGATGCCATCGTCTTCTTTAGGAATGCCTTCCACAAACACGATGGAATCGCCTTGACTTTCTCGCAAGAGGCTGTACGCCGATTGCCACTCTTTGTAACACCACACGATCCGTTGAGGGGGCCGATCGATCAAATGATGTTTATGTTCGATCAAACGTTTGACGAATTCGGTTTTGCCTGAACCGCTAGGTCCAGCAATGAGCATGTTAAAGGGATGGCGAAGATACAAAGCCTCCCAACTGGCACGATCTAAGTGTTCGTCGATGACTTTGACAGTAGAGGAAGAGGGAGCAGAGACAGCAGAGGTAGCCATGGTATGAGAAATGTCACTTGTGACACGAAAAAACAAACAAGACAAGAGTTTATATACTTTTTCAGAACACGTTTATTGAATGTTTCAAATATGAACACGAAAGACAAAAATACATACAACCCAAATAGTGATGTACAGGAATATAAAACACAGCAAAGCGATCAAAGTGGAATATAAACAAGTGTCTGTACAACATGTTTTGGTTAACCAAGATGTCCTAGGGACAGTGTGTAATGTTCTTACAGTCTCTACATGAGGTATTGTCACACAAGTGTCCTCCCGGAATGACCTTTCAGGCATGTCCATGACAGTCCTGTCCTGAAGCGAGTGGTTGTTCTCGGTGACGGGTTCTTCTGGCACCGTCACTAACACGGGTTGAAAAGTAACTTTTTTCCTTGAACAACTCTTGTGCATACTGGGCCACTTCTTGGGTCCAAGCCTCAAAACCGCCCTTTTTCCAATCACGAACATCTGTCCAATGAGGGTGTAAGTCACAAGCTACACACACATCGTCATACACGTCTTGGGTCGCTAAAAGTTGACGAATCTTTTTTTCCTGTTGAGGTCGAGAAGTATCCAGATGAAAACGCAAGGCTTTGAGCAAAAGGAGTTTTTCGTGACCATTTAAGGCCATGGAGGTGGTAAGTACTGATCGTAAAGAGTCCACAAAGAATCGGCTGGTAAACGAAATCCCAGAAAACAAGTCACTAAGACACACACCACTTGTCGTCCAAAATTGAATGGATACAGTTCTTGTAATAATTGATGGTAATGATCCACGGTTTGAATATGGTCATTGAGTTCCTTCCACGGAATCTGTTGGATGACATGTGACATAAACCGTGGCATGGCAGCCTCTTTTTATATTCTCTTTTTTTCGGATGCAATAGACGTACTTTCTAGCCAGAGATCTTCGTTCTCCAGTAGGGAATCTAAATCTTGCATACTGTAACCGAAACGTCAGAGTTCGTTTAGGTGTTTCCTCTTCCTCTAAGTAGATTCCACGTAAAATATGTTGGTAATCCTTTAACTTGTCTTCCTCAATGTATTGCTGTAGGTGAATCTCGAAGTAACCATAATCATGAACATGTCGATCATTAGCGACCTCAAAGTTTTGAACAATGTCTGACCATTGAAAGAATTTCTGACGAATCAGTTCTCTTATACCATTCAAGTACCAGTGGTTAAAGATCTGGTGACGTATCGGATGCAATTGTTCTTTACGTTTCACTTGTATTTTCACCAGCTCTCGGTAAATGCGTTCTCTCAACTCCACAGGCAAAGCACGAATGTTCTCTTGTAAAGTATCCATGAATAGGTCATACTAAATCCTCTTTGGTCTGACACAAGAAATGTACTCTTTGCACAAACATGGTTTCACTTCAGTGTCGAATTTAAATCGTTGAGTCACTAATCTACACATTACAATTCGTTCAGAAGTTTCCTCTTTCACCAAGTTGACGTTGTGTGAAAGATGTTGGTAATTCGTTAACTCTTCCTCTGGAATTCGATGCAATACGTTTACAATGTAGTAGATAGAATCGTCAATACCAAACCATTCCTTTTTATAACCAGGAGGTCGTTGATCAATGTCTGTCCAATGGAACACTTTCAATTGAATCAGTCCTTGTATAGCCTTCAGGTACCAGTGGTTCAAACACCGGTGACGTATCGGATGCAATTGTTCTTTACGTTTCACTTGTATTTTGACCAGCTCTCGGTAAATGCGTTCTCTCAACTCCACAGGCAAAGCACAAATGTTCTCTTGTAAAGTATCCATGAACAGATGATTATGGTAAGAAGTTACTTCAATGTCTCGGTCCCACTAAAGGTAAGTAATGACAATTCGGTGACCATCGAGCATGTTCTACGTAGGCCGAATCTTGCGGTTCCCAGTGGTGAAGTGACACACCGCAACTGAAGCACTTGACTTTATCTCCTTCGCCCAAGTAGAAAAATCCGGCTCTGGCTAATTCTTCGGGGGTCGGTCCTCCCAGATACTTTGGCCATTTTCCTTTGAACGATTGAAGACGATTTTCAAAGTCGCAGTATTCCGACGAACGCACAGGAAACGAATATTCGTTTTTCACAGGTTCGTTTCGATGAGGGTTGAGTGAAATGGGTAGGAGTTTGCTCAGGGCTGGATGACATCCGTAGGGAGGTAAACGTGAAGGTCGACATTCCCCTTTAAAACGAAACCCAGTAAAATGTCCAAGAGGACGAGCAGCATCGCTTTCGCATCCCACAGGTTTGACACGCACAGCATCACTTTCCATGACAGGGGTAGGGGCACTAAAGTTCCCATGATGCTTTACGGCATCGCTCAGGTCACAAGGTACAGCATCGGTCCCATCGCAAGGCTCACAATCGCACTCGTCTGCAAACTCCGTTACGCAATTACAATGGTAACCACATGGACAATCGCAGTTTCCTTCCGGACATTTTCCGTCGCAATGCATGGGTCTTATCCATCCAATATTAGTCACACTAGAGGAAGATACAACTTTTTTACAATCCCCAAACTGGAACGATGTCTCTTTCAAAGTATTCATCTTGTTCGCTCGGTCTTGGTAGTCACAATGAACTATAGATCTTGCCTAGGGTTCCTTTTTTATATATAGACCAATACCGACGTGACCGTACGGTAAGGTGAAATGATTGGGAAGTCTCACTCGCTTCTGGTACACGATTTGATAGACTTTTTCCAAGGGTCGACTGACGATGTGGTGAGTGGGTAAACGTACAATCTTGTTTGGTTGGTGAGTGGTCACTTTAAAGTTTCCATCCTCTCCCGATTGCAAGGCTTCTTTCAATACCCCAAAGTTGACCACTCGACTGGTACGATAATTCAGAGTCAGTCCTTTCACTTTGCACGTCGTGTGCACTTCTCCTTGTTTGTCCCGGTATTCGTAGCCGTAATTTTTGGGACCGCCACTGACAAAACTTAGAATCTTGTCGTCGGGATGCTCGTCTGTCCAGGCTCCTAAACGGTCTCCTTCGATGTTAGGGTGATGTTGAATCGGGTGATGGATGTAAATGCAACTGTCCGTGTCAAAGTACAGGACGCGTTCTTCTAACAGTTCTAAAGCTTCGTACAATTTTAAGCGAGCATGAGCTGTCACGTAAGCCGCAATGATGACATTTCCAAAAGGGTCGTCTTGTACAAAGTCCAGATCTTCTTCGTAATTGACCAAGATTAAATTCTCTCGAACGACGTCCACGTGTTTCATGTATTTGGTTTTGTCGTGAATCATCTGGAAGTAGCGGGAAGGTTCTGTCAAATATTCCGTCTTGGGTAAACACGGTCGTTGTGCCATTTTACCCCACAAGCAATTTAACATCACTTTGGCAAACGATCGCCTGCCTTCGTTTTTCTCGATGTGGTCTAAAGTGATGCCTTCTTGTTCGTAGTATTTCTCTTTGAATTGTATTTGGTCTTCGGGAGTGTGACACCAGGAAGGATAGCCGCTGGCTTCTTGTTTCAGTTTCAAAAAGGCATCCACGTAGTCGGCGAAAATGCCTTTCTGACTGGGATCACCCTTGCAGTATTGTTGTGTCTTGGGAAAGTGGCAAATTTCGTACACTTCTAACAGTTGGTATCCCATGTCGAGAGCTTTGAACAATTCTACGCTGACCCAGGTTCCCGTCAAGGCCCGTTCTTCCTGGCTGTGCTGACAAGGTTGGTCTTGGTTGCACGTTTCGGCACAAGTACGGCACAAGGGAAACATCAGTTTGCCTTGACAATGGTGAGGTAAGACGGGATGGTAGAGGTTCGTGGGAGGCAAAACTTTGCACTTGATCAAGCCTTCGTATTGTCGAATATTTTTCAGGTCGATGTGTTCCGTCAGCAATTGTGGGTGCCCTACAGGAAAGCGACAATATTTGCACACGTAGGGATACAGCGAACACACGTCCAAGTATTTGATTTCTTCTCCTTTCTCTTCGTCGGCTTGGTACAGCAAACAGGTGGCATTGGTCCTTCCTCCGTACAAACTATCCCTCGGGTTCAGCGGGTCCATGAACTGGTAACTTTCCACGAGGCGTTTAAACTCGGGATCGGTTTTCATACGGTGATCGTACTCGTGTTCCCACATTTCCACCACTTGGTATCCTTGCTGTTCTAACTTTAGGCGTCGCTGACAAGTGTCCTGGTACAAGTCTTCCATGGTTCGTTGCAAAAACTGATTTTTAGTGCCACGGTCAGGGTAACAGACGGGACATCCGTGAAATAAGCAACCGTTAAACTCGTACACGATCTTGGGGTTTTCTAAGTCCCAGCCATCGACCGAATACGTTCCGATGGTCTTTTCGCCTCCTCCGTTGCGGGCATGCTGAATCCACTTGTCTTCCTTGTCGCACAAGTAATGTAACCAGCGTAGGGCTTTGACCGAGTATTGACGTTTGACAAAGTGGGTCGTTTGAGGACTGATGACAGCCACGGTCTTTTCAGGCATGAATCGTTGTCGATACACTAAGGAACACGCTTTGGCAATGGTGCAAGCTTCTTTCAAAGGATCGACCCCTCCGTGTTCCATGAACAGTTCTCGAAATTTTCCACAGCAACGCCGTAAAATGTCCACGTCGGAACGACAATACTTTAACATTTCTTCCTGAAAGTCGAAAGGGTCCGAGGCGTGAGCCTGGTACCAAGCGTAGAAAGCTTCTCGTTGTTCGGTACGCATGTTGTCGGGGTCGTAATAGTGAGCCTCGGGCAAATGGGGTAGAACGGCATGTTGATTGGCTTCCGTATTGAAAAAGTGTGGAAAGTACCCTTTAGCCATTTCTGTCATTCCAAACGTTTTAGGCATTCGACTCAAAGGCATGGCCAAGTAACTCATCGAATCTTTAAACTGCACTTGTCCCACTTGCATGAAAATGATTTTGGCTCCGTTCAAAGTTACTTTAGGACGCTCGGTGCCTTGTTCCGTATAGTACCTCAAAAGAAACTGTCCATCGTATCCGGAGAAATTGTGAGCCATCACCGTGGCATGACGATGACAATCTCCGTAACGTTCGATGTCCTCTTGGCTCCATGTCTTGTCGACGGGGTCTAAGACCCATTGGGCAAAATCGGCTAACGTGTTCGGTCCCCGAAAGATTTTTTCACGCCCTCCGGGAATCTTGCTGCAGTGAGGGCAATGACTGAAGATAGGTTCTTGAATGCACTTCTCGCACGCTCGATGAGCCACGCAGAAATTAGGAATGTGAATGCCAGTTTCTTGCATGCATTCGAAATCGAAAAAGATGAAATTGCCTTTCTTCTTGTGACCGTCCTCTTTCTCAGGTGGGGGTTGGTATTTTTGCACGTAACATTGGTGTTCCAAGTCCACGATGTGGTGACAAATGTGACATTTTTTCTTTCCTCGACATAGTGTGCCTTGGTATTATTGGTACGTATGACTTGTTCACACGTAGGGCACAATCTCAGGAGTTGACAAGCACATTTCTGCTGTGAACCTTGCGTTTTCAGATGTTGTTGGTAACAGGTAGGGCTGACAAACGTGCGCAGACAAGTTGAACAAGGCACTGGTTCTTCGCTCAGACAGGGTGAAGAGGCCAAACATCCTGTGCATTTCGATCCACAATGCTTGTGTTGCTCTCGATTGTTATAACCATGGTCACATTTCTCACAGTAATAACCGTATTTCAGGAATCCGGTGATACTGGTAATGGTATCGAAATGTTCATCGTGATTATAAAGATGAATGTATTTTCCGTCCTTAAAGTCTTGGCCTCGAAACAACAGAGGTCCGCGCACTTCTTGAGGGTGCACTTTCAAGGTGTAGCGTGGAGCTAGGGTATCTTGCAATTTTTGCATCTCAGGAATGCCACAGAGTGTGTCTTTGGACAGTCCGGTTTGTTGTAACAGGAGTTCTGCTTCGTTTCGTTGTTTGGCTAGATGGGAACGTTGAATAGTGTTCCAGGTTCTTTTCCATTCTACCGTGTCGTTCTTGTCGGCATAGGTTCGTCCCACCACGATGGCACGGGCTAAACACATCTGGTCATGAGAGTTGTTAATTCGGACGAGACTCTTTTTGGTGTTGCGAAGGTCGTCCACCAATAACATCTTTTTGCGTCCAGTCCCTTGAGGAGGAGAGACGTGGGTCATGTCCAGTGTGGCTTTACCATCGGTGATGTCAAACTGATCATTAGATTGTTGTACGTGTTGAATCTTGTCCATGACTTTGGAAGCAGTTAATTCTGCAGGGGTGCTAAACTCGATCCAAACAGGGGATTTCAAACCGTCGTGTTGTATGGAAAGTCTCAAACGATCGTCTTCTTTGGGTTGACATTGTCGCTTGAGTGCAGTGAGCAAAGAATCCCACACCTCAGTGATGAACACTTCTGCTTTCTCTAACGGTACTTCGGACTTGAAATCTTTAAACTTCACCTTGTATTTGTAAGCCGTGGTTCTAAATTTTCTAGAGGAGCGCTTTTCCGTCTCTCGAATGGAATAGTACTTTTCAGGGTTGACAAAGGGTGGTGAACTTGGTTTAGAGGGTTTGGATTCTGGTTCACTCATGTCCTCTTCAAAATCACTGGCATGAATTTGTGCCAAGATTTCAGCCCTGGTACGAGGCGATAGATCACGTTTCTGCCTCTTACTTTCTTCTTCTTTCTTCTCGAATGAATGGGATCGTTTCATCTTGAAAGCAAAAAGTCAAATGACTCAAGTTCAAACACCATAAACTACTTTATAGTCCTGGCAGACCAGCGTATATAAAAGGGTGTGTGTCTTGTCCTTTCACTATTCATTTCACTCTCAAGCCGAGCACAACGATGGAAGAGACTGACCAGATGGAACGTTTCGTCAGAGCTTTGCGAGGGGTCATTAGAAAATTCTCTTCAGACCAGCCTACGGACTACTCTCCTTCCTTTAGAGATAAAAGTCAAGATACTTGCTATATCTGTCAGAAGAAAGGGCATTGGTCTTCAGAGTGTCCAGACCGTCAAAAAAGAAAAAAAACAGGGACTAAAAGAGACAAAAGTGAAGATACCTGTTATTATTGTCAAGAAAAAGGACATTGGTCTCCAGATTGCCCAAAAAAGAAACAAGAGGAGTCAGAAGAAAAGAGGAATTCTTCAGAAGAAGAGAGGGATTCTTCAGAGGAAGAGAGGGATTCTTCTGAGGAAGAAAGAAGACAGGTGAAGAAAAAGAAACAGGAGAAAAAAAGAAGAAGGGAAGAAAGCGAGGAGGAAGAAGAAGAGGAAAAGAGTGTGACGGTGAAGAAATTCAAAAAACGGAGAGACTAAACAAGGAGACAGAAGAAGTCAATGAACTTTTTATTAAAGTGTTGTGTTGTGAATTGTGAATTGGATTGTAAAAAATGGAGAAAAGAATAAATGAATGATATAAGGTAAGAGTCTTTGAGTTGTGATTTTAAAATAAGAAGCTACACTCACGCACTCATACACAGACACGTAATATATAAGTAACATGGGTGGGGTTTTTTGAGTTATTGGCAAATTGAAATTGTATTTCTTTTCGAGAAATGTGGGTGGCCCTGAAAAGGGCCTTTTTTCTTTATGGTGCAGGGGTGAGTTTAACCAATCAATTTTAACTGCCTTATGCCTTTGCCACGGCCAAGGCCTACTTCTGAACTGCGTAATGCTGATGATGATTGGGTTGAAATCACTAAGGGTGGTACGGTAGGCTTAGTCACAGGGTTGACGTGTTTAGCTCGGGAAGGTCGTATTCTCTTCGGTCGTGATAATGAAGTCTGATACATTTGTTTCAGACTTCTTAACTCCGCTAAAATGTCCAACAGTACCGTGACCGTTTGATTTTCACCCTCTTGTTTCTTTGCTGCTACTACTTCTTCTTGCTGTTGCTGCTGTTGTTTTTTTCTTACCTCTTCTTCTTGCTGCTGTTGCTGTAGGAGAAAAACTTGTTCGGCTTCCTTTTGTCGTTGTATAAATTTCTCCAATTCTTCTTTCTGTCTCTGTCTAAAATTCTCCACTTGCGGTAATGAAGAAGGTAACGAAGGTTCCGGAACAAATTCTTGCGAGGAGAGAAAATCCACAAAATCCCAATTCACCTCTTCTGAAAGTAAGTCCGGGTTCCCTTGGGCAGTCTCCCCTGCTGGTGCACCCCACTGGATCGTTTTCTGAGTTTCCGTCATGTTGAATCACTATCGCATAGATTGACTGCACACAAGCGCTAGCGAATCTATATTGACTACGTGACGTCACAGACTGCTCTCTTCGGATTGGATGCGGGCTGACTGAATTCTGTAACGCGTGTTCGGATTGGTGAATGAACTCAATCCGTTTCAATCCTTCCTCCGCCTATAAATAAGCGCCGTTCAATGCATTGATTCACCTGTTCTCGTCGCTTCAAGATGTGGACTACAGTTGAGTCATCCACCCTTGTGTCTTCCATGATGTTTCGGACAGACTTGCTCATGTATGTCCGATCGAAGTGGACCATTGTCCACAGGACAAACACCAGCCTGTGGATACGTAGGATCTACGTCGAAAGACAAGGATGCCTGAAAAGAGTGCTGATGTACGGACCAACAGTAAGACGCAGCCTAAGGACAAGAAGAAGACCAATGCGGTGCCATTTATGTTAATGAATACATTAACATAAAACCCAAAGGCCCTTTTCAGGGCCAGCCATATTTCTCGAAAAGAGATAGTCTTTGAATTGCCTACCCCTTTTTAAAATTTAAATTTAAATTTAAATTTAAAAAAACTTTTTAAAAAAAAAAATCCCATGTTAAATTTCCCTTGTACGTATAGTATCCCACGATTTATTCCCATGTTAAATTCCCTTGTACGTAAAGTGTCCCACGATTTTCTCCATGTTAATTCCCCTTGTACGTAAAGTGTCCCACGATTTTTCTCCATGTTAAATTTCCATTATACGTAAAGTGTCCCAAGGGTGTTTTTAATGCTAATTCCCATTATACGTAAAGTGTCCCCCTTCACTACTGCTATATGTGTGTGCTATATGTTTTGGGTGCTGTTTTTGTTTCCATGTTGGGACAGCAAAGTATGCCAAATCTAACCCAGTTGTCTTATCTTCTCCCGTGTTTATGTTTACACCGGGAGTGTTCATTAAATTTTGAAATTTTGCGAGGAGTGTTCTTTATATGTATAATTTTGAAACCTTATTGGTTTATATGTGTGTATTAAATTTATCACTCTCTCGTATAAAATTAAGATTCAACTGTGCTCGAGGTGAGGTTTATACTTTCTTTATTTTTGTATGTCTCCCATCTCGAGCAGGTCTATCTTTTATTGGAAATTTATGCCAAATAGCCCGAAAAATCGATAGGATAGTTGTCTCTCTTTCGGGACCGTGTGTACAGTAACGATCTGTATTACTGTTAGTAATGAGAATTAAGAAATGAGAAATGCAGTGTAGGATAGGGTAATAAATAGAACTGTAATATTGTATAAATTATATAAAAGGTCCAAGCCATAAGCGTTCCTTTTCCAGACTCTTTTATGGGCCTGTTCACTTCGCGTAGCGCCATGTGACATAGCCCCATAATGTCCTTATCTGTACTTTTCCTTATGGTTGGAATTATCATTTTTTGTCTTTTATTATAACTTGTCCACGTGCTTTCATGGTTGTAACTATAAAGTTTGTTATTTTGTAAAGTGTGTTTTTGTTGAAATTACCATCTAGATATAGTATATTTTGTTGTTTGTATGTGTATTTTTTTTTGTATTTCTGTTATAACTTTTTCTCTATTTTCTTTTGTTTGTGTGCAATGTAGTAGTGTATGTTTTTTATTAAAGGGGCCTTTTTTACACAGCGGACATTTAGGCGGTACTCTGACCATATGCCGTCTCGCTGCCGACAAATTAAGTGCTATTCAAATTTGTTTTAGAAAAGGTTGTTCAACAAACGATGCCAGTTTCGTTTTCTATTATATTGTGCAAAATATTGATGTAACAAACAACGTTTGTACTGTGCTTTTGTCGATTAAAAAATGATTTGGTATTGTATACCTCAACGGTCTTAGGTAAAATGTTTGTATAAACTTAGTAATAATATCGAGATATGCCCACGAATGTAAAGTCACGTGTAAGGGATACAATTCATCATATGATTTTCTCGATTGTGTAATTGGCTTAAAGCAAGGGGAAGTGTTGTCTCCTTTCCGTTTTGCTCTTTTTCCTGGATGTAGTTTAAAATCATTTTCTTGCAAAATAATGTTTATTATGGCATATAGCATGAGTTTGAAATGTATTCATTGAAAAATGGACCTGTGATATCCATAATGGTCGGGTTTTAATCAATTATTCGAATCCATAGATTAAGTGAATCTTTCGTCTTGTAACCTTATAATGACTTTTTTAAAACTGAGATTTTCGTCACACCAAATACGAAATGAAATTGCCCTTCATCTCAAAATAGAATCGAACGAGAACACCATTACGGTAACGCTTGTAACACTAATGACTTACAAGAAGAATAACAATTTGTATTGTTAAGTTCTCTGTACCATGATCTTTGTAACACTAATGACTCACAAAAAGAATAACAATTTGTATTGGTAAGTTCTCTGTACCATGATCTTCGTTGGTAGTATGCCAGACCACGTGATTTCAAATGTACAGAAGTCATGCAAATGAAACAAATACAGATTACGATTAAAATTAGATTGCACACATCTACTCACACATTGTTAAGTTCAACTTCATAAAATATTCCATATAGTGAACGTAGATAGGGTACATTATATGTACGATTATAGTGTATGTATTTAGCTGTATCACTGATCACATGTGATATAGTTGTACATTTCTCATGTACATTTGCATTTTTTGGATAGTTTTATTCATATTGATAAATGAAAAACTGTGTAGTGTAATTCTGAATACAGTTTATGTTCTGTTCTGTCTCATTGGTGAAACCACTACCATATTACCATATTATTCCGACATTGACACAACGCTCCACAGTAGACTGACGTTTACTTGAAGGTCCACGATAAAGTAACATATACTTGAAGGTCCACGATAAAGTGACATATACATGAAGTGACATTTGCATGAGTGTGTGTGTGTGTGTGTGTGTGTCTGTGTGTGTGTGTGTGTGTGTGATTTGGATTTTTAAAGTAGCTTTAACAATTTTCAGTCATATTGCTACGACGTCTGCAGTGTGGCAGTTTTTAGTGATGTCTAGCACTGGGGCATCATGCCGCAGACATGTAGCATGATGTCCCACCCAGTCACAGTATCCTGACACCAGGTTGATCCGTCCTACCACTAACCTCGTATAGCTGAGCGCCAAGCGAGGAAGCTGTTAGTACCATTTTTGTAAGTCTTTGGTATGACTCGCCTGGGGAGACATTTACATGAAGGTCCACAAAATAGCGACATTCATATGAGGTGACATTTACACGAAGGTCCACAAAAAAAGTGACATTTATATAAAGGTCCACAATAAACTGACATTTACATGACAAGAAAGTGACATTCAAATTTAAGTCCAGAAAACGTGACATTTACATAAGTGTCCACAAAAGTGACATTTGCATGATTGTCCATAAACAAATGTGACATTTACATGAAGGCCCAGAAAAAGTGACATTTACATAAGGGTCTACAAAAAGTGACATTTAAATGAAGTGAAATTTACATGAAGGCTGACAATGAAGAGGCGTTCACAATAAACTGACATTGACATGAAGGTCCACAACAAAATGGTATTTACGTGAAGGTCTACAACAAAATGGTATTTACGTGAAGGCCTACAACAAAATGGTATTTACATGAAGTCCACAACAAAGTGGTATTTACCTGAAGGTCCACAATAAAGTGGTATTTACGTGAAGGTCCACAACAAAGTGGTATTTACATGAAGGTCCCCAACAAAGTGGTATTTACGTGAAGGTCCACAACAAAGTGGTATTTACGTGAAGGTCCACAACAAAGTGGTATTTACGTGAAGGTCCACAACAAAGTGGTATTTACGTGAAGGTCCACAACAAAGTGTTATTTACGTGAAGGTCCACAACAAAGTGGTATTTACATGAAGGTCCACAACAAAATCATATTTACATGAAGGTCCACAACAAAGTGGTATTTACATGAAAGTCACCAATAAAGTGGTATTTACATGAAGGTCCACAACAAAGTGATATTTACGTGAAGGTCCACAAGAAAGTGGTATTTACATGAAGTCCACAACAAAGTGGTATTTACGTGAAGGTCCACAACAAAGTGGTATTTACGTGAAGGTCCACAACAAAGTGGTATTTACATGAAGGTCCACAACAAAGTGGAATTTACATGAAGATCCACAACACAACAAAATGGTAGTTACGTAAAGGTCCACAACAAAATGGTATTTACGTGAAGGTCCACAACAAAGTGGTATTTTCGTGAAGGTCCACAACAAAATGGTATTTACGTGAAGGTCCACAACAAAGTGGTATTTACGTGAAGGTCCACAACAAAATGGTATTTACGTGAAGGTCCACAATAAAGTGGCATTTACGTGAAGGTCCACAATAAAGTGGTATTTACGTGAAGGTCAACAACAAAGTGGTATTTACATGAAGGTCCACAATAAAGTGGTATTTACATGAAGGTCCACAACAAAGTGATATTTACGTGAAGGTCCACAACAAAGTGGAATTTACATGAAGATCCACAACACAACAAAATGGTATTTACGTGAAGGTCCACAACAAAGTGGTATTTACATGAAGGTCCACAACAAAGTGGTATTTACGTGAAGGTCCACAACAAAGTGGTATTTACGAGAAGGTCCACAACAGAATGGTAATTACATGAAGGTCCACAAAAAAATGGTATTTACGTGAAGGTCCACAACAAAATGGCATTTACGTGAAGGTCCACAATAAAGTGGTATTTATGTGAAGGTCCACAACAGAATGGTAATTACATGAAGGTCCACAAAAAAATGGTATTTACGTGAAGGTCCACAACAAAATGGTATTTACGTGAAGGTCCACAATAAAGTGGTATTTATGTGAAGGTCCACAACAAAATGGTATTTACGTGAAGGTCCACAACAAAGTGGAATTTACGTGAAGGTCCACAACAAAGTGATATTTACGTGAAGGTCCACAACAAAATGGTATTTACGTGAAAGTCCACAACAAAGTGGTATTTACGTGAAGGTCCACAACAAAACGGTATTTACGTGAAGGTCCACAATAAAGTGATATTTACGTGAAGGTCCACAACAAAATGTATTTACGTGAAGGTCCACAACAAAGTGGTATTTACGTGAAGGTCCACAACAAAGTGGTATTTACGTGAAGGTCCACAACAAAATGGTATTTGCGTGAAGGTCCACAATAAAGTGGTATTTACGTGAAGGTCCACAATAAAGTGGTATTTACGTGAAGGTCCACAATAAAGTGGTATTTACGTGAAGGTCCACAACAAAGTGATATTTACATGAAAGTCCACAACAAAGTGGTATTTACGTGAAGGTCCACAACAAAGTGGTATTTACGTGAAGGTTCACAGCAAAGTGGTATTTACATGAAGGTTCCCAAGAACGTGGTATTTACATGAAGGTCCACAACAAAGTGATATTTATGTGAAGGTCCACAAGAAAGTGGTATTTACATGAAGTCCACAACAAAATGGTATTTACGTGAAGGTCCACAACAAAGTGGTATTTACCTGAAGGTCAACAACAAAGTGGTATTTACCTGAAGGTCCTCAATAAAGTGGTATTTACGTGAAGGTCCACAACAAAGTGGAATTTACGTGAAGGTCCACAACACAACAAAATGGTATTTACGTAAAGGTCCACAACAAAATGGTATTTACGTGAAGGTCCACAATAAAGTGGTATTTTCGTGAAGGTCCACAACAAAATGGTATTTATGTGACGGTCCACAACAAAGTGGTATTTACGTGAAGGTCCACAACAAAATGGTATGTACATGAAGGTCCACAATAAAGTGGTATTTACGTGAAGGTCCACAACAAAATGGTATTTACGTGAAGGTCCACAACAAAGTGGTATTTACATGAAGGTCCACAACAAAGTGGTATTTACATGAAGGTCCACAACAAAGTGATATTTACGTGAAGGTCCACAACAAAGTGGTATTTACGTGAAGGTCCACAACAAAGTGGTATTTACGTGAAGGTTCACAATAAAGTGATATTTACGTGAAGGTCCACAACAAAATGGTATTTACTTGAAGGTCCACAACAAAGTGGTATTTACGTGAAGGTCGACAACAAAGTGGTATTTACGTGAAGGTCGACAACAAAGTGGTATTTACGTGAAGGTCCACAATAAAGTGGTATTTACGTGAAGGTCCACAGTAAAGTGGTATTTACGTGAAGGTCCACAACAAAATGGCATTTACGTGAAGGTCCACAATAAAGTGGTATTTACGTGAAGGTCCATAATAAAGTGGTATTTACGTGAAGGTCCACAATAAAGTGGTATTTACGTGAAGGTCCACAGTAAAGTGGTATTTACGTGAAGGTCCATAATAAAGTGGTATTTACGTGAAGGTCCACAATAAAGTGGTATTTACGTGAAGGTCCACAATAAAGTGGTATTTACGTGAAGGTCCACAACAAAGTGATATTTACATGAAAGTCCACAACAAAGTGGTATTTACGTGAAGGTCCACAACAAAGTGGTATTTACGTGAAGGTCCACAATAAAGTGGTATTTACGTGAAGGTCCACAGGAAAGTGGCATTTACATGAAGGTTCCCAAGAAAGTGGTATTTACATGAAGGTCCACAACAAAGTGATATTTATGTGAAGGTGCACAAGAAAGTGGTATTTACATGAAGTCCACAACAAAATGGTATTTACGTGAAGGTCCACAACAAAGTGGTATTTACCTGAAGGTCAACAACAAAGTGGTATTTACCTGAAGGTCCTCAATAAAGTGGTATTTACGTGAAGGTCCACAGCAAAGTGGTATTTACATGAAGGTTCCCAAGAAAGTGGTATTTACATGAAGGTCCACAACAAAGTGATATTTATGTGAAGGTCCACAAGAAAGTGGTATTTACATGAAGTCCACAACAAAATGGTATTTACGTGAAGGTCCACAACAAAGTGGTATTTACCTGAAGGTCAACAACAAAGTGGTATTTACCTGAAGGTCCACAACAAAGTGGTATTTACGTGAAGGTCCACAACAAAATGGTATGTACATGAAGGTCCACAATAAAGTGGTATTTACGTGAAGGTCCACAACAAAATGGTATTTACGTGAAGGTCCACAACAAAGTGGTATTTACATGAAGGTCCACAACAAAGTGGTATTTACATGAAGGTCCACAACAAAGTGATATTTACGTGAAGGTCCACAACAAAGTGGTATTTACGTGAAGGTCCACAACAAAGTGGTATTTACGTGAAGGTTCACAATAAAGTGGTATTTACGTGAAGGTCCACAACAAAATGGTATTTACGTGAAGGTCCACAACAAAGTGGCATTTACGTGAAGGTCCACAACAAAGTGATATTTACGTGAAGGTCCACAACAAAGTGGTATTTACGTGAAGGTTCACAATAAAGTGGTATTTACGTGAAGGTCCACAACAAAATGGTATTTACGTGAAGGTCCACAACAAAGTGGAATTTACGTGAAGGTCCACAACAAAGTGGTATTTACGTGAAGGTCGACAACAAAATGGTATTTACATGAAGGTCCACAATAAAGTGGTATTTACGTGAAGGTCCACAATAAAGTGGTATTTACGTGAAGGTCCACAGTAAAGTGGTATTTACGTGAAGGTCCACAACAAAATGGCATTTACGTGAAGGTCCACAATAAAGTGGTATTTACGTGAAGGTCCACAATAAAGTGGTATTTACGTGAAGGTCCACAACAAAGTGGTATTTACATGAAGGTCGACAACAAAATGGTATTTACATGAAGGTCCACAATAAAGTGGCATTTACGTGAAGGTCCACAATAAAGTGGTATTTACGTGAAGGTCCTCAACAAAGTGGTATTTACGTGAAGGTCCACAACAAAGTGGTATTTACGTGAAGGTCCACAACAAAGTGGTATTTACATGAAGGTCTACAACAAAGTGGCATTTACCTGAAGGTCCACAACAAAGTGGTATTTACATGAAGGTCCACATGAAGGTGGTATTTACGTGAAGGTCCACAACAAAGTGGTATTTACATGAAGGTCCACAACAAAGTGGTATTTACGTGAAGGTCCACAACAAAGTGGTATTTACGTGAAGGTCCACAACAAAGTGGTATTTACGTGAAGGTCCACAATAAAGTGGTATTTACGTGAATGTCCACAACAAAGTGGTATTTACGTGAAGGTCCACAACAAAGTGACATTTTGGATGAAGATCCAAAATAAAGTGACATTTACGATTTGGGTTTTTGCCTCCTTAGGTTCAAACTTTCAACATTTTGTTTTTCCCGATCATATGTAATTCCGGAAGTTTAAATATAACTGGAATATTAATTTCATAAATAAAACAACAGCTTTCATACATATTTGTTGAATGTTTAAAAATGACATATTAAGGGCATTTCGATGTGCCACGGTTGAGATTGATATATTGATCATTCCATACAGTTTGTTTTTCAATCATTCCTGATGTTTTAGCACTATAATATCTATCATGTTTTAAGAAATGACAATATATGTGATTCTTGCAAAGAATATATATAGTTCGAGGGCCATTTGTTTACAGAATATTTTACTTTAACCTGAGAAAAAGATGACCCACTAATTATTATGAATAGTGTTAATACAACGACAAAAGGGCAATGCATATACAAAAATATAAATAAACAAGCATCAACGTTATAGTCCCAACCAATCCCTCTGAAATTCAGTGTCTCATTTAGCAAAAGAACATTTGCCCCATATAATTTTGCATGCTAATCTTAATGCACTACTTTATGCTGAAATCTGACCATCTCCCTAATTAAACCATTTGTTCTTGATAAGTGATTTTGATTGAGTTTTATTTTTTTGCTGTTTATAGTAATTCTACGGAAGACTTGAAATCTCTTCATGATTGCAAAACATAATACAAATTAAATGGAAAATTTATGAACATTAATAACCCAGAATTCATTAAAAAAAATTAAACACTTGGTATAACTCCAGACAAAACGTATTTCAAAGATGTAGGCAAACACTAAAAAATCAATCAAGAGATCTGAAAAGCATTTTATAAGGTTGAAACACATTAAAATCAATCACAGGCTGAGATTGTTTTGTTATCACTGTAAATCGATACTCCCCTTACCTACCGCACAGGTACCGGTCAATAATTAAGATATATACTTCTAACTGTAGCAAACAGTTTACCTTGAAGGGAAACTAATTTGTTATCACGGCAATAGCCAACGCTTACACATGAATACATTTATTCCTTTCATTACTGTTGTTTGAAGCAAAGTGCATTGATCTCATACATGAAACACCAAACATTTCTTCTTCTTCCATTCTCCTTCGCCTTCTAAAAGCAATGCTTTTGTTTATAAACATTGGTATACTTCAATTGAATGTGCCTTCTGGTGGTAGATTTTTTTAATTGAAGTAATAGTATATATATGATCAAGAACAAAACCAATTCGACACACATTTTGTCATCATATTCGAAAAGATCGGTTTCATTCAACTGCTAAACGTTTAAAATAAAATCGTTGTCTCGATATAACGAATATTATTTTGAACTCATATCAAAATGTGTGTTCAAACATGTTTTAAGAACGCATATCCAATATTTTATTTTTCAAATTTGCAAGTGACTATTTACAGGGACGAAATGACAGTCTCAGTTCATTTAATTGCATGTTATCTATTCATTGACAACACTTGAACATAGAGATCAAAACTTCTCAAAATGCAAAATACATAGAATTCTCGTCTTAAAATATTTGTGGAATTCCTGTTATTGTTAAATATTGCATTCCGATTTTTGTAGCTATCTGTTTCTTAAACGCTGGACTAAATAATTCAGATTTTTTTCATATGTTCCTTATGAGGCTTCCATTTTAATTTGTATAAAGGTTTTAAAACGCCAAGAAAGTTTTATCAGTGTTTAATGCGTCTTTCATACGTACCTACATTCTGACCTCTGCAGGCATGATATGGACTGGACGAACAAATAAAGCGGTGAATTACATTACTTTCTGCAAATTAATCGGAGTTCAATTCCTTGCTATTCAAACAATGACACCTGAAATGAATGATACAAGTGTTTACCTGTTTAGAAAAAGATGTATATGCTTTATTTTAATCGATATAACTAAGTTCAATGCAATGACACCAACCCGGTTTTCCATCATTGAGATTTCCAATTCTAGGCTATGTTGTGACTAAGTGCGTCAGTCTTTTAGTCAGCAATCGTATGTGTTAGAATTACAAGGAATCGAACGTCATTGACTATTTTTCACCACAATTTAAATATGAAATGATTGAAAGAATTTGTATTATTATTTGCGGTTGAAAACTATTGACATTACTTGAATAATGATTTTATTGATGCAATTAAAAGCAAATATACTATTTTTATTACGTTCCTTATCAATTTGGTATGAAATATGACACTTTTTTTTTAGCCATATGAGTTTATTGGTATCATGAGGAAATTTACATTTAATTAATAAAAACTGAGATACTTTGCCAAGAAAGTCAACTGGTTAAAATAGTTATATTAAAAAAGTGTGCTTTGATGTAAAAGCAGTGGTCTGCATAATGTGCATTTTTGTTATCTGCTTAAAATATTCATATTAAATCAAATCCTTTGTCAATTGAATGTTCTGAGAAGTAATCATAGTTCTACAGGATGTTATCAATGTTCTATGAATTAATCATAGTTTTA
The DNA here is from genome assembly GCA_028554795.2 of Sinohyriopsis cumingii. Lineage (NCBI taxonomy): Eukaryota > Metazoa > Mollusca > Bivalvia > Unionida > Unionidae > Sinohyriopsis > Sinohyriopsis cumingii. The sequence goes on from JAPYKE020000536.1 coordinate 147,395, forward strand.
CAGGATGTTATCAATGTTCTATGAATTGATCATGGTTCTACAGAATGTTATCAATATTCTGAGAATTAAGATTGGTTCTACAGGATGTTATCAATGTTCTGAGAATTAAGCTTGGTTCTACAGGATGTTATCAATATTCTGAAAATTAAGATTGGTTCTACAGGATGTTATCAATGTTCTGAGAATTAAGCTTGGTTCTACAGGATGTTATCAATATTCTGAGAATTAAGATTGGTACTACAGGATGTTATCAATGTTCTGAGAATTAAGCTTGGTTCTACAGGATGTTATCAATATTCTGAGAATTAATCATGGTACTACAGGATGTTATCAATGTTCTGAGAATTAAGCTTGGTTCTACAGGATGTTATCAATATTCTGAGAATTAATCATGGTTCTACAGTATGTTATCAATGTTCTATGAATTAATCATGGTTCTACAGGATGTTATCAATATTCTGAGAATTAAGATTGGTTCTACAGGATGTTATCAATATTCTGAGAATTAAGATTGGTACTACAGTATACCATAAATGTTGCGAACGTTAAGCTGGGTTCTACATTATACTATAAATGTAAATAATGAGATTAATTTTGGAAATAGAATAGCGATGAAAAAACACGTAGAAATATGACCGTATTTTGCCTCTTTCTATCTTGCAGAATGTATTTTCTTTACAATGGTTAAACTGTGCTTCCAGTTAGAACTTTAAAAATTATCCAGAGAACATCAAAAGTGACAATTACTTGTGGTTTAGAAATCTTTCTTAAAATTTTAGGTGATTCATCACACTTGGCTTTTAAATATCTAACTTAAAATAAACACAATACACGAGGCTTTGCTCAAACATTTTTAATTGCCATAGAACAACATTGTTACAAATGGATTAGAAACACCTTCATAAAAAACTTACAAGTTCCACACCGCAATATCATGCAGTCCTATGACGAGTAGAACGTAACAAACAACACAATAGATGCGAAATCTATATCACAGAAAGGAGCAGACGAAGAGTAAACTGAGACACACAGATTCTCTACGTTTTATGGTCAATGCTAGGAAATAAAAATAACAAATGCGTCTTTTTTATTCCAGCTGAGAGTAGCGAAAAAATAGAACTCGTACCTTAATGAAATTATATGCCATGAAATCTTGCACTATTAAAATCAGTATGCATATGTACGTACATAAACTACATTCCTATTTAAAGTCAATATATATTCGTCCGTGTACTTCATACTTAAAATTATGTTCAGTTTTTAAGATTCATAACTGTCACTTTTTCACAGCTATTCCTCATTCAGTGAACTTTGGTCTACATTGTGCTCTTAGTGTAGTTTTTGACACACTAAGTACATCTAAACAAGTTTACCAGTACGCGCGCACACACATACACACACGTACACACACATACAGAAAACACACACACACATCGATGTTGATACGATGACACTCTCTCATGATATGAAACTGTAGAGTATTAATGCTCTTGGAAAGGGCCAATGTATATCATGTTACTCATTTGTCTTCGATTTTCATGGATTTTAAAAAAAAAAAAAAAAACAAGACTGTAACAAATCAAATATACTAGACCGTTCAGTTTTAGCTGGTAGTTTGAATTTATGTTTAGTTTTTGTTGGTGTACGAAAATGCATTACTTTTTAAAAAGAAAGAAAAGGAAATAAAAGCTTATAAATAAATTCGATTTTATGGAACTTATTCAATTAGCACATTAAACAGAGAATATCAAAATCCTCGATTACGACTTTTAGAATGACACACAATAGTCAAGGAATACCCCTAGGGATTGTTACTGAAGCATTCATTATAGACTTCAGCAGAAGCAAATTAGCGGATAGGCAAAGGCATCACGCCGCTAGAAATCAAGCTTTCAAAATATCACGACATTCAATTACATAATTTATTAAGTAATCAAATCAATGTTATCATCAAAAGAAATAAGAAGGATGTCGTTATCCTTTCATCTTCTATCGTTGACGATGTGTAAGATAGTGAGGACCGCAATCAATATCACAGGGTAACGCTTTGCTGATTTTCGTGGACATGAAATCATATGATGGACTTATTTCCCGTTATTAAGACCCAGTGAAATATAATCGTTGCCAAAAGACTTCAGCCGTACTAAAAATAGCGGATGGAAAGGACAAAATTGTTCGGAAACTTTTAAAGAATATAAAATGTACATATATCTAAAATTTATTCCTCTGGGATACAACATTTTGCTGTTCAAGCAGGTAATCAAGACCTTTGTACTTGGTTGAATCGGTATGAGTAAAATTCATAAATATATAATTAATTAGATTTATTTGTTCGGTTACGTTGGTGATTATTTATTTTCCTTTGACAAAGTTTGAATCATTTTATACTCAGTTTTGAGTCGCTTATTATCCAAAACGGCATATATGTGTAAAATGGACAATAGACAAAAACCTGATTTCGTTTAATTAGACTACAAATTTTGCATTAAGAGCAAATGTAATATGCTGAACAATGCCATCCTTAATTCAAAACAGCATGCACTTGACTTGATTTCAGTGATCACAAGTCGTTCCGGTTACTTAATATTGAAAACACATATTGGAAAAATATGGGTCTCATGATGTACGAGGCAGTAGACGAAACGGAACATTATCGCCTCTCGCATTTTATATTTTTAAATGCGTGATTTTTATTTCGCTCGGGAAACGAAACGGGTAGGAAAATAATAATTAAAACAATATATTGAACTAAAAAGAAATTAAGATGATTGAAGTTTCCGACTACATTAAAAACTGCGAATGCAAGTGTGAGCCAATAATCTTTCATACATATAATTTCCAGACAAGGAGGCTGGTGAAAAAACAAAATGTTCGTTTTAATTATTAGTTTATTTAATAACCAGGAGTTAAAAATCTTACGCTTTTTTCTCACCAATTAGACGAGTTCACTAGTTGTCTAAACACATACAAATGTGCTGATGATGAAAATCATTTTGGTCTCTATATAAAGTTTCCTTCAAGGAAAAATGGAGCTTCTAATCAAAGCGATTTGCACACCCCTATTCTTTAACAACGATATCAGAGAGAACGTTAATTATTTATACGGTAGTCAGTAGCAATCATTCGTAGTTTATTATTGTTATTGCAACTCTCACTTCTGTAAACAAAACCTTGTGTTCCCGCTGCCTGTCTGGTAATTATTGTTGTTTTGGTTACCACCTACGACTGCGTTCATTGCCGGTATATAGTAGATAAAATATATGCTAACCCAGTCGCATTTACTCGAAGAAAAAAAAGCGTTGGCTCTTTAATTTGTTCTTCTGTAAACAGAATGTGTCGACTGTCGCTAACCACTATGGCAGTGCTCTAGGATGCTCAGCTTTGCTGCCATTTCAAATCTGGGTATGACAGACTTTCTTACTAAGAAAGAAATGTACACAATATCGGACCTTGACTTTGCTGGAGCCAATGTTTTTCCACACTCCCTTTGCACACAAAAACAAACTGTTGCATAATTCTTCTTATTATAATATAGAACGAAGAACGAGAGACATTAAAGCTTAGGATTGATTGATTTATGAAATAAATCAATCGAATCCCTGGTCAAAACAAGCATATGCATTGTATGATAACTGATGCAAGTTCTTGTACATCATTTAAATATATTTTAGTCTAACCAGTGACAGAGATACTCAGCTGTACGTATTTTAGCAGCCCACGACGTACTGAAACAAAGACAACGCTAATTAAGCATTAGAGTGAATTTATTGCTTACACGTGAAGGCATTGAGCGGTTATTTCTTTGGCATCGAGTCTCTATTAATGGATAGAATTGAGACAGCGTTTGTTTCACGCGGAAAGATTAGAAAAATGATAGCCCCTGATTTTGTCTGGAGCGAGACGAGATGAAATATAAATTGGTCAAAGGTCACAAGGAATTAGCACCAATTATTTCGTCAGTGAAATGTATGACCTGCCTGATTAGGGATAAAGGTCAGATAACTGATATCCACTGAGATTACTTTGTTTCTGATGTTTGTCGACACAAGAATTTGCCTTGAAAACTGTGACAGCTCTTGAAAATAATGTCATGTTTTCAACTGAAGCCAAATAGTTTTGAGACAAATTCCTACTGAAAATAAATTTTTGAAAGCTAATCTTCCCAGCTTAAGATAGCATGGTGGAAAGAACATGGCCTTTTTATGCCCCATGTCACCTAACGCATTTTATTCAACCTAATAGTAGATTAGATCCGATATCTATTTTTCTATATTTGCTATTTTACATTTTGGTACTCAAACCAACAATACATTGTTTATACACAATTAAGGAATTATAATAAGTTCAGCCAATAACTTCATTCGATATGAAAGCAGGGTAACAATACGATATGAAATTTAAACATCTTGGATTGATAAATTTCGATATCCGAACTATATCATCATCAATGGCACTAATGTACAATAGTTAAATTGCATACTTATTCATTCAATCCTTTCAATGTCTTATTTTCCCAGACTTCTTACATGTTGGTAGGGAGATATATAAGAAAAGTATTAGAAAAGTATATATGGTTTGTCTATGCATCGATTCTAGGGAATGTACAGGAACATAATCAAAACTGTGAATTAATATCTTTTGGAAAAAAAGTTTGTTGAAGGGTTTTATTACTGTCTTATTACATCTGTCTGAACAAATTAAGTACTCCTCTCCATTTATAAAACATGAACTAACAATATATCATAACAGTACTGCAACCCATCTCAACCCCACCCCTTGTGTCCTAGCAATGTTTACCAATGTTTGTCTTGTGTAAATGTCCACAATCTCAAACAATACGTTTCATTTCTTTTGTTAAACTTGGACTGTGCTAACGTATGTATATGAAATATTTCTGTTATAGATTTATCGTCTAGAATCCAAAGGTTGTGACAACCTGAAGAAATAGTATGTCACATAGCGTTCCTGGAACAATTTACTGGAGCAACGGATTATAAGAGTTAACCTAGGTCTGGAAAACAAAACTGTGGCTGTCTTTTAACGGTTAGACTATTGTTTTACATTGTTTCCATTAATTTTGTTGGTGTGCTGATAAGAAGAGTTATTCTTGGTAATGAAGGTAATGGCGTCGGCTAAGAACACAATTATATACGGGGTGATTTGAAGATTTATTCATTTATTTAGCTCTCATTGAAGTATTTCTTTAACTTAATGGAAAACCCGAGTGCCAAAGGCACCCATATTTCTCTCTCGCCTGAATAAGCCATTCGTACAAACCCATATAAACAATAACTTGAAGTTTCACACGCTCAGACAATGAAATTCGATCTTTCACATTTATTAGAATTAATAGTGATTGCAACAAGAACGCGTTTTGACTAAAACGATAGTTATGATTTTTTTAAGAATGTTACAATTAGCGGGTAATACAAAAAGTGTCTTTCTTATGCCTTTTTTAAGCAGAAATAATAAAAGCCGTTAACAGTTTCTTTCTCACACAGTGCAGACCTGAAAACATTAAGCCTCACAAGGCCATATTTAGCTTTAGATATTCGTTGTTGTTGTTGTTTTTGTATGGTTTAACGCCATTTTCAGCACAAGATAAGCTACACATGGCGGCCAGTATTACTGGTGGAGGAAGAACCCGGTTAAACTCCGGAAAGAACCACCGATCCAAGAGAATCAACTGGCAAGCTTTCTCACATACCCATATTAGCCGAATCTGAGACTCTAACCCACGTAGACCGAGGTGAGATGGCAGTGATCCGTAACAGAGAGCGCCTTAGATCACTCGGCCACTCGAGGCCCCTTAGATATTCGTAAACGCAGACAAAAGAGAATAGTCAAGGAAGGTGGTCGATGGTTTTTCACATAAACTTATGAGAATAATAATTATCCAAGCAATCCTTTTTTTTGAACCGCTTCGGTGGCATAATGGTTAGAGCGTCCGCCTCAAATGCGGCAGGTCGTGGGTTCAATCCCCGGCCGAGTCATACCAGAGACTTAAAAAATGGTACTAACAGTTGCCTCGCTTGGCGTTCAGCATTAAGAGGTTAGTGTTAGGACTGGTCGGCCAGGTGTCAGGATAATGTGACTGGGTGGGACATCATGCTACATGTCTGCGGCATGATGCCCCAGTGCTAGACATCACTATAAACTGCCACATTGCAGACATCGTAGCGATATGACTGAAAAATTGTTAAAGCTACGTTAAAAATCAAAATCACGTCACATCACATCACGCAATTCTTTTATTAAAACAGTGTATATAAGTTTTCAGATATGGTCCAATTTCAGATATGGTCCAGTTTTGAACATTATCCTTTCGTGATTACTATAAGCGTTCGTTCTGTATCAGTTGTTCCACCAATCTGCTGTTAGTTTAGTCAGCATCTTGTCGTACACATTTTAGGCATGTATTAACAAAGTCAAAGGCATCACAAAGTCAAAGACATTACAAAGTCAAAGGCCTGATATTTGTACTAACTTAAACATAATAGTATATATTGTGTCTTTGTTGCATCATATGGTTTCTTTAGAATATTATGCTTCTAATAAATTGCTCTTCATAGGTAATTAACTTAGTATAAACATATTTTATTTGCTACATAATCCCATTCCTACACAAACAAATAGTGATACAAGTACATGAAAAATGACAAGCGGCAGAAAAGAAAGAAAACCAATCCAAATAAAATGTGCTGAAAAATAAAAGATATTGTTCGAAAAGGTGGAAAAAGATAAGAGAATATATACCGTATACTAGAATAGGTATCAACTGGTTTTACCATACTTCAGAAACAAAAGAATTTAATATGTGATGCACCTGCATCAAGTAGCAGTTGTTCATAGTTATTCCTTTTTATATTCAATCTATGGAGAAAGAAACTTTATTAAAACGCATTATGTCCTTAATCAATATATGTTTGAGAAGAAAAAATTAAGAACAAAAATGTATAAAAGATATTCAAATTATATTTGGTTTTGAGTTCAGGTAAAACAATCAGAAGCGTTTATAACAATGGGAACGAGCATTTCGTTAAGGTTATGTATTAGACTTTGCCTTTAAACTGAATATAGAGTACACATGAAAATATAATGATATGCACTTTATTCTTCAACCCAACATTAGGGATTATCTATCAAGCAATTGGTACACAAATCTGCTACATCTGTTTCCGATCAGATTATAAATAATATAGGGTTGTTTTGTAGGGTAATTTACTTATCATATTTTAGGAAATCACGCTCCGTTTTCACGTCCTCAAGTAGAGTATTCCATAGAAGAATACATGAATTAAGGAACGATTGTTTTGTTATTTAAAGTCTGACACTTAGTTTAGAGAATCTTTCCCCATTACGCATATTGTACCTTAACGTTTCTCCCACCAAAGAGGGAAGCAGTTCGTTTAGATAACTTGGTGAATCATTTTAAATAATATTTATGAAAAGTACAGGGTTTGTAGCAATTTCTTGTTTCCTTGAAAAGGGACCAACAGCATTCCTCCTAAATACTGTGTGCATGGACACTTACGAATAAACCTGCAACCATCCTAGCAGCCATGAGCTGGCAATTTAACAAGCAACACATGCATATTGCAAAGGTATGTAATTTCCCTTTCGAACATCAGTTTGGAAAAGAGTGGGTTATTCTTATTCCTAAATTATTTTTTCTGATTGTAATCTTACTAGCCATTGATTGATCATCGTTCAAGCTAGTATTGATTATATGTTAGATGGCTTGCATATTTTCAGAAAAGTAAGAAAGAAAACAGTCGTCAGCAAAATTGTCTAGAGAGAATTCATAGATCATAAAAAATATCATTGATGAAAAAAGACAACACCACCGGTAAGAGAAAAGAATCTTGCTACATCCCAGGTAAAACATACTCACTTGTTGATTCTGCAGATTATTCAACATCATTCTGTGCTCGTTTGCAGATATAATTGGTGAAATTCTTGAATAACACCTTTATTCCAAACACAATCAAACGTTTCAGATACAAAATATTATATTCTTCTATTCCACGATCGAGTGCTTCACAAATACCATGATACATATCAATCGGTTGATACACGGTTAAGTTATAAGCCTGACAAATATTTGTAAATGAGATTACTTTCATGCAAGTAAGTATACATATTTTTGACAATAATAACCGTCGTACATATTTGCGACGACACAAAAATGCCAGATTGTCTTTAAATTTTATTTTCACTTTAGAAACAATGTTTCACGCATCGTTTTCGGCTTCAATCGCATATAACCTAAGACATATTGATATATTTCGCTTACTTTGAAAATCGTTTGCTCTGTTGCATGTTGTTTTTGATAAAATAAAGTTTACAAAAATATCTCATTTGAATTTATGACGACTTTTTCCGAAGTCTAATACCTTTTCTAATTAATATTTGTCCTCTACACATAGTCCACTAATATAATATTTGGAAATGTTTTCAAAAAGATCGACATATACATATCTAGATGTGAGAAAGAAACTTTTAAAGTCTTTGATCCGAGTATTATATTATACGGATTATGCTGGAAACATTGTAGAATGGAGTGTATTGCATTGGAATCCATAAAAGGAGGTAAAAATAATTAATTGTAGTACAAATTTACCTCCATCATTACAATTGCCTTTACAGTATCACATATAATAGTTATTTATGCTTGTATTTTACTAGCAAATCTTTTATTACTGGAAAAATAAACGCCAGGTGTTCATTTTCATCCATGCGTCCGATATATGGTCTTCCCCACCGGTAAACGATCCGAATTTCACTATAATCCTCTGATTTCCTATTTAAGTGTCAGAATAATTTATTCGAAATCCTGCTGTGCCCGAAACGATGATAAATTCTAAAGTCCTATTTAATGAAAAGGAGGATGAGAGAAACATATTATGACATTTAAGCTTCACAGTCTAATACTGAGAAGATATACCTTCTACTAGAATAGGTACCATCTGTGTATCCATACCGTAAATTTCACTAATAATGATTGACATCCTCCACCTACGCTCCTCGTGTCATTTCAATACAAATAACTAATGACTGCAAAATTAATCTCAATAATCACCCACAATCCTACTTGAATACCAATTGTACTGCACGATTTGTAGCAATGCAATAATGAACGTGCATTAAAAATATTATATATAACACTTTTATATATAAAATCTCTGAGGAGGTGAAAACTACACGAAACATTTTCAAAACTAATTTCCTTATATATGTAACATCATATTATTCCAACTTCGAATCTAATGGAAGAAACTGAACAGGATTACTTTTCTTTATACATGGAGGGTCACAGTCCACAAAGACAGAGATACGGTTGGATGACAAGCACTAAAGGTGAGGCGAGAGAGCAGTTGGATAACAAGCACTGAATGAGAAATGAGAGAGTAGTTGGATAGCAAGCACTGAATGTGAGATAAGATAGTAGCTGGATAGCAAGCACTGAATGTGAGATGAGAGGGTAGTTGGAATAGAATCACGTAATGTGACATGAGACAGCAGTTAGATAACAAACTCTAACCGGTTGGACGACAAACACTGAATGTGAGATGAGACAGCAGTTAACATTACAAGCCCTGAATGTGAGATGAGACAGCAGATTGATAACAACCTCTGGCCAGTTTGATTACAAGCCCTGAATGTGAGATGAGACAACAGATTGATAACAACCTCTGGCCAGTTTGATTACAAGCCCTGAATGTGAGATAAGACATCAGATTGATAACAACCTCTGGCCAGTTTGATTACAAGCCCTGAATGAGAAATGAGACAGCAGATTGATAACAGTATCTGGCCAGTTTGATTACAAGTACTGAATGTGAGATGACACAGCAGATGGATAACAACATCTGACCAGTTAAGATTACAAGCACAGAATGGGAGATGAGACAGCTGTTGGATTTTAAGCACTGAATAGGAGGTGAGACAGAAACACACTGATATTATACTTATGACTCTTACACCTGATTAAATTGAGAATAAAAGGCCCAGTCTTACGTTTTGCAAGATAAATGTGTCGATCTGAAGATTATTGATTCTAAAAAAAAATGTTTCTATAAAAATATGAAAGAAAGGCATGCAGTTATGCATCTTTATTAAAGCATGAAGTAGGGTTCACAATGACCTATGATCGTGCATGAATATACATGATGTTCTTGGAAAAATTACCAAAGAAAATATAATTCACTGAAGACAATTACAACAGTTATGACAACAATGCCTATTATAAAGTATAAAACTGTCATGAACAATTCTCAAAAGGAGTGGTTACAAATACAAAAAGGAACGTAATATAGTAAATCTTCAGGAGTTAGAGATATCATCCTTAGGATTTACATGGATGTTCCGAATGACGAAGGCTGTCAACACTTTCTTTTGACAAAAATTAAATAAAAATAAAAACTTCAAAACATCAACAAATTTGGACGTGTATGACTATGCATATATAATGTGATGATGATAAATATTATAACCAAGGGCTTCAAAAATGAGCGGATAACATTATATAAAGGTAAGATGCTACTTTGTTAACCGCATAGTGTTCATGGTGGCTGACGTACGGATGTATATATTATACAGACTTTAAATACAATTTGTTATACTCATCAGATCAGTTAAAGTTCATACCAGATGCTGAAAAATGTGATTAGGTTTGCAAAAACACGCTCGATTCAGAAACTCTTAAAAATATACTGTTAGATTCAATGGGAGTTTTATAAAAATGTCTTTACGAAGGGAATTGTTTAAAAATAAAACCCGGTCGATTAGTTACCATTTTTTTACAATTCATTAAACATACACCAAATATACTTTTTGTTGCAACATGCAAAGGTTAAATAGTATGGTGAAAAGTAAATGTGCTTTTGCCTTAGGTTTCATTTTTAGATCCGTAAGTCTTCAAAGTGTGAGATCCATAAGTCTCTAAAGTGTGAGATTCATGAGTCTCCAAAGTGAGAGCCATAAGCCTCCAAAATAAGAGATTCATGAGTCTCCAAAATGTGAGATTCATGAGCCTCTAAAGTCTGAGATTCACGAGTCTCTAAAGTGTGAGATCCATAAGTCTCTAAAGTGTGAGATTCATGAGTCTCTAAAGTGTGAGATTCATGAGTCTCCAAAGTGTGAGAGCCATAAGCCTCCAAAATGTGCATTAGGCTCATATATTTGAAACTGAAAGTAAAATTAGGTGTCACTATACACAAAGAGACTTTGACCCTGACAGAAGTTTATATTTAAAACGTCAAGGCACTTAACGTCATTTATATTTGAATGAAATAGCAAAGTTATTGTAAGCGGTTCCTTGTTTAAAAGATGTGTGAACTCTTCCGTTCCCAAAACCCATAATTGTTATGTATTTAAGTCATATCGTCTGTACTACGATCACAGTTGTAGCAAGGGATTTGCATACATCCTATTAGATTTGTTAGTTTCCTCTTTACACGTGTTATTCTAGTGTGATGTGTACAATCTGCTTAAATGTGCATAGCTAGGTACCAAATGTTCTCGTGAACCAAGCATATGGTTACTTTTGTAATTAAGCATTACTCGTTTGATAGATTAGACAATATTGTTGTGGGATGAAAGTCATCAATAAATTCGCCTGACCAGTAAGAGCTATTAATAATATTGGGCATGAATGCACGGAAGACATTGCTTTAAATCTGCAAATCTTTCCTACAAAATTTGAATTGTAAGCCTAGATTAGGGCTAATCCTAGAGGTATGAAGAACCGTACCCATTGTCAATGAACCATACGATAATTGTGCATTTAGATATAATGGTTTATTATATAAACAATTTGGAGCCATTTATTCCGAAATGTCTTCTTGCTGTAGGTAGCAACTAAGCGAAGAAAATCAATAATAAATTACAGAAAAGATGAAGATCGTACGACGGGTCGCCGCAGAATAATGGTTAAAGCGGGTACCTCATCATAATAAACGTAAAATAATTGAAATTCTTGCTTGTTCATCACGATAGTATTGGCAGGTATAAACATAATCATACAATTTTTAAATATTAATCAGCCACTATTTGGTTTGTGCACGCAGTTTGGTGACTGTCGCATGAACATTACGATATTTTCTTTACTTGGTGGTCATATTAACCAAAATTGATGATGCTGTGGTATGAAGGTTAAGCTGCACGTGTCACTTGTATCAAGCGACATTTGATTATCTTTACACTCGTACGATAAACAAATACTTATCGAATGATTGATAAACCGTACATGTTTCTCATTGATTACTTGTTTTGTGTTAATTACCTGCTACTTCCTAAAAGAGTTACATGAAGCACCGGATTTTACCGTGTTTAAATTATATTGCTGTAAATTAAATATCTTCTTCTTTGACTTAGTGTTTTAATGTAGCGCTTCGATTAAAATTGATATCAAAATGTACGGCCAAAAGAATCAAAGCAGATTTAAAATTAAATGTAAATACATAAATTTTATCAAAAACGAAAATATCTTTAACAACATAACCTATGATAAATAAGGCATGGGAGAGGGGTTGCGGAATGGTCTAAGCTCTTGCCTCTACCGATCACTGCCATCACACCTCTGATTCTAATCACTGGCTTGTCCAATCTGAGTAGGCTTGTCGGTAGCTTCCCGGGATATTCCAGCACTTTGCACCACTTTTCCTGGCATCCTGGCATAGCCTATCATACACTGAAATGTTCCGTTAAAACCATCACCACATCAACAACAACAACATCATCATGGAATATCTATGTCTGAACGTCATTCCTTTTTTTAAGAAACAAATCAAATTTATCAACAGCAAGCCCATCTCCACCAAAACGAATGCATGCTGTAAATTAAAGTACAACGGGAGTATGCATATTTATGCATGCTAGATACAGAACAAAACAAACAAACAATAATAAGGACAGCTTGTTTTTCTTTACCAATCGGTCCTTGCTTCCTCATCGATGACACTAAGCAAGTTGAGATAAGTTGATGCAAAGAAGAATCTGTTGGAACATGGTACATTAAAAAAATGGTCATATAATGTATTGTTGGCATTCAGTACCTACCAGCTAATTTTGCCATCACCAGCAGATGTCTTGTAACAAATGCGATGGGTTTTTCCCAAATGAAAATTATATACTGAGCATTTTCTCGACAATAAAATTGAGATGCATATGATGATGAATATATTCAATGAAATCGTAAAATTGCAGGAAAATTATTATTGCATAAATTACATAAATAGTTTAAAGTATTAATATACTTGAGTTGACTTGTATAGCAAATCATCACTATATTGGTTATAAGTAATCAATACCAAAGTAATCAATACTAAATATGTTATTTACCATTGTCACCAGGTTTCAGTACTTGTTTGTTTCCAGTCGCTATTGGTAATATAAATTATTGTTGCTTGCATGTAAATGTAGATATTAAGTTAATGATACAGTTTTTGTTTTTACAATGTCCTTATTAACACTGCACTCATTGGTTTTACAATGTCCTTCTTAACACTGCACTCGTTGGTTTTACAATGTCCATCTTAACACTGTACTCATTGGTTTTACAATGTCCATCTTAACACTGCACTCATTGGTTTTACAATGTCCATCTTAACACTGCATTCGTTGGTTTTACAATGTCCATCTTAACACTGCACTCGTTGGTTTTACAATGTCCATCTTAACACTGCATTCGTTGGTTTTACAATGTCCATCTTAACACTGCACTCATTGGTTTTACAATGTCCATCTTAACACTGCATTCGTTGGTTTTACAATGTCCATCTTAACACTGCACTCATTGTTTTTACAATGTCCTTCTTAACACTGCACTCATTGGTTTTACAATGTCCATCTTAACACTGCACTCATTGGTTTTACAATGTCCATCTTAACACTGCACTCGTTGGTTTTACAATGTCCATCTTAACACTGCACTCGTTGGTTTTACAATGTCCATCTTAACACTGCACTCGTTGGTTTTACAATGTCCATCTTAACACTGCATTCGTTGGTTTTACAATGTCCATTTAAAACTGCACTCATTGTTTTTACAATGTCCTTCTTAACACTGCACTCATTGGTTTTACAATGTCCATCTTAACACTGCACTCGTTGGTTTTACAATGTCCTTCTTAACACTGCACTCATTGGTTTTACAATGTCCTTCTTAACACTGCACTCATTGGTTTTACAATGTCCATCTTAACACTGCACTCGTTGTTTTACAATGTCCATTTAACACTGCACTCGTTGTTTTTACAATGTCCATCTTAACACTGCACTCGTTGTTTTTACAACGTCCATCTTAACACTGCACTCATTGGCTTTACAATGTCCTTCTTAACACTGTACTCATTGGTTTTACAATGTCCTTCTTAAAACTCAACTCATTGGTTTTCTTGAGTATATCGCTTTTTAAATACTTTTCCAGGTAAACATTTGCCTATTACCAATATGGGGCAACTAATAAGATTCATTTGCAAAATTGGATGTTGAAAGCACAGGTTTCACCATCGAACGAACTGCACATAATTACGGGTTTAAATCATCGACAAACTCTCCCGATCAACATATTTGGTGAAAGAGTTTTATAACATCATCAGCATAATAACTATTATAAACCAAACAGCCGCTATGTCACAACGACATACCGAGTGGGTTTTTAATTAGTGAAGAGCCAAAGACAAATTACTGTTTACAATGTCTATATGTATGGAAATTATCTTGGTCCTTAATTATGATATCCACTTCTGACAAGCATAGTTAAACAATCATATTTCGATATAGTACTCAGTTTAGATTTTAAAACTTCTCTTTAAAACTAGCCTGCACGTGAAATACGGCTATTTCAATGTTACAGTGAATTCGGAATGAAATATTCTGAAGTTTGTTCCACTCGTTGCACAGTTACACGTTAGCTTATTCATAAAACAAACATGGATTACGATATTAAATTGCATAAAATAGTAATGTTTATTTGACAGATATAGAACTGTCATGTTCATTTAATGAAATAGTGAATTTATGTTAACGTCATGACATCACAAGGCTATAATATTCACGTACACATAGGATCTATGAAATTGTAATATTCACAAACCATAAATATTTGAGTATATAGACTATACCATTCATCTACGGATACCATGCGACACCACGCCATTCATATAACGGACATGGCAATATGACGATATACCGTACATTATGGCGTACACAAGGAATGATCCTCTATATTATATTCCGATACGATTACAGAAGGACTTCTGAGGAAACCTTACTTCCAGGCTGGCACAGGATTAAACATAAACTATGCTCCCCTCATAAGGTTAACTTTGCCAGCACTACTGGTCCCAACCAGAACAGGGTGTCCGCTAAAAATACACAATTGAACCGTTAAATACACGAGCCATAAACTCTTAACTTGATTCAGTATAAACGCCAATATATATGTTATGTAAGTGTACAAAAAATGACTTACTTAAAATGTAAACATTAGACATATATAAGGATGGAAAAGGCGGGTGGGCTATTTATTGTTTGTTTCGTTTTATTCAACTGCTGAATAGATTCCGGTAGTCAAGCAAACAGTTTTGTAAATTTCCTTGGTCGATAGGAATAGACAAGTCAGCACGATTCCAGTGAAAACATATGTATTCATGTGTGTGAATATAATTTCCTTTTGTGATCTCTAGTCTCTAGCCATTCAGTGGATGTTTTGTTCTGTCAAATTGAGAAATCAAAATTACATGTATAAAATGTTTTCTTTGTCAGATAGAGAAATCAAAATTACATGTATAAAATGTTTTCTCTGCCAGATAGAGAAATCAAAATTACATGTATAAAATGTTTTCTCTGCCAGATAGAGAAATCAAAATTACATGTATAAAATGTTTTCTCTCAAAAAGGTCAAGTTGTTCGCAAGTTTCAATCTGTTTCTGTGTATACCGTTATGTCTCACAATCTATTTTCCATAGTCATGGCATTTTTGAAAATGTAATTCGAGTTTTGTAACTGTTCCAATCTTACTGATGTTAACTATCAGCTAAAGGTAGAAGGACAAAGCACCAGCGCAAACAAAAGAATACAAACTTGACACATATAATCTGATTTATTGAACACATGTACTATAATTTCCTGGGCACATATAATATAATATCCTGAACACATATAATATTACTTCTTGGACATATAATGTTATTCACTGAGCACATATAATTCGATTTCTTTGTCACATATAATATGATGTAACAGGGCTGCATTGAGAGACCATGTAGTTGGCATAGTTAAATTAGCATCCTCAAAATCAAGTCAAAGAATTTTCGATGTCTCAGTTTTTTTTTCACGGGGTGTGACCTTCATAAAATATACTGGAATCATCCATGACTAACACTTGTTATTTTGTTTATAGAAATATAAATAAAGTTAAATTAGAATTTAGGTTATACAAGCAGTTTTTTTGAAAATACTAGTTTTGCCATGAAACTGATATACTAATCATCAGACGAATAACAACAGTGATGCTATGCAATCAATATTAGTCAGCAGCGGTATTAATTAAAATAACTATTGAAGTATCACGAGTCAAAGAGTGCTAAAAATAACCCTTGAAGTATAAAGTGGTCATGAGTCAAAGGATGCTAAAAATATGACTGATATAAAAAGAATTAAAGCTTTCATACCAACACATGGACAAATATCGTTTTTGACCATCTGGCTTCAGAGAATAGTGAGAACTAGATAGTATGCTGATCAATTTAATTTTTCAAAAGAAAGGACCAACTCAAATATAACGATGGCACAAAATGCCCCAAAATAAATTAAACTCTGTGTGTGTATAAATTAAAAGACATACCAGAGGGTTGCCATTAACCCACGTTCAGATTATGAAGCACACATATCAAGGTTTCAAACAATGCTTGAAATTTTCGACCAAAGTCACAGCCACAAGAACAAAATTGATACGATAAGATAAATCTTACCTTCACTTAGAAAAGAAAAACGGTAAAATAATATCATACATATCCTCAACTATAATACCAAAGCAGATTTACCCCATTTCTATCTGATGGGACCTTAAACGTATCCACCATTATAACAAACATAAGGATGATTAACAAAAGTTAAATATTTTGTCCAAATAAAAAGTTCTTCACCCACGACAGAGGTTTGAAAGAATCGTTATTACTTTAAAGCAGGATAGAGACGAGCTATCCTGATCCTACTTAGCTGGTGTGTTTATTTTATCTTAAGAGCACCTTGCTGAGGCAACACATTTTAACGACTGTAGCATTCTAGTGTCTTTTCTTTGCAGGTTAAACAGCCAGCGGATGTCAGGTTACGTTTTACTGCTGTAACACAACCCTATTACTTAAGTCATATGTTGATTTATCAACATTAGGACATACCAAATTGTGCCATATTGAAAAGGATGTGTAAAGGCCATCGGCCACCTGCTTTATACAGAAACTATGAACCAACCTCCTTAAGGCATACTTATTTGAAGTTCAACACTATAGTTCTGGAGAGGAGCCTATCATTGTGTGGCTTCAGCCCTTTTATTCAGTCATAATTATTTAGGCTATGTTTTTTACGTATAAACAATCGACCTATACAACATTTTGTTACGAGCCTTAATTGTTTTGCGTACAAGTTGCTATAAATCTATTTAGTAAAGACAACTGGTTTCATAATAATAATAGTCAATAAAATGAAATGCGCTCGATATCAGCTCTTTGGCGTTATTCAGATTAATTGACCTGACATTGTTCATTGGCGGCTTTATCTGAAAAAGATGAATGGGTGCTCTTAACAGTTATATTCTTCAGATCTTTCCAAACCATTTGATTTTCAACTTCGTTTATAAGATGATTATATTGTATCATTAGTTTATATTAAATCTTGATAGTCATTCAGTTGTTATAATACAGTCCATAAATATGGTATCAAAGGTCAGAAAAAATCAGTAACCGAACACATGTAACAGGGTTATCACAGCGATCGCATTTTTATTTAAGTATCATTATATCCAAAGTTTTTACAAAACTAGCGCATGCCATAAATATAATTATTCATTGTAAAAGTCATCATCATTCATATTCAGAATATAAATTGTTAGAATGAACTAACATATTCGAAAACTGCATACACTTAGCACTCGAATTTATACGACACCAAATATATTTAATAAACATTAGAGCTCTACAGGTCCCATAATCTCCTTCCGTTACTCTCTCCATCTCTTTATTCTTTTTATGTGTATGTGTGTTTGTTTGTGTGTATGTCTGTGTGTGCGTGTGTGTGTAGAGAGAGTGTATTGTTAATAATAAAATGCACCTACGTATGTACCTAATATTTTACATTGAGGTTTAGGTTTCATACGTTTATTAATATAATTTATATATTTAAACCGTTCCCGTTTCTCTCTACTTCGAAATGTTGGTAGAGCAAACTATGCCTCAAAATTAGACAAAAGCAACAAGTGAGTATTAAGTTATATCGAAACCTATATGTACTAACAATATCGATTTTCTTAATGGCACTCTAGCCGTGATGATTGCAATGTATTCTGCTACTGTACATACAAGAATATCCTTGCTTTATTATCATAAGTCTAGAACTTGTGAGATTCCTACACAGCAAAAACGACCACGTAACTGTGTTGATAAGATAAATCATTTTCATAATTGATTATATTCATTTAATCTATACAATATTACTTTTCTTTCAGAATGTTTACAATGAATTTTCGAATAGAAATGTAGTCCTTATCGCAGACAAGTATCTTTAGTTTGACAAGCTACGTGTGTTCATAAACTCTGAAGCATCCGGCAAATCAAACATGCAATTTTGGGTTTATGTTAGATTCATCAGCTTCATTTCTGACTTCTTGACCTTTTCATTTTGCAGTTCTCCAAAACATTACACATTTCGATGACATTGTTTGGAACCTGATTGAGCGTCTGTTTTCATAATATTTTACATGTAAAGAGACAGTAAATGATCACAGAGCAATTAGACATATGTTTCTCAAACTTTGGATTTTTATCTATATAGTATCCATAACAGCGAAATATTGCTGTTAACATAAAAACTAAGAAAACGTTTCAGAAAATTTCAGAAAGAAAGAAAACATTTTTTCTAAACTTATAGAAAATAGCTTTCATTTAGAAAGGAAAAAGTTTTAACAAAATAAAGGTCAACGTAATATTGAATTCTATATTGGTCTGGAACAAAGATAATTAGAAAGTTTTTTCTCATTCCTTGAATCATTCGTAATTTTGAGGAATTCACATCGCATTCCGCACAATGAGAAAATATTTCTAAATCATAGACGGGGGTAAACTACTAAATACAGGGAGGTAAACATTTGCTACCATCGGTTGGTATGAATGATGGGAATGGGAATGCAGTAGACATAAATAGGGTAAAATGTTAAAAGAACAGAATATGTCTGGAAATTTTGTCATGGTCAGTTGAAGTTTTAAAATGATGTTTGTCATTGCCTTTTATCTTTCATGGAGTCTATAAATGCCATAAATAGTTTTCAAATTGATCAAAATTGTGGGTGGAACAAACATTTATACTGAATTATCATAAGTGAAATTGGGAGAATATTTTTTGGGAAGTTTAAAATGAAACTCAAATTCTTTAAATTATTGATCCATCCATCCATCCATCCATCCATCTATATATCTATCCATATATCTATCTCTCTATCAATCTATTTATTCATCTATCTATCTATATATCTATCAATCAATCAATCTATCTATCTATCTATCTACATGAACAGTGCATATATAGCAGATGTTATAATTTGCTTGTTGCTTCAAATATAAGAAATAAATATAGAAACACCATAATATTAAAATAGCAGATCAATCTATTTCAATTAATAAGGCGCAAAGCTTTACGTGAATGTTTGTCATCAACACTACCTTTGACGGCTGTGTGTACCTGGATGTTGTGTTACAACTATATCGATAGTGTCAAGTTAACAGGAATTGTAAAACTATATAATAATAAAAACTTTTCTTCTCAGATAATTTTAATTGATTATAAATCAATTACACGCTAAAATTGACTTTTTTGGGGGTGCGAATCAGTACTAAAGTGACTTACCGCACACGAACGGCTTGATAATTATATATTTCTAATTCTTAAGGACAGGTTACCTTTAAAATTATGTTAGATTAATTATCTAACAATTATTTTGTTGGCACATGTATGAATTCCTTAATGTCAAAGTTATTGATTACGAATCAAACATACAATATGCCCACGGAATTTGTCAAAATATTACCTACCTAGCCACAAAACAAAAAACTACATACCCACACTGCAAATACCTACCTACTTTCTCGTACTACATTACTACATCTATCTACGAACCGATCTATTTATTTACGCATTACTTTCTCAATGAACTATATAAAGACACACGCACGCATAGATAGGTCTGTAAGATATATATATATATATATATATATATATATATATATATATATATATATATATATATATATATATATATATATATATATATATATATATATATGGATGGATAGATAGATAGATAGATAGATGGATGGATGGAGATAGATAGGTAGATGGATGGATGGATGGATAGATATATGGATAGATAGATAGATAGATAGACAGACCTATCTATCTATTTATCTATCTATCTATCTATCCATCCATCCATCCATCCATCCATCTATCTCTCTATCAATCTATTTATCCATCTATCTATCTATATATCTATCAATCTATCTATCTATCTATCTATCTATCTATCTATCTATCTATCTATCTACATGAACAGTGCATATATAGGAGATGTTATAATTTGCTTGTTGCTTCCAAATATAAGAAATAAATATAGAAACACCATAGAGAGTTAACGATTTTGTTTTAGTTGATTTTAATTTACATATGAATATTTCTGATAATATGTCGCCTTCCCTGAAATTAAGGAAAGGAGTTTAGCGGAATAGTAAAGGGTATGATTAATATAATCACACCTGGGCACATGAAGGGGAAACATTCAATCTCTCGAACTTCCTGTTTTATAATATATATGTTTTACTGCAAAGTACTTTTTTCGGTTTTACACTGCGTACAGTATAAAGAGAACTCGTAATGAATTAACCTCTCAACATTGAACACATACTTGAAAATTTTTATACTGACAACGTAATTAAATATACCCCCAATTAAGCTTGTGAATTTTCTTTTTAAATTTCCAAGTGGTCCTTTTGTAATTTGGCATATAGTCACGCTTCCAATTAGGGCTATATTCACTCTTTCATTACGTAGTAATGAACGTGGTGAATAAAAGGCGTTTCGCCCAGCGGCGAATAATTTCAATTAAGCAGCCATACATCAATATTGGAATTTCGTATATTCAACCTTGGAACTTTTCCAATGATAATGTTTATACTTCTGGTACATGAAATGTAGTTTACCACACATAACGTTACATTCTGGTAAAAACTTTTACATTAATCGTCCAAAATACCTCAAGCACACGCCATTCCCTAAGCATTTGTAGATAAACATATTCAAGCAAATAACTAGTATTCGAATACATTGTGAACTTAATTTTGAACTTTTGTTTCTATAGTTTATCAAAGTCTATATGACGTTATTTCCAGCGGTATAAATGTTTGTAAGATCAAACTGTGTGTATATATATATATATATATATATATATATATATATATATATATATATATATATATATATATATATATGTATATATTTATATATATACTCTATGAAAAAGATATTCATTGTTGAAGACTTCTTTTGTTTGGTTTATATTCACATTTTTGTCTCTCTAGCATAGATTGTCGCGTTAGGAAATGAAGTAAAGGTGACTGATTTAAGTAGTATATTTGTAAATAATCAGCCCACTATTAACACATTGCGTTACTTTTCAGATACTTCCCATGTAAAGTACATAAATTGCTACTTTTCCGGCTCGTAATGTCTTGTGTACGATAAGGCCTGTTTGAAGTGTGGCATAACACTTTTATCACGATGTGGTTCATTAAAATCAATTCAAGCACAGTGATGCTGAAAGGGTGTATCAATGGTTGTTTTATAGGCTTTCAAATGTCCATCACGTATAATTAAAGCCAGAATTCCCTCTGGAGGGTAGAAGAACCTATATAAATAATTGAACACAGGCTTTTCCGATAGCAGGATCGGAAGTTTCACCATTTGTGGTTATGAGTTCTGCATGCGGACGACTACGCCATTGAGTCTCCATTAGCCTGAACAGATAAAGCAAGGTTTTATTACACGGGCTTAAATAATTCCATACCATAGTTTCCTCCGTTGACGTCAACATTAAGCATCATTCAGTTGATCCTCTTAAGGTCAAGGTGCCCGTAGTGTTATCGCTGCCACCATCTTGTCCAAGATACTGTGATGCGCACATTACACCTTTATATTTATTTGTTTACATTCGCAATTGGCTTCATACAATTTTGTTTTATATAGAAATTCTCCGTATTTGCGATCTTTCAATAGCTTATTAGGAGAAATATCATGTTCACAAATTATAACGCAAACAATACTGTTAGTATTAACGGTGAAAAATAAAATAACTGAAACCAATCTAAAAGACACCCGTCTTATAAATATGATATGGCTGTTTGCACGAATGTGCTTTAAAATGCAAATCGAACACCATTTGTTATGTAGTCTAAGACTAACAATGTGGAGTTTCAGGTATCTAATTAAGAGACATTACTCAGTTTCTGCGTACTCCTGAAAAGTTAGGTCTATTTTTTTAGGACTGATTATGTAGTTTGAAAAGAAATTGAGAAAAGGCATTATATAATTTTCAAAGACGTGACTGCACCTTGATGTTACTTAATTGTTTGTGTTATTGCAGAGTCTAATTAGGTGTAAAGGATTAGCAAATATACATAGAATAAGATATTGTCTCAATTATACGACATCCAATTTTTCAAAAAGAATCTTCGAAACGGTTTTCTTTTTATTTACAAAACACAAAGCGAATAATCCATGTACCCAACTTATCAACGCTTTCCAAACTACGTGCTAAATTCTCAATGAATCTGCTGCTGCTCACTTTGGGAACCGTTTGATGTTTTTCACTCTACCATATTCTTTACTTTTGTCCAGACAATATTCGACAGAATTTCGTTATAGTTGTCACGTGATACTTTGTTGCAAAGAGACAATTATTGGAGTAAGATGATATTAGTCTTAATGCAAAGTATCTTAGCTGTCCTTATGTACTTAATTCATTTACATTTATAAATTTTCTTTAAGTAAGGATAATGGGCAAACTGAGACCTCGTTTGCGGTCCAATCGTTATAGTTATAAGTCCTTATTTAAACAAGCAATATAATGAGAAGAAATGCGTGCTATCAATTACCATTTTTGCACTTTTATCTTCTGAAGATCAACACACTTCAACTACTCATTTTTTTATCAGGGCGGATAAAGATTTTATCAAAGGGTGCTAACTGGCAGTCATGAAAGAGAGGCTGTATTTTCATTGTCCTCTCAAGAGTTCTTAAGACTGAACTGCCCCACTCACACCGTGCGTATGTGTTTGAAATTTTAATAGTGACCCTCAGCAAAAACGTACCACACACATGCAGACCATTGAATCTTATACAGAAAGCTTTCATTTTGAATATGCTTTCAAAGCTCAGATCATATGCCTTAAATAAACCATCACATAGGTCAAGCATGTCTACTTCATGAATGTTCTCCTATTTCTTCGGTAAAGGATTATCACGTATATTGTCCATGTATATACACAAGTAATTAATTACTAATCCTTCCATCGACCCGTCCGTCCATCCATCCATTCATCCATCCATCCACTCACCGACATACCTTCCTATCTATCTATATATCTGTCCGTCCGTTCGTCTGTCTGTGTGTATGTCTGTCTGTCTGTATTTCTGTCTCTCTGTCTATTTATCCATCTACTAATCTATCTAGCTATCTATCCTGAGTAACTATGTTATTTATTGATTGATTCAATAAACTATATATATATATATATATATATATATATATATAGAGAGAGAGAGAGAGAGAGAGAGAGAGAGAGAGAGAGAGAGAGAGAGAGACAGACAGACAGACAGACAGACAGACAGAGACAGAGACAGAGATACAGAGAGACAGAGATACAGAGAGACAGAGAGAGACAGAGAGAGAGAGGTGCGTAAAATCCTGGTGTTTTAAAATAGTTTACACATTATTCAAGCAACCACAAACTGATTCTGTATTAGATTACGTTGAGCCATGTTTCTCTTTAAATAGGTCGAAGTTCAATTCTTAATCAAATCTAATTAACCTTACTTTAAATCAAAACCGTCCTTAGCAAATAACGAAGAATACGCATATTATTCATTCTGATGTAAGTACCCTGTCCGAATGCCATATTAATTAAACGTAATAATTCATTTGATGTAAGTGCCCTGTCCGAATGCCATATTAATTAAACGTAATAATTCATTTGATGTAAGTGCCCTGTCCGAATACCATATTAATTAAACGTAATAATTCATTTGATGTAAGTTCTCTGTCCGAATGCCGTATTAATTTAACATAAAAATTCGTATAAATAATTTGGCTTTTCAAGTTTGTTTTCAAGACATTCCATCTTTATATAAAAAGAAAAACGCGCGCGCTTGTGTGTGTGTGTGTGTTGGAATTTTTACGTAGCTTTAACAATTGTTCGGTCATATTGCTAAGATGTCTGCACTGTGACAGTTTATAGTGGTATCTAGCCAGTCACATTATCCTGACACCAGACTGACCAGTCCTAACACTAACCTCTGATTGCTGAGTGCCTATCGAGGCAGCTGTTATTCCTATTTTTACAAGTCTTTGGTATGACTCGGCCGGGATTCGAAACCTCGACCTCCATCATCCGAGGTGGATGCTCTAACCACTAGACCACCGGAGCGGTAGAAGAAGAAAAAAAAAACGAACGAAAACAAAACAAAAAACCCTATTTTTCATTTTCTGTTAGTATTGACGATATACATTTCTCTGGTTTATATATGACGTGATCAGTACCGAAACAATGTTCTTGCTACTCAAATTAATTTCATCTTTAATTTCAACATAGAGTAATACTGAAAGGAGTTTATAATAAATATGGAATAATTTGGCAAGAAAGAATTTTAACAGGACATTTACGTGAAAAATATATCTTTACAGATTGTCTATGTGGACACTGTCCCCATCCATCCCTAAAATAACCCAACAAAACATTGGAAGAAATAAATGAGAATTTTAATAATAGCTCCAGATGAAATTTGCATTTCTTCATATAATCTTAATGCTTTCAAATTTTGATTCAAATTTTTTTCTGATTAAAAATTCAAATATTAATATGGTCATCGCAGGTTATTTTTCAATGGCTAGATATAAGTCAAAGCGAACCTCTACTTATAATAATAATAATAATAATAATAATAATAATAATAATAATAATAATCTATCTTTAACGAGGATAACACATTTGGTCATGCTGACCCATCTGCCATGTGGTCCTCAGTCTTTGTAATCGGTTATGTTATAAAAATTTTTTATAAAAAATACATTTTTTTATATAAAAAAAAAAAAAAGAAAAAAAAATACACAACATAAAAATAGAAGACCATGCACATAACCAGGTATCTACGCACACTCATTCGTACATATTTAACATGAATGACTATGTGTGACTATACTGGGAAACATACAAATATGAACAATATTCAATACACAGGAAATTTGTTTTCTGTGTTACTATATCTCCATGTCTGATAACTTTTATTATCTTTTTTGTTCATTCTGGGATGAATTTCTATTACTAGATTTTTTTCTATTTGTCTTTAGTCTGAGAATTTATTTCATCAAGATTACTCTTATCGACCTGCATAAAGATGTATTTATAATCGATGCAAACTTGAATTATACTCACTTTGTGAAATCTTTATTTGATTTTCTATCAATATTGACGACATACATTTTTGTGGTTTGTACAGAAATCAGCAGAAAAGTGCAAATGTCGAGAAGACTATCTTATGTTCGATTCATCATCATTCAACAGCAACGGTACTGGCAGTCAAGTAATGTTTCGCGTCAGCTTCAATTGTCTTTAACAGAGTTCCAGTCTGTATGCATTCTTCAAGTTCACTGTTCCAATGAAATATCATCACGGGCCAATATTTCAAAGAATGTCATCTTGTAGTTCCTGGGTTGTATTAAACAAAACAAAAGTATATTCATTATTTGAATAATTTAAATCTTGAAATGAATTATGATTTACGAACTTCACGCTGCGTTCAGTTCAGATCTCATGGCGATATCAAATGGGCACGACGATCTTACATTTCCATTTTTAAAATAAACACAATTTACACAAATTTCTTATTTGTTTCCAGTAATGTTAGGAAGAATTACACCACATGAAAGAGATTAGTCAAGCTTTGAGTGCTAAATAATGCATGAATCGTCACGCTTAATGACGAAATAACTTAGAGCCCTCGGAGAATAAGTTTAATTCAAATTTGTGATTAAAAATTGATTTATCCATGAATCACACGGTAGAACAATCTCCTTTGATCCCGTTTTTCTCCCTAGCTCCCCGAATAGTACTGATCAACAGATTCAAGCAAACTGAATGCATACGTGGTAAGTCAATATCTGTGATGTCATTGTAGGATAAATAAATAAATAAATAAATAATAAGTAAAAGAGAACAAATCAATACAAAGACCAATTTCAGTTTATTTTTCTTAGGTATAATCTCTTTGAATTGGAATCACAATGAAATATCATAAAGCATCCAAAAGATCCATTTTCTCTCTTTTCTTTTACTATCATCTTCATGAATTTCTTTACTGGCATGGTTTCTTATTTTATTTCTTTTATTGTTCTTGCCTTCTTGAATTTCGTGAAGGATATGGGTTCTTCATCTGTTCCTGATAGAAGGTTACTCCTTCTCTTTCTCCTTCTCGTTGTCCTTTTTTTGAGGAACTCTGAAGACTCTTGTCTCTTTTCTCGACATTGAGAACATGGATCCTTATTTTTGTCTCTTTGTTCTTTTGTGTTTCGTTTTATTTGAGTTGTGGAGATAATAGAGCCCATTGTCCGTTCTCAAGGCAGACGTAGCAAGTGTCTTGCATGGATGGGTCCGTACTCATGTTTGCACTGGTGTGCTTTCGAATGACTCTCTTGAAATATCTGGCGAGAGGGGAGATATGTTTTGATTCTTCCATCTTCTTAACAGTTTGAAGACTGGATGAATAAGAAAGCATGAGACGACGATGATATGAGGTTTTGTCTAATGTGCTAAACTAAAGTGCCAGTACATATACGTACCAGTGCTTTTGAAGATGACATGAGTCAACCTGTATCAACACACCCAGCCTCTGATAAGAGACCAGAACAGACAAGAGCAACGATAAAAAATGTCGCTCATTAGCTTATGAAGATTATGTTCACACTGTAGAGACCATTAAATAACTTCCAGAACATTTTGAACCACTGCATTTACCTACACGGAGACATTTAAAGAGTTCAAGCCTCAAGTAGCAAAAGAACAAACAGCAGGTATTATTAGAGATATGTGGGATTCATTGTTAGAGACACTGACATTATATTGCTCTGCCAACGCCCGCGATAGTTTGGGACTCTCAATCAATTTCGATATTATGAAGCCTATTTGTCTGGATCCGGTTTAGTACACGGGTAGAATTAACATATTGCAAGCTTATCAACTACATTCAACACGACCAACAATCCAAAGACGAATTTGACATGACCGATTGAAAAGCATTTCTTCACATCATCAGTGTTTCAACTCCCAGGGGTAATGTCCGACACAAAATGTTATTGGTGGGTGAAATTTACACTTCCAAATTCAATATTATCCAAACTGAAGACTCACAAGGTCGTATGTGTTGAGCCGAGAAGAATGATATCACAGAATGGAAAAGATCATGGGAGAATATTCGACATCGGACGGAGTCAAACAATGAAAAACTCCTTTTGAAGTAAGCAGAAATTTCCAAAGAGACCATGTGTGACATTCCTGAAATGCAAAAGAATGAAAGATGTGGTGGCTCCTCACTATACGTTTAAAGTAGATCTTTAATAGAGGATCCGATTTCTCACAGGGAAAATTCATTCTTGTGTTTCATCATCAAGAGCGGTTCCATGCTATTAACATTATCACATGATTTCTTGGATATACTTATTAATGTGAGAAATATGACAATGAATTATGTAATCGAGACCAACATATTCAATGAGGAGAGAGATGTAGTGGTTGATTCGATTTCAAACAATGCATTTCAGATGGAAAAGAACGCATCTATTGCCTGACTTTCAAGCGGGTCCATCCTGTTACGATGAACATAGCATGAAACAAGTTCAACAACAGGAAAATGTTTACGAATTCACGAGACTGTTCATCCTATGTAATGAATATTATTTTTTTTAATATAGCTTTTATTAAAGTCACATTGTTAAATACATTTTTTAATTCTAAGATCGTATGAATGTTTTGTATACTGCAATATGACACATATAATACGTAACACAATTTCCATTCATGAAATTTAAGATCCGAGTACCAAGTTCACGTAAACACATTACTAGGTCAAACTAGACCATTAGTGACGCGAATAGAGGTCAAAATAGCATCACGTGATTGAATGAGGACATGCGCACTGTTGAGAGATCAGATCGCCCTAGTTTGTGATTGAATAAAATTTGAACAGCAGTTGTCGACCTAATCATGAAAAAGTATTTTGCAATATTCAATGATTAATTCTGGAAAGTCCAAGTATTATTTTTCTACTGTAGAGTTATACCAGTCAGAGATACATTGAGGATCTTGAGTTATTTATTTAAATTGGTAACTGGTCCTTGGAATTGCAGAGTTTGCAACAATCTTTATAAACATGCAATACCATATAATGGTTTATTGTAAATTATTCAACGACTTGCATATTTTATTACCTTTGGATTTAATATGAAACATTCACCGACACTTTTTGGACTTATGATATGTATATTTAATTTAATTGTTTGTTTGTTAATTTTAAAATTTGTTATTTCATTACATGCTTTTGCAATGTAAGATTGCATGCTGGACTTGACCTTTGTCATAATTGAATTCATTTCTTCTTGTCCTGATCGAAATTTGTTTATTATTTCATTTTATGTCAACGACTAATACATAGCTAAATTATTCTTTATGTGTATGAGCTTAATATCAGGATTATTATTCAGGTAAACAAGAAGGAGCAAATATGATGACTAGAGTCAGGGATTTGAAGTTTTCTAAGTGAATGTTCTAGATTATTGTGTTGTAAAAAAAAAAAGAAGGCTCACTACATCATTCAAGAATGTTATTCTCCATTAATTGTGACCCAAGGTCAAGTAGCGAACTATATAAACTTCCGGTTGTGAGGATTTAATCAGTCGTGCTTGAACATCTAGCAACTTTAAGTTGTATTATGCTGTTATTAGTTTGCGTTGAATTTTATATGCTTCAAATTATTGAATTTAAGTGATTGTTTTCTCTGGAAATACAAAAGTGCTCCGATAAAATTCTTGGATAAAGACATTTACAGGAATTTATAGTATATTCAAACCCGGAATTATATTACAGTGAGTCAACAAAAGACTGTTGACACATCAGCACTCCATAAGCTATAACCGACACGTCATTGCCTTCAGTTTTGGATCTCTTCTTGACTTGTACTAAGTTTTGTTCAATACTTTTTATTAGTAGGACTTGTGTCTATAATTCTTGGATTATTTTGGGATTTAATTCGCAATACCGTAGTTGTTTTTGCTATTTTCACTTTGTATTCTAGGGAAATAAATTATTTATTAAAATTAACAAAGCTTGTTGTCGTGCACTCCTTTCTGTTACTTATTTTAAGAGCAGAGACTCGCAACACTTAATATTCCTTAGATTTACCTTGGCTGAAGAAAACCTGTGGATATTAAAGCGGTGATTATTTTGTAGTGCTAGCACGTAAGCACATTAAAATGTTCATTCAGAATACCTTTGGAGCATATCAGGCATACCTTGGAATTCATAGAAAATTCATGAATTTTAGGAATTCGTTCCAAATTGTAAGTTATATTTAATTCTTTCACCTTGTATTTTAGGGAAATAAATTTATATTTTAAATTATAGGATACTTGTTGGTTTTTACGATGGATATATTGTTCGAACCAATAATCCAAAGGAACATATTTATCCAGGAAAAATTATGCCTTTTAGTGACCAAGTTGTGAACATATGAAGATATCACAGTGAACTTGAGCACGAATTAAAGGAAGATCCGATCAATAACAAAATCTTTCCGGGGTCTCACTTTCTTCCCGATTTTGACGAATTGAATTTAGACCCTACCGATGACACTTGAAGTGAATAGGTTATCCAGTATATTGATTGTGATTGAGGAGTTACATTTATGGCTCGCAATTTGTAAAGTTTTAGAGACCTGAAAATTAATTTCTTAGAGTTTTCCATGGAAACGTGGTATGAACAAGGAAAATAAATCAAACGCATCAATGTGAGTTCTTTGTGTTCTTACGTGTGCAAAATTACTCGATTTGCTAATTGTTATACTGAGGTGTTGAAATAACACATTGACGGGTAGCACATTTGCCAATACGAATCAAATGCAATGTCTTGTATCACTCTGTTTACAACATCATTGGCAAGGAAAGCTGATGTTTCCTTTGTGATGTACGTGTGCTGAAATATGTAATTAAGACCAATCTTATTGCCACAAGGATGATTAATGTGCTTCGACGGAAACGTGGCTGAGGATCCTGGAAACCAACTGTTAAAAATATACCGGATGTGACATGTTCCTACTATAGAAGAATACAGACAGGACAACAACTTCAATGAAATAATGTTTCCAGTCGCATCAACGAATTCTTCAAACTGCAACAAGATGCTAACGGCTATCCTTCTTATTGTCAAGCTCAGGAGACAATGGTACATTCATAGAATGATACCGAGCTAAAGAAGGCATTACTTTACATTACGTGGAAAAGAATGAAGGACAATAGTTTGCCTTAGTTAAGTTAAACTGTTTGTGGAGAGAATTGGCACAACGTCTGATTTTACCCAAGATGGAATATTTGACAAGACCCCACATTTAACTCGTGAAGATTTGATACTGGCGAATTATGAAGAAGCGACACAGTTTGCACTCACATGATTTCTGAAATATCGTCATTGCAGCCGACGTGACAACCAATGCCTGTTTGAAATTGTATGATGCCTTGGAACTTTTAGGAGATCGAGTCCTCTACTTTGAAACTGACAGTTGTATATAATTTAATCGACCTTGCAGCCGTCATCAAGACATCTAAGGTGATCATTTTGACGCATGGACTGACGAAAGCCCAGGAGACACTACTGCGACTTTTTCTAGTGGTTACACCAAACGTTGCAGATACCAACTCAGAGACCAGCAAGAAAATTGCATACCAGTATAGGGGGCCCCGAGTGGCCGAGTGGTCTAAAGCGCTTTCCGTTACAGATCACTGCCATCTCACCTCTGCCTGCGTGGGTTCGAGTCTCGGATTCAGCCAATGTCGGTATGTGAGAAAGCTTGCCAGTAGCTTCTCGTGGGTCGGTGGTTCTTTCCGGGTTTTCCCGGGTTCTTCCTCCACCATTAATACTGGCCGCCATGTATAGCCTATCGTGTGCTGAAAAATGGCGTTAAACACTACAACAACAACAGCATACCAGTATAACATCACAGCACTGACACTCAATTATCGTTCAAGTAAAGTAGATCATTTTAATGTATGGACAGAAAATTCACAGCCCGGACACGATCAAGACTTTCGCATGAAACCTTTGGATCGACATAAAATTGTACGTTTACAAAATCATCAAGTCTTCAGTCGACCTTTAGAAAATTGTCTATATAATTTAGTTTCAGAAGCGAATACCGCTTCCAGAAAATTCTATGACACCATCGATTGAGCACGACCATGCCGCTCATCCTCCATCAAAAGCGATGCCACTCGTGTTCAATGCCGCTCTAATGACGAACGCGATGCAGCACGAACTTTCTGAGTTACTGGTAAAAATCATGCCTTGCGTGTAACTATCTATAGAACTCATCAATCAATACACTAGTATGACACTCTAGATACCCTACAAATCAGAACAATTTACTCTGGCATGGGCTATTGTGACTGAGTTTCGACTAAAGACGTTCAGACAATAGCCCAATAATCTTGATGAAATACCTATTACCAACTATTAGTTAGAGCCGGATTTGTTTACAAGGGACGAGGAGACCAAGTACGGCTATTCAGTTGTGGTGCGAAGATCCACGGATGGGATTATAAATACTGAGCTTTTCTAGAACATGCAATTTGTCCTTCGTGCTGTCGCTATCTCCTTTTGATGAGTCTTGAGTATTATCCACGTCAATACTTTAAACACAACAGAAACTACCAAGACAACAACCGGAGGAATACAAGAATAAGACACCGGGAAGTGTTTCAAATTCCGTCTGTTCCAATACCTTGAAAGATCGCAGCTTCTGTGTTGACACAGTCCATACTCCCAGACGAGATGAAAAAGATGATGCCAACACCTTCTGCACCAAAAAAAGAAGGAAAGAAACAAATGAAAAAAGAAATCAAGAAAAAATTTCCCCATCCAAAAACTCATAACGACTCCTACTCCTAATTGTCATCGGAGATTCCAAAACTCATTGCAATACTCCAAAATATCACACGAATTTCAACCTAGGATTTGTATCGAACAGAGGGAACATACTACGGAGGAGCAGCAGCATCAGCATAAAATAACAGTCAACTTCGTCATGGAGACACTTTTAGGTAGCATTTGCTACAATCCTGCGCATGCTTCTGGTTATGGGGGCGATACAATTTTGTATCGTGCTGTTGAAACATTACAAAGATCTTTAAAGAACGTATGTGGAAATATTGTATACATCAACATACTTTTAAATACATTGACGTGTGACCATGGTTCGTGAAAGCACACAGTCAATCGTACCATCGAAGCATCGGATTTGAGCCCGAAGAAGTGACCCCTGAAAACGTCACCCACCACATAAAAGACAGAAGTGCTAAAGACCGGACATATGCTTCGCATCAAGAAAAACAAACGCACTTTTGACTAATGTAATATACCAAACTGAACAACTGAATTGTTTCATGTCACTGGACAAGTACGTTGGTGTGATAGTCTTGTCTATAAATTGAAATATATGAAAAGAAAAGTGTTAAACATGCATTAGTCACGCAATGTGAATACCCCTATGAGCCGATAAAGCCTTTTAAAACTACTTAAGTACATTTGTAATTTTTAGAAAAACACACCACACGGAGGCAAACCGTTAAAACCAGGAACTCCGAGAACCATTTCATTCAAACTGTATTTTCATTGTTTAACGTCTGTGTTTATCTTAAAATCTTTGATTGCATCAATAAGAAATGATTTTGGTTAAAGTTGTCTGATATTTATAATCGGTATTACAATATAATGATTACACGTTAAAATGATAAGAGTACATTTTATTTGATTTCTTGTATGTGATATAGGAATTAATAATAATAATAATAATAATAATAATAATAATAATAATCGCCTGTAGTAGATTCAGTTTATTCGATTCTAATGGGAGATTTATTCAAATGAACAAAATCTTGGTGCACGATGTATATATATATATATATATATATATATATATATATATATATATATATATATATATATATATATATATATATATATATATATATATGTATTATGTCGGTCGGTCTGCATATATATATGTTTAAGGTCTAAAGATACGTCCGCACAATGGTGTTTGATATAATGCCGATTCAAATCTTAGGTTCTAAGATATAATGGGAAATAATGGAGAGCGATAAGAACAATTGTTTGTTTTGTTGAAGAATTATATTTATATAATAGTTTTAGTGATTGAAATTTTAATATAATATGATATATTTTGACTGTGTTGGGATACTAACTGAGAGATGTGTTCTTTTTTCTAAAACTTGCTAAAGACATTGACATTGTTCAAAGAAAGAAAGAAAGAAAGAAGAGAGAAAGAAAGAAAGAAAGAAAGAAAGGAAGGAAGGAAGAAAGAAAGAAAGATTTAAATAGTTTTCCCTCTTAGAATTAAGCGGATCTTCTTGTCAGTATTTTACCAGTTTTTCAACAAACATATCTTAAATCCTAAATCTGCGGATGGACTATTGTTATTTTAGCGTTTGCGAATCAATACATCTATTTGAATAAAAGCCTGCGTTGGACAAATATCCCGAATTTTTCTCATTCCATAGTCATCCAACTTAGATATGTTTTAATAGAAATCATCACAAAAAAGGAGTCCATTATAATCCTTTTTCTTGTAAATGACAACCTTTTTGACGACAAGACCTAGGAATTAGCAACAGTAATCCACATGGTTTTCTTTGGCTGTCACTCGCTAATGTGACACGTATTGAAGATTCAACTCTAAATAGTTGACCATGCCGTCAGTTTAAAAAAATATATTTCCACCAGTTCCGATGGATATATTTTGATTTTATTTATAGTTAATAAGTTATATGGTAGTTATAGATTGTCAAGTGAAAGTATTGTATCCCTCTGGAGGGGAGCAGTTTTATCTTTAAAAGAGGGACTTACACAGTTGGATATTTCTTTCAAGGAAATCACTCTGCGTGAAACTATCCCAACTTTATGACCTTTATTACGCCAAATTTCAAATAAACTAAAATAATAAATGCTTCTTATATAGGAATCTAATAAGTTATAGATAATTTCTGATTTTAATTTTCCACGGACGTCTGCCTCATGACACTTCCGAATTACATATTGAAATCTAATAGCCATAAACCGCCAGCCTCATTCCGTCTGTAAAGTTATCGTATCGTATCGCAAATTTAAGTATGATGTATTTATATGGGATTGGGTTAATATGATTACTTTGGTATCCAAACTCAATCCTCGCAGATCTGATTGTCTATATGAATAATGCGGTTTTCCCCATGCCATTCTTTTCAAAGTGATAGTTTCGTCGCAATATGTCAAAGTTTGATGTAACAAACGCTGTAGAACAAATACCGACTAGTATATCATGTACGAGTTTAATATTAATTACGATATTAGAGTTTAACTGTAATCAAAAGCAAATAAATGAATAAAAATATATAAAATTAAATTTTAGTGGATATTATGCACAAAAACATGAAGTACAATTCTCCTGCCTGGTTCTATACATTTTTCGCGGTTACAAAGGTAACCACTCAACACGGTAATTATCAAAGTTGCACGTGCTGAAAATCGGTCCATTTAATATCTTGCTGAGTGGGTGCATGCAAGAATAAACAATTAGATTTGTCATAAATGGAGACAAACGTAGATTATTTATATATCTTATAAATCTGGCATTTTATTAGCTTGAAAAATTGTTGTCGGTCGATCGCTAGCATTTACAACGAACAGTAAAATCTTTAATTTTGGAATGCTCCTATTAGTATTAGCTACAAATTATTAAAGCACATTTTGAAAATGGGCCCTTGGATATGTCAATGAAAACACCTGACATTGTGTTAACTGGGCCATCACAATTCTGTGACAACATTTGAATGGAATAAGATCAAGAGTGTTCATTACTTAATCTGTTCGATGCAAATTTTCAAGAAAGGTCTGTTATGGTACACTATTATATAAATCTGATGGTGATTAAAAATAACACCATTGTTTAAAAATCTCTTAATGGTAATCTGTTTATTCAGCAGAAAATACGTTCAAATACATACATCTTGAATTATGTCGTTTTAACGTTCAAAAAGGACAGTCAGATGGGTATTGAAGGTCGGATTGC
Organism: Sinohyriopsis cumingii; assembly: GCA_028554795.2. Classification (NCBI taxonomy): domain Eukaryota; kingdom Metazoa; phylum Mollusca; class Bivalvia; order Unionida; family Unionidae; genus Sinohyriopsis; species Sinohyriopsis cumingii. The sequence continues at coordinate 183,323 of JAPYKE020000536.1, forward strand.
TGCCAGAAAATTATATGGCATAGTGGATGGAAGAACAACGGCTGCCGGATGAAGGTCGCAAAGCCCTGAAAGCAGTTTCCTTGAAATGACCTCCAGGTGAGCTAACCAATATGTTTCCTATTGAAAAGTGAATGGACGATTGTTTGTGCCAAGATGAAATATCTCTCAATGCCATAACACATTGCCAACACAATTAGTGGTTATGCGATTCATTTATCTTTGCTTTTGTTCCTTTTAACCGCACTTTTAACACATTCTTGTCTTTATCACGCCGAGGAACTGGAAGCTACGTGCCCTTCCCAAGGTCACACAGAGACATCCAACACAGGCTGGTATGGGCAGGTATAGAACGCGCGACCGAAGCATTACTAATTCGACACACTGCCAAATAAGCTACATTTGAAAAAAAAAATTGTGCAGTGATCTAACAATAAACGTTTCCGGTATAGAGAACGACATTTAATATATTTATTCACGAGGATGCATTTTTTGTCATCGATTTATTTTTAATTGCTCCCAAAAATATTACACTTTCAAGGACTACAAATCCTGATAGAAACATTTCGTATGTAATTAAATACCTACATACATATTTTGTGACTGTATCAATGTGTTTTTATTGTCAAACTCAGACGTCGTTTGTCAGATGGCAAGGAATTGAAACGTGAGCGACCGGGAAACTCTAAAGAGTTCGATGACCAGTATCATACGATGAATCAGATAGAGTTCAATGACAGAATTGGTTTACATAGCAACCCGATCGTGTCACTACAAAAGAAACTTTTAATGTAGTGCATTTCATTTTACATTTGATGGGAGCCGTACAGTTTGAACGTGCCTCAACATAATCTAGCGATAGAAAATATGACCCAATGAGTCCTCCTGTTCACCTTTGAGGACAAAGTTCAAAGCTTACTGGTTACTAAATTGCTTGCGGTGCAGTAGCAGATATGTGTTACTTCTAAACATACGAAATGAAAGGACCCAGCATCAGACACATTCTTTTATTTCCCTTCTTGCTCAATAATGCATAGATCCTAACACAGAATTATCAAAAATATTGTTAAAAACCAATTTGTACATTTTATCGATTTTCTTTAGTTTTTTGTTTCTTTCAGGAGATAATTTGGTGAACCATTTACAACAAATTCAGTATTTAGTTGCCTGATTGAAAAATAAATGTGTTTTTAGTTGCATGTGGCTAATAAAAAAGCATATCTAAATATAGATTGTTGGATATCGTAAATAGCAATTGAATAATAAAAGTAGATAATTTAAAAGAATTTAAAAGAATATTAGGTGTCCTCAATACGAAAAACAAAATGTGTCCTATAATTACATTTTACCGTGAGAACTAAAGACACACAAGCAATATGTATTTAACGTTATGTTATGAAATCAGCCAATTATAAAGTTCCATTGAACACCATTTAACACAAACTAACAGCTTATATTAAAGTTGTTTTTGTTGCTTTTTGTTTCTTTCTTACTTTATTTGCTTGGGTTTTTTAAACTATTCAGTCAGGTGCAACCTTCAACGGGAAAACAACATATGTTTTCTTGCTGTGATAAAAGTACTGTAATTTGGTGTGATCTGTAACATAAAGTCTTTGGAAATCTTATGAATGTTTTGAAATAAAATGCATGAACGTATGTTAAAATGTATCCATGAATCGGGAGATAAATCTAGATTAAAAGCGTTTATGGCATAAATATTGAAACTAAAAGCATTTTTCTCCTTCTCTTTTCTAAATAAGGCACACACACACACACACACACACACACACACACACACACACACACACATATATATATATATATATATATATATATATATATATATATATATATATATATATATATATATATATATATATAGTATACAGTAGTGACTCACGGCATATAAGCACAATAGTGGCTATATGGTGTCGATCAAAGGTAACTTACAAAATGACAAGATGAAGGATCACACAAAACACCTTCCCATATGTAAAGCCTTCCAAATAAATGTAGGTATGAACCACAACAAGATAAAATATACAACTTAAGGACATGATCATTCTGTGAAATGTATGCAAATTATTAGACAAAGGTAACATTTGTCAAACTGTTATTACATGAAAGCAAATGTTGTAATATACACCATATTTCCTGCAAAAGTCCAAATCTTTCTTCGGTGGTACATCAACATACTCTTTCTTCATGCAGCCACCTCAGTATAGTTACAACGCAATGGCGTAACCTGATTCCCTTTGAGTAGTTCATAAGAACTGCTTTTCAAGCAAGGAGAGAGAAGGCACCAATTCCCTTCTGGAACGAAACTTTTTACACATCACTGATTGATCTTTATTCAACTGTCGTACGCATGAAATGTTTCCCTTCTCAGGCTCCAAATTTCTAGCTTGAATATTTGTCACTACCAACAATATCTACACAAGCCGTCGCTGAAAGCTTAAGTGCTCACCCCAGTAGCCCTCCTACTAGTCGCTTTCTATGGACATAGAACACAATTAATTTTACTATATGTTCTCTACATGTGTTCTCAAGAATAAACAAATATCTTTAAATCCCTACCAAACATGCATAAATATAACTCTTCTATCACCACCAAAATGAGAGTGGAAAAAATGTTCTAAAAATAGACCAGAACTACATTCGTGGGTACTGAACTGGAAGTACTAATTGTGACCTGATTCCTGACAGTCCCCATTTTTTCTGCCAATTTTAGCCAAACTTTTATATTTGCGTGCTACACTTATTTCAAATTTATACATTAAGTCTTTTTGAATTTCCTTGCAAACAAAACATGTGACACATGTCAGAAAGGTTGTAGTGCTGGTGTTCCACAGGGTGCACGTTTCGATCCAAGTGCTCTTGAGAAACCAAAACTAAATTTGCTATATCTTCCTTAATTATATAAATTTTTCAATGCAGTAAAAACCGAACTGTAATAAAAGCTAAGGCCTGTCTGAAAATATGTTTGAAGTTTAAAAATATTGAAAAATGAAATTTTAATGGCAATTTTAATAAACATTTAAATTTTAAAAACTAAATTTTATTGAAAACTTAAATTTTCATACAAGTTTTAAAACACAGTTTGACAAATTTTAGACAGCAAAGTTGACAATTGAATGGTATTTAAAACAAATGGTAGTTTGGGTCTGTACAACTGATAACATTTTCCCCAGGGGTAGTGAAGCAACATAGCTCATGGTGATTCTGGCGGCAAACCGCAATATGCCTGTCCAGATGCATATAGGTGTACACACTAAAGAAACAATGACAGGTGTTATGTTCTACATTTATTGTATCAGGTACTTAGGCAGTTGTTTGCATAACTAATAGCACACTGAGATTTAAAGTTCTGATGGGACCACTATCATATTTTATAGCAAAATTGCATTCTATTTCAATGTCGATAACTACAAAAGGGTGACAGTGGGATAGGAAAATAGTTTCTAGGGAGGCTCTACCTTACTGAAAAATGGTGCTAATCTCTCTCATGAAGACCTAACCCATGTCTTTGAGGTGATATATATCAGTGTGGTGATATGAACTAATCTTGGTCACTTATGGCAGTACACTGCACATGCCCTTATGAAACCTTGCTATCACCACCGGACTACTGGAGAGCTTCCAAGCTGATCCAACTCTAACACTTTGTTCCACATACCAGGCTAGACCTGAAAAGATAGAATATGTTTCACTTAATTCTAGAAAACAGTAAGATCTAGGTAAATGAAGTTAAAATGTGTTAGATATGGTGATTTCAAAATAACATTAAGGTTGCAAGCATGGGAAAAAAATATTAAACTTGACAGACTGTGACACTCAGAAATGTGAAGCAATGGCAAGGTTTTAAAGTAATAATTTCATCCTAAAAATAGATGAGGTTTCTAGAAGCATATTTAGCCATTTACAGGTTAAATAACTAATCAGGTAGACTGTGTATCATATAGTGTAAGGCAATGTTGGGGCGGTGATGTTTGATCGTTGGTGCAAACATTAGTACATACCAGTATACAGGAAAGTCAAGTGACAATGTACTAAATTAAAATATATTACTATAAGCAATCTTATTCATGAGGGAAATAACAAGTTTGCATATTATTTTAACTTACAAAGATATTTTCTCTGACAAAATGTAACAAATATCCAACATTGGAGCTTGTATATGGTGTAGGAATATATACATGCTGATATCATTTAATACCATTAAAAAAAATATTATATATGTTCATTTTGTTTTTGTTTTTTTAAATTTAATTTTTGTTACAAATTAAATTAATTTTTTATTTTTAATGTCATTTTTATATTTTTAAAGTCATTATACATAACATATTCAAATTTCATGTGTTTATCATTAATAATGAAGATTTGATATCAATTTAAACTTTACTCCAATACTGCACTGTCAGGACATATAACACAATTAATTTTACTATATGTTCTCTACATTTGTTTCTCAATACTGACCTTTACACTGTGTGACAATCAATACAAATCATATGTTAATTTAAAATACCTTCAAAGATGACTTCACGGTGAAGTTCTTGTCAAAGGTTGACCTGCATTTTGTTGCGATGCTGGACCGTCAACAGAGCAGTATGTAACCAGAACACAGATTTCACTTCCGGATCATCACCAAGGCCTTATTACTCACTGTGCACTGTCGCCGAAATACACACGGAACACTACACACTGAGCTCGTATTCTTAAGAAGAAACAATTACCTTTAAATCCCTGCCAAACATGCATAAATATAACTCTTCTATCACCACCAAAATGAGAGAGGAATAAATGTTCTAAAAATAGACTGGAACTACAGTAGGGGGTACTGAACTAGAAGTACTAATTGTGACCCGATTCCATATCAAATGGTTGCTTTTAGTGCGGCAACAGCGTGGTACAGGCTTGACTCTCTGGCGCCATCAAGTTTCTTAGTTGATTCGGCAGGTGAGTTATCAAACACTCCTTATCTGACTTTATTTGCTTCGGCCCTTTTGTCTCTAACATCCAGTGCAGTTTGTAGTTTCTGATAAGAGTCAATATCGGGCACCATAACCACGCATTTGGTTCATCCCACTAAGCTCATTTGGTACTCACATTCGATCCTCGGCTCCAAATGATCTAGTAGGACTTCTTATCTTTTAATGCTTAGTTGTAACATATTCATGTCGTTAGTATGGTCTCTATCCATTCGGTTTACTGGATAAAAGTGCAAGGCAACCTTCGTAGGGAACCGGCTGCTAGATGGTGATGATTTAAATAGTCTTTCACCAATATACTCAAGACTTTTGCTAGATTTGCATCAGCATAGCTACAACCTTCACCAGGTTGTACTCTTGCTTCGTCGTACTCATTCATAGTTCACCATCTTTGGGTCGCAACGTGTAATATCTCTCTCTCTCGGCATCACCAATGGCATTCACTTTCATTGCACTTTTTGTTTTCCATGACACGCGCACGTATAAGATTGCTTGGCACGCGTTTGTTGACTGGTCGCGAGGAACCTGGACCGAATCATCACTGACGTGAAGCATTTAGCTCATACAGCGCTTTCCGCGCCCACGGTCGTAGGAGCAATCAGAGTAGTCCAACGCAGTCGAACGAGCTAGAGTAGCCGGAGGCAATGGAACACGGCAATTCCTCGACCTTCGACTTGCCCATTCAAGCCACGCTATAACTCCGATAACGCAGCCAGCATGCCTTGTATACCAGATCGCGCAGACATTAAATTTCCTGTAAACTACAATGTTCGACAGCTCAAAGCTATGTGATCTGGTGCTGCCTTGTTCACGTTTTGTAAGGGTATCCTTGTTTTGTTTTCTCTACTTAGTACCAAATAGAACGATAAAAAGTGGCTCCGAAACTAAACAGTATATTACTATTCCCTCCTCCTATCGCTCATTCTGATTCCCCCTTTTACCATTCTGCTTTCGTCATAATCAATCTTTAATTTTTATGAAGGTTTGTTTGAAGAACATTTGAGTGGTGATTATCTAACTTTCCTTCACTGTGGAAAATATTTAGGAAACATGAGTTACTTCCCTTGACATAGACTGCTAAATTATAAGTACACTTAGGTCTCACTGAACGGATGAATTTTCATCCGACAATGACCTATTGTAGAAAAATGAGAAAAATAATTTTACCCTGAAGATACAAATAAAAACAAACTAATGATTTTTCGTAGAAAGAATGCATGTGAAATTTTGACTGCAGCAATCAGGTTAATTCCTTATACAACTGGTGGCTTATGTACTGAACCAACACTGCCACCAACCCCTCATTTTTACATTCATTTTTGACAGCAAAGAGCTATTTTGAATATTTTCATGTGACAATGCAGCTAAAAGAATCAGTATGTGCCTTATGCATGAATAAAGTTCACTAGTACTATAACAAATAAGCATACTTTTCATCACCACTCAACCATCTTGATTTTTAGATATTTACCTCTGTAGCAGACACACGTAAATACATAAGCCAAACCAGCTGTTCATTTGCAGCCCAAGTTGGGCATTTGATCTCTAGTGCTAGTCTAACTGTGACAGGCAGCCACCAAACAAGCCAGCCCATTCTCAAGCCTAACTCAAAGTAAATCTAAACCACATTACAGATTTAGCTTCTGTGTGAATTTATAAATGCTGTGCGTATGATAATTAGGTTCATGCCTTCTCCCCTAAAAATTAGAGAGGTGTCAAAATCCAGTAAGACCTTATATATTTCCCTTCATATCAATATATTGGTAGTAAGATGTAAATATATAAATTGGACTAACCATCGACTTATCAATATAGTATAGTGCTTATTTATATATAATAAATCTAAGTAGAAGGGTATGGTGTTTGGCACGGTTGACCACTCTGTCTTATATTCCAGCATGAATGACGTACTTGGAGTTATACTGACATTTATTATTTTAAAAGAAATCACAAAGAAACAAACTTGCGACAAATTAAATTTCTAATATGAACACAACGAAAGCAGCTTGTAGGAAGTTGAAAAGCTATGCGTTATCCGACGCCTATCACACTAGCGAGAGCAGGTGTACTACGAATGCGATTCGGATGTTCCTGAGCTCATGGGGAACTAAAATATTCAGCAGGGTTATCACCTGGTTCGAGACAGAACTTAGCCAAAACAAAAACTTTTCACTCATATGGCGTACTTGGCCGCATACGAGAGTTTTCGAAAATTGTGTTTCTATTCAGACGTCCAAACATGTATCTGCTAAATGTTTTATGAATTGAAGAGATCAAGTATAGAATAAAGGATCTGAAATCAATCTCTTGGACTCTTGTGAATCCTCGTAAAGAAAAACAGAACTCGCCACAGTGGTACTTATTATCATCAACGACTGATGACAGCTCAGAAATGGGTAAAGTCCTCTTGGCATTTGCCAGTTTGCAATAGCAAATGATTGTTAGAAGAAAGTTTTTGTTTTGAATGTTTGGTTCTAGATGTCTGCAGCACGCCCCATCTGCAATCCCACCACCACGCATAATCAGACGAAATGGATCTAAGAAAGCATAGGTACTGCCAACATCCGCTCTAGTTATCACTAGAGAAATAGCAGACAGGAAAAACAACATGCGCTTGTAATGCTTGTGTCGCTTCAAAAACAGTAAGCATGCTTGTTTGTAATAGCTGTGATAAAATGTAATAAACTCACCACGTTTCTTTGTCAAGATGGTTGTTAATGCGATTGGATCTATCACATTATTGATATAAAATTGTTTTTACTGTTCATGTCCACGAATAATCAGAAGAAATGGATCTAAGAAAGCATAGGTACTGCCAACACCCGCTCCACTTATCACTAGCGGAATAGCAGACAGGAGAAACAACATGTAATTCTTGTATAACTTCAATAACAGTAAGCAAGCTTGTTTGTAATAGCTGTGATAAAAGGTTATAAACTCACCACGTTTCTTTGTCAAGATGGTTGTTAATGCGATTGTGTCTATCACATCATTGATATAATATTGCTTTTACTGTTCATGTTGTGAAGATATCTGATGAAGCTTTTTCTGTTTCACGTTCATCTTTTTCATCTGGTGGGAGGTTTTCTGAAATAGACTATGAATCGGCTTATGGATATTCTACTGCAAGTTTACTCATCGGCTGCTTGTAACGCGTTGGATATATTTGCGTAAGAAAATAGAGATACGATTTACAAAGCTTGTCTGGGAAGGGTTCAAGTTCATTAACACGTACTTCATCCACTAGTTCATTTATTTGATTTTAAGTTAGTTCAGGATTATTAAAATAACCAGTAGCTAAAGTCAGCTGAATCCGTTTTTAAAATCTTCTTCATAATTATATAAGTTGTAAAATTCTTCTATTATCCTTTTCGTTTTTGGATCATCTTGAGTTTCGAACAATGGATAGTGGGTTATAAAATCACTGTTTGCTTTGCATCAGGTTGCCGCTATGACAATTTTATTTAAAGCTGTGGTTATACGGGTTGTTACTGCCTTGGTTCTAGTCGTGGTTGTGGCTGCAGCTTTTCTGCTTCAGGTTTAAGTTGCACTTCAATTTGTGGCTACGGACCATAGAAATATGATATTTTTATTTTATTGTCCTAGCAGAGCTTTATCAGCTCGTCATATTTGCTCATCTGGTCCCGAAACTCTTCGATCTCATATGGGTTACAGAAAGTAAGGTTGATTATGTGATCATCTATTTTGTTTGGTCATCTGGATCAGCCAAAAACGTTTATAGAGTTGTTTGGTGTCACAAATTTTGTCAAAATAAGTCTTAGCTGTCGCATCATCAAAAGCCATTCTCTTTTGGTTATCTTCAACCAACAGTTTGTTAAATCCGTAACTCTTGCGAAGTCTGTCATCTTATATATTTATTGAGATAACGTCATCTAGCGTAAAAACATGAAAGTAAGTCAGACAGGGTTTGAGAGTAGATATATTTTTGTCGTGCTAGGGCCTACAATATCAAAAACGTAACCAGATCCGGCCCTAATATATTCATATTTGTATATAGTGTGGTCCAGATAGCGCTTTCATTGGGTACTTCGAGACGCCAACTGTTGATGTATTCAGTTGCAACTGATTTGCCTCAAAGTTGAAAGTACCAAATAACAACCACTGCCGGACAATCTATTCTGATCAAAGAATTATTGTAATCTATTCACTATTTCCGCGGAAGATATATGGTCCGCAATAGCTCTCTAAAGGCTGATGAATATTCCCAGGAGGCTACTAATCCGTTGTTATTCTATAATTGGATGACAGTGACGGAATGTGTCCTAAGCTATTTTTATTCCCTTGAAATCCACTTACAGTTTAGCTGACACATCTTTATTTTCAGTTTTAACGCCGCCCCCTCCCAATATTTTTATTACTGCATTTTGTATGTCTACGCCCTCTGTGGTAAATTCAAATATTGTCGCGTTAATATTATTTGATACTCTGAAACCTACTGGTCCTTGGATAATTATTGAAGTGGAAGATCCTACAGACAAATTTTCAATAAATATTCGCCTCTTATGCAACCGAAAATCAAAACACAGGGATTTAAACACAGCAGATCAACAGCAATTTCGATATATCTATATGGTGCAGCTGGTGAACTAACCATCTGCACCTGCTTTTGCAGCTGCATCGTTACAGCGTCTGGCGCTTCTGAGTATGTAATATCTCCACAGTTTCACCACCTAACGGCAAAACATGTGACACTGATACTTCATTGCTAAGGGTTACCGATGCCAAATTTTGTCTTCCAGAAAGTAAGCGCCCTTGAGGAAAATTTGTTTTGGCATTTGCAACAACACTTTGGCTTGTAACTTTGATACGTAAATACCTATCTGCATATAGTATGTTGGCTGTGCCTGTTTTATCTGTTCGTATATACACATTTGTAATTATTTGGATACACACGTTTAGCGATGCAGACATGGTGTCATCAAAGTGTAGAAAGTGCTGATTGAGTTCTGCATTAGAAATAGTTATTCTTGTGCTTGATTCAGCATCGCCAATAACTGTGTCAAATGCTGTATAACGAGTCATTATATATAGACTGCTTATACACATGTGCATGATACATTGTGATTCAGAAGATATAAAAAAAAAAATCACGGCACAGTTTTATTGCCACTACATGATTTTAGGTCCAATCTACACACAAAAAGTTGCTCCTCGATTTGATGTTCAATTGTTCAATAACGGACTTAGCTATGACGAGGAAATTATTTATACATTCAGTTCCAGCCAAAAGAAGCACAATACACTTAGTGACTTCCACAAAGCTGAATATATATATATATATATATATATATATATATATATATATATATATATATATATATATATATATATATATATATATATATATATATATAGTTTGGTTTCGAGGCGTTGGCGCCACTTTATAGCACATGATAGGTATATATATATATACATATATATATATATATATATATATATATATATATATATATATATATATATATATATATATATATATATGACGATAAAATATATGTATATGTACTTTCATAAATATATTGTTTCGCTTATGTAATTGTCAGCCTGTGTTTTGTATTTTATTCCAGATATATTATTTATGTTGGTGAATTTCAAATTATTTGTACAACAACATTTACATTTTATCCATTGAAAAATAATGTTACAACAATCATTATTATATGAGACTCCAAAAATATATAAGAAATTGTCCCTGCATGTAAAATACAAGATGAGCATAGATCGTTTGAGAAAATTCTGGTTCTTTTAAGAAATACATTCGTATTCCATACTCTAAGTAATATTTACGACTACAAGCATCTATCAATAAATTTTATATCTTAACAAGACAAATTTTTTAACAGTCGCCATCTTCTAAATTGTCAATTCAAAATTCCACTTTCTTCCAGACGTTGCTACTTCCTTCCTTATCACCAGTTTTTCACATGTACCTCTACATTCATTTTTCTTTTTTTTAATGGTATACACAGCAATATTTACAATAGGCTGTTGCAGATTTGAATAACAAATTGATACTAGATTAGTTATTATATCACTTCTTAGCTGCAAGTATGTTTTGATAATCTATGCAATTAACGTTAATAGAAAAGCTGTCCTCTTTATATGAACGTTTTGTTTCTTCTCTTCTCAATATATAAACATAAAATGGTACAGTTATCTTTTTAATAATGTTCTTTTCTAGTTTTGTTATGAGACTGTATGTTTCTTTCAGTATATAGCTTCGTGGGTTTAGTAGACCAGAAATAGGCAATAAGGCACTAATAGACTTTCATAGTGCATTTTATTCTCATAAATAGATAACATTAATTCCTGCGGTTTAAGAATAATGTTTGTATTACCGAAAACAGCGGGGAATTCCGAATGGCGAGAAGCTTATTTGATGTTTATATCAGTTTCATTGAACAGCAATCGTTCTGGTAGTCAAGCAGAACGTTCTGCGGCAGTTCAAACTGTCGTTAACACGGTAAAAGTCAGCATGCAATCTGAAGGTTACGATTCTGATGAAACAATCAAATATACAGATACTTCAAAGAGACATCTTGTGTGAGTCAAAGTTTCTATTCAGCACGAAAATTTGTTTATGATTTGTATCTAATGAAAAGTAGATTACATAATGATTAGCAAGGTTCATGCTGAGTGTTATTACAATCACAAAAGGGGAGAAGACGAAAGCAAATATTGCGAATTTATATCCACTCTAAAACACCATTTAGGCAGATTATAGATTTGAATTAGCTGATTTTAGAAATAATGACTCCACATGAGAAAGATCAGTCATGGATGGAGGTGTTTTAACATGGCTGACTGTTTTGCATTGTAGGCGTTAGAGTGAAGGCATTTATTTCAGATTGATGATGGTCAAAAAGATCAATGGAATTACTCACTGTACCGATGAGCCCTTATTACATAATGATTCATCTACTTCCGTGCAAAGTACTGTTAATGGAAGATCATCATTTTTCATAGAAAACCAACAGCTTGGTATCTTTGCCTGAAATGTGATTTTTTTTAAAACAAACAGGCACTTTTACATGAAGTGTTTGGGACCTTAATTCAACTAAAAAATTTCAAACTTTGAAAGACAAGACTTGACGAAACATTTTAATCTGAAAATTTATTCCAATTGTTTTGGATCCAAGCATGGCTTCAGAGATCTTAAATTTGTGATTGCCTTTAAAACTACCAGACATAAATTATCAGAATTGAGTATCGTATGATTAAAGACAATGGTCTATTATAAAGTTTCAATTTTACAATAACGACCGCAAATTGCAAAATTGTATATTAATCACTGTTTCACCAGTGGTTTGTTGAAGAGTATAATGATATGAAGGACGAAAAAAAAATCTGCAAGTAAGAGTAAAAGAGATCTTTGTTGAAATCAATTTTTTTTCCAGATACTAGTATTCATCTAAATACTCTATAGGAATAAGACCAGGTTCACAAGACTGTCATTTTCGGTTCTATCGACCTTTCACCAAATTGAATTTTACATTGACTGTTTCTCTTTTATGTTGTTTATCAGGCAATTATTGTCCTAGTAGCCTGCTGATGACTAGTCAAATAAAGAAACGACTTAAGTGCAAAGGGGATTTAAATGGCAGGTATAATACAGAAATTATAGTTTACAACCTTATATATATGCTTACGTAAGGCTCGACAGGTACTAAAAATATTATTAGTAAACATATTTACGAGACTAGGCCTCTTTCCTATAGGAAAATTTAATCAGGTGGTATCTTACCAAAATTGAGTTAATTCCCATTTTATGGATTAAATCATGTGAATTCTCCTAAGATACTGGAAATGTGCGATTGTCACGCAGGTAGTAGTGATAATTTTAGCTTTTCCGCATACATATTAATAGGTGTGACCGGGCAGTTTTTATTCTTATTGCTTGCATTCCTGTTTAACGTCAAATCCGCAGACGTGTTTAATGTTGCATTTAGATATTATTTGATAAGAAAACACTTGTTTGCACTGGTCAGTGGAAATGGAAAGTCCTCATTGGACTAAAATAGTAATTTTTAACGATTGTGAATTATTTGAAGGAGTTCAGGACAACGCCATTTTGACAACGTCACGTCAGGTGGGGATCCCCGTTCCTAGAGTGTTTCGGCGCTGACCCACAACACGATCCATGAGTGCGCCGCATGAGTTGATCAGACTCAGTCTGGAATCAATTAGCTTTCCCATTGCTCCTCTCTCTTCCACCAAATCCAAATTGCCGGCCATAATGACTAATTCATGTAATCGCCATGATCCTCATGGCACGCCAAAAGGTCCGTGATGCAAAGCCACGGTTTTATGTTTCCACAGCTACATTCCAGGCCTTCAGTCCATTCTAGTGGCACTCATTAATGAGGGGCTGATATTTGGCCAATTTCCTTTCATGTGCCTCCTCCATTCTAGCGTTATATGGCACTGTCAGTTCTAGTAAAATCACATGTTTGGTACCTCCTGACCGCAGTACCCTATCAGGTTTGAAGTTGGTATTACATTTGTCTCTGAAGAACTTAGCCGCCTTTGCATATCTGCCTGCGTGCCCCAACCTTGTGCTTGGTCAATATGTCTCTTGTTTCAGTCTTTTATTTTTGTGTCTCGCCGATTTTCACAAAGCTGATGAAGTTTGAATTACTTTTCATTTGATGTTTCATTCTCCTGGCTTTATCCATGCTAGCGGCAATCTCAGGAAGCACTTGGTCGTGGCGCCATCGGTAAAAACCAACTATTAAAGTTACATTGCGGTAAGACAGCACGTGTACGAAAACTGCAGGTCTCCCGCAAACTTTACACTTTGGGTCATCGGTTGGTCCCCATATCTTCAGGCTTGTTGTTGTAGGGAGATCATAATAAACTGAGCTTAAGAGGAAGCTGTTTTTCGGGACATCAACGCCCCAGATGTCACTCCAAGATGCTTTCCTGGACCTGGCCGTTTCCTAGCATAGCCAGTCCCCATGCTTCCCCATGCTGGCAACTTTGACTTTTCTGTCTTCCTCTTCTGCAAGATGTATTTCTTTCTGGACCATTGCGTTTTTCTCTTCGATGTTTGCTGATTGCCATGTAGATCTTTTCAGACTCCAAAGCCTCAGCTTTCCTCCTGCTTTTGTGCCTACCATGTTTCTGTGTCTCCGTTTAGATTCTGTCTCTTCAACCGCCTCTGCCGCCACCTCTTTCTAAATGCACATACTTCATTATTATTTCTCTCACACTCTCATCTGCACTGTCTTTCAACATCATCACCTGGCTTTAGTCACCTTGAACACCTCTGTCACTGATGATAGTGGTAACTGAAGCTTGCTGCCGGTACTGTGCAAGCCGATACTTTTTGTCACTCCCATCCATCGTCGCAGATATGTACTCGCCTGATTCGACGACCGTCGATGGGACTTGGTCAACTAGAAGTGACCAAGGTATTTTTGGTAGAATACTGTGCCAGTAACACCAGGCTCTGTACTTCCCAGGTAGCTCACTCTTTCATGTAGCTTCCTTCCAGTCTTTGACCTGTTGCTTCATGTTTGCTTCATCCTCACACATTCATTGTGTCCGTAATCCATTTGTCGAGGTTCTAAATCGGCTGCTCACGGCAGATATCACTTCCTCTCATATTTAGAACCTGTGCCTGTACATGTCTTGCACCTTTCCTTTCTTCAGGACCAAACTTCTTGACTCAGATGACTTGCATTTCATCCTCCAAGATCTTCCGGCATCCATCTATCTTCTGGCACTGACTTGGATAAAAATGTCATATCATCCATGAGGGCCCGTGCTCTACGCTGCCGAACTCAGAGATGACATAATTGGTCCTCACCTCGTCTTCTCTGCTGACTTCACAAGGAGATTGTTTTCTGTTCTCTTTCTTAACTTAAACCTATTGAGTTGTGACAGTATTTTGTTCAAAATGGGGTCCTTCTTAGAAAATTGAGACCACCTGAGGTACCCGCTTTTGTTGAGTGGTCAGTAAGCTATCAAACTATATATTGCTGTACCTTACTATTTTAAATAACTGTAAATCTAATATATATATATTTGTTATTTATTTAAGTTAACTTAGTTATTTTTGTCTATTACTGATGTTACTTCTTAATCTTACTTATCAACTACTTATATATTTATGCTATTGAAAAAACACCAGCAACATGCTGCAATTAAATTTGAGGATAAAGAGGAACTTTCCATACGCATGCAAGTTTTGTACAGAAAAGAGCACACAAACGCATGCCCAACACACAATAAACAAAGATTATTTAATAAAATGAATGAAGAAAGAAACATGCCAATGAAACAGACCTAGCGACGTACTCGACATTTGCCATATGCCATGCTAGAAATATTAACGTGCAGGTAAATTTTCGGGTGATTGAGATTGTGAAATTTGAATGGTTTAAAGAGCTGTATTCGTTTAATACAACTATTTCCAATTACTCAACAAATGGCATCATCGTGGCATTAAAAACTGAACAATTCCTTTAGGAGCGCTTATTACTAGAATTACTGCATAATTGGGAAGCTTCACAAAAGATTGCAGCTGCTCGCTACTTGATTCAAATTGTACATTAAAAAAACATTCAATCAATTATTTACCCACAACAAGAGTTTTTATTTATTTGTATGTTGAATAAGATCTATGCATATAAACTGTAGTAAAGAAATAAAAATAAAATAGGGAATCAGGATTTCTTGACGGACAATATATTTGTCGTTAATGCCAATAGTTATATGAGATACCCTGATCAACCAATAGTTATCTCAGATACTCTTATCAACGAATAGTTACATGAGATACTCTGATCAACCAGTAATTATATGAGATACTAGAAGAAAGCATGCATCTGTGGACGGTAAGATTCAAATGTTTACTCAGCCACTGAATAAGCAATGGCCATTATGCTAGAAGTTTCAGAGATCACCAGACGTTACAATAAATGCAAAAAGATACTTAAAAATTAAACCATGCTGATAGTGGCAAGGAGTCGGCAGGTCATCAAGTAATATTCAATTCAAATAATTTCTGGCAAGTAATTAACGGTGACGAGGTGTCAAAAGAGCATCAAGTAACATTCGATTCAAGCAATATATGAAAGCATTTTTATCAACAGGAATGTAAACAATTGTCTCAACGTAAACCAAATGCTAGGCCTTCAATTTCATCCATGAAGAAGGAAGTGCCGTACGTGCCTAGTTTCCATAAAATGATCTGTAAAAAGTATCAAATTAAGAAATTTTCATAGCAATGCGTCAGTAATCTATATAAATTCTTTCAAGTGATAGTTTTGGCGATAAGAGCTTAACATCAATTTCCTGCCTTCATTTGTACAATGAATTACCTGCTCCAAATGCATTTTGTGTATCGTGCTAGTGAATTAAAGTCCTATTGGTTGAAAGGGTTTATGATGCAATACCTGAACTAAGTGAGCATGGAATAGCTTCAGGATGGTAAAAGAGAACGAAATTGTCCAGTCTCATGCATGCTAACATGATATATATCGTATATATCGCCATACCCAAAGTTATTGCTGTTTTCATCTTGTAGAGAATGCATCGATTCTTTCATTAGGATCTTGTAACTGTTTCGTTGTCTAATTTGTTTTATTAGATGACAAAGAGCTGTTATTTACCAAGCTTCCACTTAGGAACATGCACGCTATTCCAAATTGCTCGTTATCTAGAAAGCAATTGCTAAGGTTGAGTTTAACTGGCTTTGACATCAATAGCAAAATTTATGTCTGAAAGTTTGAACCATCATCGTCATCGTCGTCGTCGTCGTCATCATCATCGTTGTTATCCGTCTCCTTTATTATTATTATTATTATTATTATTATTATTATTAATAGTAGTAGTAGTAGTAGTGGTAGCCGTAGTAGTAGTAGAAGTAGTAGTAGTATTTTAGTTTTGTAATTTTGGCAGGGCCGAGTTTAGTGCAGTTTCGTCTATATACGTATTAATAAGCCGCAGTCGTTCATCTGGTAGAGCATCCGACTCGTAATATCCTTACACTCCACCCAACCCCCAGGGTCGACTGCATCGGTGTGACGTAGGGAAAGACTGCATCTGTGTGACCTAGGGAAAGGCTGCATCGGTGTGACGAAGGGAAAGGCTTCAAAAGTGTGACCTAAGTACAGGCTGCATCAGTGTGACCTAGGGAAAGACTACATTGGTGTCACCTAGGTAAAGTCACTTGGTTCTCATTTCCTTGCATGATGCAGCAAATAATGTGTTAAAAATGCAGTTAAAATATTTTTTAAAAACTGCATCCTAAATACACGTACATCAGTAACGCTTATCAGCCGGACATGGTGGCCAAATCATTTCTTTCACACTATGTTGATGTGAATTGTAAATTAGAAACTAATCAAATAAAATTTCGATAAACATAATAAATCTGCTAATCACGTGCTTAGAATTTTATACAAATATTTTACTGAGAATAATATTCTTGAGTGAAAATAATTCTCATCTCAATAAATGTTGATTTGTTTAACTAAAAATACTAAACTTTGATTTTCTTCGTGATTTATGCATCTTAAGGGCAAATATGTCACGTCTTTCCTGAAAAGAGGACGATCTTTTTAATGTAGTAAGCATATATCAATTTTTTAAATAAAAATACATCTACAAGTAATCAAAACAACTACATAGTATTATGAGGGACGCTTCTCGTTTACTAATGATAAATACAAAAATGTCCTGAAGTTGTTATTACTCTTCAGATTATAAATAAATGATGATTATGGCATCCATGACTAAAATGAAATGAAGGAGGTATAACTTTTCTAGTCCTTGCAAAGATTGACCCAGTGTCATTAAGACGAAGGAAATACGATTTGGCTCACACTAAATCACTTTAGAGAAGCTACACTCGTCAAAATCAATATTTAACTGGCATTTGTTTTATTTTATTTTTTAATCGAATATTTACCAGCACGTTATCGTCAATTTAAAAAACACATAATTTGTCACAGCTCATGTTTCTCACTTGTTATATTAGGAATTCCTGCATTTTAGCATATCAAATTATTTCTACCTAATTCATAATTACCTAATTATTCCCACTCATTGTCAACACATAATTTACTTCCATCACTGTCAAGATTAAATCTCGCTTTTTTAGTTTGCATAAAAATACGCAGAAGTTCCATCGGTTTTACATCTCTCTGCGTATAAAAGTCTCACTATCCTTTGTAAATACTAAATTTGCTTTTCTAAATTATTATGCACACCTATGACTGACGTTACTCGTGTTACTCCTTTACATCGATGCTATGTATGGTCTCATACAATTAATTATGGAACCAGTCTATGAAGGAAAGTCGCTGATAGGATGAAAATAATAAGTGGAATAATATACCATTTTCTTTTCTGGAAAAGTTCAATCGAAAATAAAACCGTTTCCTTTTATCGCTATCGCCGCACATGTGTTCCTAAATGAAAATCAGGAGACTACACAAGGCCGGAACTTAATATCGAGTACCAAAACGGCAATATTTCTAAAGACGCATATCCTATCTTTTCATTGTCTTAAAAGTTGATTCAGGTCGTAATTTTGCAAAACAACAACATCACGGTCTACAGGAATTAAATTAGTTACATCTTTTCATGTACGGGAAAGACTGTCACAAGGATATGGGAAAGAGTGGTACTTGGACATGGGAAAGACTAGTACGTGGATATGGAAAAGATTGGTGCATTCAGTGATTTTGGAAGCTACTTTCATAGTACCCAAAATGGTTAACAAAAGAAAGAAAAACACAAAGTATAAAAACAACTGCACACAAATGTAAATATCAACGGAAACCATGAACCACAATGACAATTTGTGGCCGAAAGTTGGGAAGAAAAGTTTTAATCAACGTAAAGTTCAGTTATTATTGAGATCACATTTAGATACATCATTTATTTGGGGAAGTTCCTTCTATCGACGAGAAAGGAAAGCTAATGTAAATTTTCCATGATACTTGTAGCTAACTGCATGATGTCCTCTCGGAGAGGCATACTATGTGTTGCCTTATCAAACGTGCGTTTTTCAATTCCCGCGACTGATCGCATGGAAACACTGTATCTGTTTTATTGCGTGATTGGGACTAAAACGAGTCCCGAACAGTACGCAGTCCGTCCCATGCAATATGAACCGATCCTAAATCTTGTTTATTTGTTGTAAACAGACTAGCGCAGTGTCGCGGCGGTAGAAACGTGATATTTTCTTTTGTCACGGTATAGACAAGCCATACGCCATATCAAAATCAGTAATATTTGTTTTTCGTACGCAGAGTTTCCACTAATGATGTTCGAAGAAATGAAATGCAAGACATAGTAAACTTTTTCATTTATATAATGTCCTTGACGAATCTTCAAAATCTAGAAATCAAGAAGATTACGTTTTCGAAGGACGGAAGGATAAAATGCATTGACCGAATCCGATTCGATTCTATACTTACGTCAATTAGATTGGGGTGGGTGTTGGTGCGTGGGTGGGTGGGGAAAGATTATTTCGCTGTGGTACTTGTCTTCAGAAGTACAGCCAACGGTCGTGTTTTACTCAGTAATGGTCCTGTTTCAGTCAGTTACGGACATTTCAACGGAATGCACGTACAGTGTTTACACATTCACCCCACTAACCTTCCAAGTAAAACAAGATACATTTTAATTTTATTTTTAAACCATACAGCTGCATAACTAATGGCATGTTACTTTCCATTCACTTCTATTTCAGTAACTAAAGGTCAATGTAGCATTACACTTGCGCCTCAATTTAAGTTCCAACTGAAAAGCTATTTTTATATTAGATATATTATATATTTTACTGTGATTTCACTAGATATTGCAGAGTGGTCAAAGTACTATATACTAGAATGCATGCTTAATAAATTTTTAACACTATCAATAAACTTTCTCCTCTTCTTCCTCATGCATGTCTTCTCTATGATACGAAAAATGTACATTTTTGTTCTGATTGTTTCGGAGTTCTGTTTTGGAAAGACACATATAATCATTCACTTTCTTTCTATACTTTATATGCATCCAAAATTATAGTCTTACCTTAGACTTTTCCTTAACTCAGGTTGTTCATTCTTTACAAATGAGTCTCGCCTGTATTTATTTGGTTCACATCAATATCGATGTGAATCTCTTTTTATTTGTCTCACTCAATAGTTAAATTAAAACATTTCTTCTGTACGGGGACGGATTAAGTTCCTTGTAGACCCCGCCACATCTTTATTAAACCGATTGACATTGACATGACTCTGATCTCTTTTGTATACACTTTACGGTATCATGGTTTTATTGGCCCTAGTGTACCTACTGTGCCTATTTGATATTACAGCCTTTTATTGGCCCTAGGCACAGTGCACTGTGCCTATTGAATATTACAGGCTTTTATTGGCCCTAGGCAAGTGCCTACTGTGCCTATTGAATATTACAGGCTTTTATTGGCCCTAGGCACAGTATCTACTGTGCCTTTTTGATATTACGGCATTTTATTGGCCCTAGGCACAGTGCCTATTTGATATTACAGCCTTTTATTGGCCCTAGGCACAGTATCTACTGTGCCTATTTGATATTACAGCCTTTTATTGGCCCTAGGCACAGTACACTGTGCCTATTGAATATTACAGGCTTTTATTGGCCCTAGGCAAGTGCCTACTGTGTCTATTGAATATTACAGGCTTTTATTGGCCCTAGGCACAGTATCTACTGTGCCTTTTTATTGGCCCTAGGCACAGTGCCTATTGAATATTACAGCCTTTTATTGGCCCTAGGCACAGTGCCTACTGTGCCTATTGAATATTACGGCCCTGCTCCTGCATCTGAATTGGTTCTGTTGCAAACCGGAAACGGAAACATTCAGGCTGCTGATCATGAGCGCTGGATCATGACATCGCTGAATAATACTGGTTTCAAAATGTACTAGTGGTGAACGCCTATACTTATCACGAGATGCACGACAGCAAAGTATGGGCAATATTGGAACTGTGTCTTTTTTAAAATTTAACACACCTATATAGACAACTTATTGGACTGATTGTATTCTCAGCGCACGAGTACCAGTAGTTTACATACATACATACATACATACATACATACATACATGACTATCATTAACTTGAACAACTACTCGCGTAATTAGAAACTCTTGTAGCCTATTAGATCTCCGGTTCAAATTATTGTCTCAGTTCGACGACTATCCTAGGCTATCTTGGTCTTTATCTTTCGCAATGACAAAAATATATGGAAAAAAAGAAACACGCAAATACAACGAGACCAGTAAGAAGTATGTGCCGTGTGCTTATATTTAATGTTAGATGGTGCTCGTCTGTCGATGTAAAGATGAGTGGCTACTTTTCTTTTATAAGCACAGCATTGATGAATATATGAAACTTGTATGTATTGTGTTAGTAGCTGCAAGAACTCATTGAACTGTGATATTTGATCGTGTATAAGCTACCAGTCCGACTGGTTATTCCATGCAATAGCTTCGACAAGTTCACTGTGATTAAACAAAATATCGGAATATATGTCATATTGATGACCAATTCAATACAATACGTTTTTCAGATTAGATGAATCTGCATTATAGATTATACATAATGAAAGCCCAGTGGTAAAGGAGTGATTTTTGTGTAATTCATAACTGTTTGCTAACTGTTATTCACTGTAAATTTATAGCTTATTTAGTTAAAAATGAAAAGCAGGAATTCTTTTAGTTTGGTATTAATTCATCAGATCCTATTGTATTGCCTTATTAGCTATTGAAAAAACGATGAATTTATATTATAAACTGTCAGACTGGCTTATTTATGTGCTTTCAATAAATATATTATTATTAATAACAAATAATGTAGAAAGAAAGAAGATATGTTTACATTCTCGATAGTCATCCTAAACAATAATCGACCTGTCTTGATCGCAATAAAATGCATTCAAGAATTACGACTCTGTTTTTAAGCTCTGATCACCGACTAGACAAAAGACAGTTGCAGATCAGGTTCCTGCTGATACAGTCCAAATCGATCACCTCTCAGCTCTTTTATTCACAGTGTTTATGCTCTAACAGTCATGTACTGAGTTAAAGAGCGTCAATTTCTATTTCCAAATCAGTTATTGGACCTTGATTTATTTATAAATGTCACCATGAATGGAATTACACAGAGTTAATTACTGCAGATTAAGGGGATTATGTTTTGATCTGTTCCATTTTCTATTTTGACTCCCTCAACAGTTTCCTTGCCTTCGTACGCTTTCATTACTGAACAATAGTGCACTGGCTAAAGTATTGTTTTGTGAGAGAATCACATACAATTATTGCCTGCGATTATTCATATGAGACTCTCTTTGGAAGACTTTAGATCATTTGTGTTTGTTTTTAAGCCTCCTTAACTCGGTATTTTAAAATGTTTATCATAAAATTACTCGAATCCGCCTACCACAATTCGTTTCGCTCCATTCAGATGAATAATCGTAGGGTTAGAGTATGGTTTGTGACTTGTTGATAATTTATTACCATTGGTTAAGAAAGAACAGTAAAAGATACAAAATAAGGGAGCTTTTTTTAAATGTTTATTCTACGGGAGATTTTTAAAATAAAACGTAGATTATGCCGATAAGCAATAACAAAACATTCACAAGAGCTGCCTCTACAGCACTAGTCTTCTGGCAAGTTGCGGCCGCCTGATGCCATTGGTAACGATATAAATTTCGAGACGAAAAGTGTGCAAATTGTAAACATTCAGGACTTTTCTGGAATCTGTGCTTTATAGATCTTTTTTTTTTTTCGGGGGGGGGGGATTGGCGAGCGACTCGATTCGCAAATGCCTTCGGCGCAACATTAAACTCTGACATGATTGGTATTCACTTTGAGAACGTATGGTTGAAAATAATGTTATATAAGCTTCCCTTAAATGACGTACCAGTATTCATTACCTATAAATAGTGTCATAATATATTCAAGGTAAGAAATGTGCAACAAAGACAAACAAACAAACAACACGAACAATGTGTATACACTTAAGTTCCACGGTATTAATGTAACCTTGCAGTTTGTTTTCATATAGACTAAATATAAGTCTAAACTGGCCATTCGTATATGTATAATACGTGATCATAGCCTATTTCATGCTTCTAGTTTGTTTGCATATAATCTATGTCTTTGTCGAAAGTGCAGTGCTGTATTAAATTAGGGGCCCACGTTATGTGACCCCTGTTCTCCTTAGCCCTCCTTACCCCAGCCCCCATGGTTGCCGTGAATAAAATTACATATGCATAAATAAACCATATATAGGTCTAAACCGTCTAATCTTTAGTCTAATATTAGCATAAGAAGGTTATACATATAATGGAGAATTTAAGGACGAGTTTCAGCGTGTACCATATGCACTCGTTCATAATAGGAGACCAACTGCAAACTGCACAGATCCAGATCTGCAGTCGCATCATGCGCCGACAGATCTGGGTATGTGCAGTTTATTAGGAATAATCAGTCGAACAAACAACTTGTATCCTGATCTGAAGGCGTAATATACTATGGCAGATCAGAATCTTGGTTGTTTGCAGTTTGACTCGAGTTATAGGCGAGTACATACGGTGTATGCTTATCTATTTAAGTGCCCGCCGATCCCAAAGCATTGACCCGTCCATGGTACAAAGCATCTTCTTATACGCATAATACAGTATCGCATTCTATATCATGCACAAAGTATGTGAAGCACATTGTAATATAGGTTTTCTTGTAGGTAATATGTAATATAACCAGACTGTGAAACGCTCCAACAAAAAATCCAAATACCCAGAATAGAACTTGTTTCATTTAGTAATCCACGGATAGAAATTCGGGAAGTTAACGCTCACAACATTTACGGTCATTTAAATCAAACAAAACTATCTTAAGAGCATGTACAATAAAGTATGCTGTTTTAAATGTGTTGTGTCCTCGTAAACTTGTAGCTAACAAACTACACAGTACTTCAACTGAAAAAAAATACATGGAATATAATGAGGGAAATATTAATAAAAGGCCTCGCCTTTAGGTTTGTATATAGACTATATGTTGGAAGGTAAAAACGTGCACAGAAAAGTGTTTTAAAGAACCTTTCTGTCATCAAAACGGCCCATATATAATTTGCTATAGATGATAATTATCATCATATTTATATATCCGATTTGTATGCATGAACGCACACGTAATCTGATAATCTGAATGGAGACTAACTAATTAAGAACAACCATAATCTGATAATCTGATTGTGACTAATTGTTATATAATACATTAACTGTTGGAGTGTGTTTTATGTTAACAGTCTGTGTAATCTTTTTATCATTAATTAGAACGACACAGCCTATAAAATTTCAATAACACGACTTCTGAATGCAGAAGATGGCACGCTGCTTGTTGTGTCTCGAGATCCGTTACTTTGTGACACATGATAGATTAATGATGATGGTTTGGGACACCATATTGAACACCTGATTCTAGAAAAGTGTTGTAACGTTTTGGTTGTTGTTGTTGTTGTAGGGTTTAACGCCATTTTTCAGCACAAAATAGGCTATACATGGCGGCCAGTATAACTGGTGGAGGAAGAACCCCGGAAAACCTCGGGAAGAAAAAACCGACCCACGAGAAGTTACTGGCAGGCTTTCTCACATACCCACGGTAGCCGAGCTTGAGACTCGAACCCACGCAGACAGAGGTGAGATGGCAGCGGGGCCCCGAAATGGTTTGGTAAGTTTAGCCATAAATAATGACAATCTGTTGATTACAATAACAATTGATTAAACACTCTTCAGTTTATGCGACGTGACCTGTGACATGTTTCTCATCTTCTTTGAAAAAGAATACTTGAAGAAACCCGTTGCACTGAAACGTTATGCTGAAAAAGAAAATCAAGAAAGAACAATGTGTGTGGAACAAAGATTGGTCTCTCCTTTTTTGTCATTTTTATTATACCGTTTCAAAATATTACATTTTCTATAGCCATGCTTGCAAGAGCAGAAACATAACAAAAGTTTTATTTATAAATACATATAACGCCAAAATTATACACAATTACATTTGTACAAATTTATATACGAGTTTACCTCTGTCAATTTGTATCTTCAATATCTTTTTCTCTCTATCCACCTAGCTCTCTGCCAGTCTATTTATCCATCTAATATTCATGTATCGATAGATCTATCCAGAGAGATACATTTCGTAACGTTTGGTTGTCTCAAGATTTCTGCGTTATATATACTAGAAAGTTTCTATCATTTCTTCGGGAATTCATTAACAAATGAAAAGGCTTATTAAATGCGTCATTTTGACTCATTTTCCAAGTTCTGACCTTTCCCCTTGTATCATCCTTGGAGAATAACACAAAATTTGTTTAGCAGATTTTGAACGTTGTCCGCCTAACTTGCATAATCATATATGTACTTGACACGTTAAGCACATTTTCACTGTTCATTCAAGGAATAACGAGGTTTCTTTTCAGGGTGCGGTTTAGGGAGAAAAATGCAAATAAAACCATTACTGAACGGATTCAATAAAGGGATTGTAAAAACAGGAGGCTAATTAAATAAACAGGTCAAATGTAAAAGAGTTGCTAGCACTCCAGCAAACAATAACACCTTTTCCTGTGGCAGATAATTGTAATTTTTCAAAATGGTTTTATATCGACAGGTTTGACTTATTTTATAGAAAAAAGTTTAAAATTTTATCAAGGTAAACGTTGAAATGGATTTATATTTTCTGAGCTAAAATGATCCAAAAGAATGTTATGGTCAGCAAATGTAATAAAACAAAAGCACCAAAATCCCATATTGGACCACTGAAAAACGTCAGAGCGCTAGTTGACAGGTGATTCCAGAGACCCATTGTTGTATTTTAAGATAATATACAACATATCTTTATCTCCCACACTCTCAGTGGACCGCTCCGTGGTTAGAGAGTCCGCCTCGGGTGCGGGAGGTCGCGGGTTCGAACCCCGGCCAAGGTATACCAAAGACTATAAACTACAACACTGCAGACATCGTGGTGATATGATTGAAAAATTGTTAAAACTAAGCTAAAAATCTAAACACACACACACTCACACACACACACACACACACACACACACACCACTCAGTGATCATTTTCAATATTGATTGAAGAGAGGAACCAATATGGACAAAAGTTATTATTGCAAATTATAACAGAAGTTTATTTTCAATGTTAAACAATGATGCTATTGCTTTCACGATAATCCGACAAAAGTGAATACAAAAAATAGTTACGGTTTCTTTAGTATCGCTTAAAACATTATCTATTCCATCTCAAAAACATTTCGAAGCATAGCGATAAATGCAGCATAATGTCTGAACGGTCTCAACGAAGTCAGGATTATGGCTGATGAAATGTGCAATAATTAAGACGCCCTGATTTCCGATTAGCCATGATTAGCATCAAAAGGACTCCCAATCTAGTATCATGTTCATCTGTGGGTAAGTTGACTCCGCCGTTACAGTCATTTGGAAAAGCAAGCCAAAACGATAATGGTGATAAATAATGACAAATTACAGTAAATAAAATTTTAAGAAATTATCATCTACCACTATTTATCTCTCTTACACGAAACGCAGACATAGTTAAATTACAGTCCACACACTGCCAGATTTCACTGGCCTCCCACCACGGGAGTTGACATTGAATCAGACTGATTATCAGATAGAATTTGAAGAAGTCGAACCCTTGATCTGGCAATCTTCAATGGTGGAGATACCTCACACTATGTGTGATGCTTATCAACTGATATCAAAGACCATGGGAACAATTTATTTCTCCAAGAAATGGCAATTATTTAACAGCGTAACAGATTACTAAAATTGGATTCATGGGTTGCGCTGGATCATCAATCGGATCGACGATACGGATATTTTTAAATTATTAAAAGACGGGACCTGGATTGGTTTGAAATATTGAGTCTTTCCAAATCCTTAATTAGATTCCAAAGAGGCAAGTAATGACCCTCTGACAGAAAATTAAATAAAAAGCTTCAAAAAAATCAAAAGAGGAAAAAATGAAAAAGTTGACTGAAATAATCTTGGCCACTCGAATGAAGCTTTGAAGCAGGTACAAAACGGTAAAAGCTTTATATTTTGAGCCTGAACGTACATCTTTTTTATAAATTCCCAACTTGTTACATAATTCCAGACTCACCTCACCCAACTCCAACCGCTCCGGTGGCCTAATGGTTAGAGCATCCGCCCCAGATGCGGGAAGTCGTGGGTTCGAACCCTGGCTGAGTCATTACCAAGGACTTCTAAAAATGGTACTTACAGCTGCCTCGCTAGGTGCTCCGCATTAAGAGGTTAGTTTGAGGACTGGTCGGCCTGGTGTCAGGATAATGTGACTGGGTGGGACATCATGCTACATGTCTGCAGCATTATGCCCCAGTGCTAGACATCACTTTAAACTCCCACACTGCAGACATCGTACCTATATGACTGAAACATTGTTAAAGCTACGTTAAAAATCTAAATCACACTCGCGCACACCCAACTCCAAGATTCACCTCGGGCAAAAAGGCTATTATCCCCTAGATAAGACATTTAAATTGATGTAGCTTTTGTCATTTCTTTTTTCTTCCAATTTAACGAGATTTTTATTGTTTCATAATAAGTGTTATTTCTGCTGGGTAGCAGAATTTTTTTTCAAAAATATCGTATTTAGGCTAAAGTGTGGCGGAAGGAACAACATGTGAGAACGTTGTGCGATAAAGTTTGCATAACATTGTCTTTGTAATGTATATGAACATCTATTATGAACTGGTCTTCGCAATTCAGTATTTTAGTAACAAAAAATAAACAGTATTAATTGAGCATTCTTTAAAACAAATTATGCGTTGGTACACAATGACCTACATAATGCCATCTTGAATGATCACAAATCTGAACATAATGATCAACTAGGATATTATGTCACGTGTTATATGTACCTAAATGTAATGTGTTAACACGAACAGACGGTGAGGACGCTGACCGAGACAATTAGTTCCCCTCTAGTACGATTTTTAATAACAGTAGCATTGATACAGCAACCAAGAATACAGACTTTTACGACAACGCTAGAAACTTAACTACTACGAACAAAATAAAATAACTTAGTCGAAAATGTATAAGACTTCGTTAGTATACTGCAACTCCCCATATCATTTAATACAGTACACATTGAAAGTAGGGTCAGTACTAGCATTATGACATCATCGGCATTATATGTGTTTTAAAAGCAGATACACAAAATAACACGAACTATATGAAATGACTATGTGCGTCAATGATTACTAATCCCTGAAAGACGGAATGGTTTATCGTAATAGGGATTTTTATAAATATGTGACGACAATGGAGGTTTGTGACAAGTACGCAAGTCTGGTTCACGGTCTTCGACATATAAGTTAACTTAATAACCTAACGATTCTAGAAACCAACCTCAGCTTGTCTTATTTTATTATTGATGTCAATCGGGACAATCTGCCCGTTGCATGCAGACTACTTGCATAGCAATGGCGGTTATGATGGACATTGGTGTTTATATCTGTTTTTGCGATGCGGTCATTCATAGCTTTGTCGAAAGGCATTTTGTGCCTACAATTTGTGGCCACTAGCCGCTCTCAAGTAAGTCATCAATCACAACAGTGCGTTTATATAATAAAATAGTACATGGTGATTTGGGATGTACATGGTAGGTGATTGATCGAGGCAGTGGTCGTTCAAATCAGATTATATTTTGTCAGCTCTGAATTGATATTTTTACTGACTGTTTACTTCTCACTCCCAACCAAGGACAGCCTTCCAAACCCGTACATCCTCTTTTTATGTTCATCCGTTTCTAAACTGGTTCTAACATTTTAATAACGACTACTGCGAGTCCTCAAATACCCTGCTAGATTATTGACAGACGATGGCTATGTGCATAAAACAAGAAAGCGAAGACATAAACCAGTCAGCTGTGTAATGATTCATCCCACAAATTAGTGAAATGTCGAACTTAATAATACCGGTGATTGCTGATGGAAATTGATTGTAATGCAAAGAAGACTCTTTTGGCACAAAAGAGTAACAATGGCAATAAAATGTTACGAACGATAGAAATTAAAATGCCATCAGGTCATCAGTCAGTACGATGGATGAACCAAATTACCTTCAGTAGATTACGGGAACCTGAGAACTGTTTCATTATATGCGTACGGATCTCCACCAGACTCCTTATTTGTCAAAATGATGGTTTCTACTCCCAACGAAAAGGCACCAATCAGAGTTCGATTCGCTGCAATAGCACCCTTATCTTAAACAGATAGTCGGGGTATGGCGCCAAGATGGGGGACGTATTGCTGAAAGGGAGACGTTATACGGTCGGTTTAGAATGCAGTGATAAATTAGAGGACTAAACAACAAGCTGCCGATGACAGTTTATATTTCAGCTGACTGTAAAAACCATCTGTGATGTTGAGAATAATACAATAATACAAAACTTTATTATTGTTAAACATCGAAGCGTACTTAGGAATTCTGGACCCAATTTAATTTGAAAGAAATAATATTTACTATCGTCTACATGATCCGTTTAGATGTCCAAACCACGTTAAAAAACAGCAGGTGAATTATGTGACTGTATTTGCAACACGTGACGTGGAACGCGCTAGCGAAGTGCTAATATAAACGTAAGACACCGGATATAGTTGTGTAATGAATTTGTTAATTGCGTACAGCATCCTTAAAATTACCATGTAAGGAGGAAAATCCATCTTCATACTATTTAGAGCCAGACCTGTTGTCCCATAATGCGCCTGCAGATCCGGGTCTATGGGAGCTTGTAAAGACTAATCAGTAGAACAAAGAACATAGGCCCTGATCTGTCGTTGCATAATGCGCCGGCAGATCCGGGTCTATGGAGCTTGGCAAGACTTATCATTAGAACAAACACAAAGGCCTTGGTCTGTCGGCGCATCATGCGATGGCAGGTAAGGGTCTATGGAGCTTGCAAAGACTAATCAGTAGAACAAACAACATATGCCCTGATCTATCGGCACATCATGCGCTTGCAGATCCGGGTCTATGTTGTTTACAGTTGGACCCGACTAATAAGCGAGTACATGCTGTATATTTTATATATTACTTCGTTCTATAATTTGATTTAACTTATTTGCATCAGTGAATTGCACAAAGTCTAGGGTATGTCCTAACTGTATTTATATCCCCGTTCGTAGCTTTGTTAGACTTTGGTTATCACTTGCTGAGTATGGAGAGTCGGTGTTTTGCAGATATTTCTCAACCCGAGTAATTAGCCAATATCTAGCAGCAGACCTCATGATGCGCAGTAGTCATGAGACTTATGCCAGAATGTATTAGGTTCGCAAAATGGACCATGTTTGGGTCCTGTTTTGTATTGCATGGCGTGAAGTATGGATATTCGGCATGAAAGTCTTACTGAGGATTCATAAAAATGTGAAACAAGAAAACCCATGCAAATGAGAAATTACAGTTTTGTGATGTGCGGTCAATAGATGATTAGAGACAAAGTACTATAATATTTGCGCTTTTTTGAAAATTTCAATTGACAATGACCGTTGTCTTGAGATCCGGGGAAATATAGAAAAAACATCAAAGTACACTGACGTATTTATTTTGGTTCATTCGGTACGAGACCCCTAGTGTGTAATAGTATTTTCACCTGTACTTTTGATAACTGAAATTAAAACACATGTACTTAAACTCAGTCATATACTTGAATAGCGTTAATGTCTCAAGCCTGTGTAAGTGTGTGTAACATATAGATTAAAACAATGACACATGCAGTCTACTTCGCGACATTAATAAATGTATCACAGTAATCGTATGTACATGGCGCAATTATTATCATCACCCATCCCAGTTTATGAATTGCTATTTATCCGGTCTAATATATACGAACTGTTTTGTAATTGACTGCATTAACTCTTATTCGTTTCGGTTCGACGGAATTGAGATGATGCATAAGGGAATTCTTAACTTTCCTTGCTTGACTTAACTTTATTCTGCCCAAGAAATCAAACTAGTGTTAATTCCCGTGTGGTTGTTAACGCTGTTAACCTTCAATCAAAATATCTGACTCAAAGGGACAATAGTTAAGAACGAAATACTCGCCATTCTCTTCTGTTTGAAATTAGAATAAAAATTACGTGACGTATTTCTATATCTCCTACGTAATGACCTGAAGAAAATTATCGAATGGTGATGACGCACATCACCTTTGATCTATCTTCATCTCACGATGCCAGTGCTACAACAGAAACACATTTTCTACCCCATATCTATCAACTTGAAAATTTGATAATAGTTCGCAGCAGTTTCTCGTGATACGCACTTAATTACAACGGAGAAATGGCTTTAAACATATATAGATAGAGGTAGAAACAAATTGTTTCCGGATGTGAGCAAAGTTTTAAAATATTCTATATTTAGAGTAACATTTAGCAGACGTGTTTTTCAGTAAAACAAAGAACAGAAATAACAGTACGTTATTTTTATAAAGAAAGTAAATTAAACGTAAAGCAATAACCTGTTACATCTCTCGATTGGATAAATTACTATAACGTCACCAAAGTTTAACATTTTTCTTTCTTTAAGCTCATGGATGAAGGGGGGTAGGTAAAATGCATTAATTTCACTTTATTTGTATCATGTTTATAACATTATTTTTTTCTTTAGTACTTAAATATATTTCCGAAGGTAGTTTTACTTGCATTTATATACATTTTCTTTTTCTTTTTTGGTCACAACCCTGTGCCTATTTTCATTTCTGATATAGATTCTAATCGGATAGCAACGACACATTTTGTAGTTATCTCGAAAATGGAATTAATATAGACATAGTTACTATTCAATCATGACATAGTTCTGATTGTACGAATGAAGAAAGAACCATTCGAAAGGCTATCTTTTGTAAGTCTTAGGACCATTATGGAACTAGTATTTACAGTCAAATTGTAAGCAGAGAGCTATTCTCCTTTAAAACAATAAATTTAGTTAGAAGTTTAGCTTTTCAAAAACTTGTTATCCCATCATGCAAAGTGAACAAATAAGCCAAGACTACAGTCAGGGAAGGATCTTTCTGTCAGATAAATCACGTGACCGAAGTTGAGAACAAGCAAACTAAAATTTTCATAATTTCAGCTAAATCTGTGATGGCGACTTTGGTGGCTAGGTTGTTACCTTAAAAATTTGATACTCTTTACGTCTGCTTACAAAACAAACAATTAATTTTTGTCAAATAATTAGAAGTCTTTGAAAGTCATGTTT
Organism: Sinohyriopsis cumingii; assembly: GCA_028554795.2. Lineage (NCBI taxonomy): Eukaryota > Metazoa > Mollusca > Bivalvia > Unionida > Unionidae > Sinohyriopsis > Sinohyriopsis cumingii. The sequence goes on from JAPYKE020000536.1 coordinate 215,623, forward strand.
CGCCCAAAGGCACGGCCCACATGCAGACAATGTCCCAATGCCAGTTAATCTTACACTCGCGCGATAGATGTAAAAATAAAAGGATTTTCTAGCATGAATACCAGGGAAAGGAACAATGTACTCAGAATAAACGTTTTCAAAAATAGATACTGAAATTTCCAAGTGCCAAGTATGAAAGACAAAGGTGCTTAAAGAGCGGATAAAGTTTCAATCACATAAATTGAAATCCAGAACCATGAACAATAAAACACACTTTGTGCTAATAATCCTTGAAGATATCCTATCCCAGACGAAAACCATAGAATTTCAAATTTGTAATATCTTTATAGTTTCATTCCTGCTGAAAATTGGTCACACTTCAAGAAAAGAGGCGCATTTAATGAAATTTCTTTCGAAGATGAAATATTTCTTAGAACGAATTAAAACTCACAATTATGTAGTCTTTAAAGTGTACAAGTAAAATGTTTCTTTGGATACAAGGTTAACGACATGTGCTTGTTTCTTCCTTTTTAATAAAAGCTCTTAGAAGGATCGGTTTCGGTAAGGAACTGACACTATACACGAACTAATCTTTGACAGAAGAATATTGCAAACTAGCGGCATTAGTAAATTCAATACAGTCTCACAGTAAAGTTTGCAAAAGCGTATTTATTTCGGTTATAACTGATGAGTAGTTCTAAATACTATAAATTATTAAAAGCAAAACACCACAGTATTATTCAGCAATATTCCAGTTGATTTTTTATGAAGTGTTAAATATTTTGATCATTTACAAGTGAAGTAAATATGTATTCAAAATATTTTCCTGAGAAAATGATTCACTCAGATTCATATATTTCTGTTGAACAGTTGTTGAAAGAGCGTGATAAATTGTCTCAGTAGGCGATAAACTGAAATGCAATAAATGATATCGTGTCATTGTCCAGAGGTCGCAGTGGAGGCAGATATCCTTCAGGGCACCAATCACGTAGTCGCTTAAAAACTAGCCACAAATAAGGAAGCAATGAGAGTTTATTGTGGCTAGACGACACCAGGGACCTACTGTTTGTCCATTTGTGAACATATCCAAAAATGTGTGTATGTGAGTGTATTTGGAAATTCATTAGCATATATATTTGGTTTTATACATAAATGCTATAACTAATTTTTTAAAAGATGTTCCAGGTGACGATAAAAAGAATAAAAAAATTTAGTTTTAATAAAAAAAGAAATCCAATTTAAATACAAACTCAATAGTTGAAACTGTTTATAACTAAGAAAATTATTTTAAATAAGTGCAGATTTGCCCTCCTTGGATTGAAATTTAAAACTTCCTATGAATTATTATTATTATTATTATTATTATTATTGCACGCACATATACTTGAACAATTGTACACCGCTTTTCGAGACAGCTTTAACGGCGTCAAAGCAAATGCTGGTAATGTTAATGATGTTTCCAAGACAAACTTGACGATCGTTGACATTAATTTAAAAAAAAGGGGCAGGGACTATAACTCCTCATTTTGGCCTAAGGAAAAACATTGTTCATCTGAAAATAAAATGGTAAAAAAATGTACCAACCTTTGAAAACGAGAAAATTGTTGATTAGATAATACTATGGTAAAAACTGTATCAACCTTTGAAAAAACTAAAAACGTTGTTGATCTGATTATACAATGGTAAAAATGTATCAATCTTTGAAAAACGAAAAACTTTGTTTTTCTGATAATACAATTGTAAAAAAATTTATAATTCTTTGAAAAAGAAATGCGTTATTGATCTGATAATACAATGGTAAAAAATGTATCAACCTTTGAAAACGATAAACTTTGTTGATTAGATAATGCTATAGTAAAAACTGTATCAACCTTTGCTAAACGGAAAACGTTGTTTTTCTGATAAAACAATGGTTAAAAAATGTATCATCCTTTGAAGACGAAATGCGTTGTTGATTTGATAATACCATGGTAAAAAAATGCATCATTCTTTGAATACTTAAAATGTTGTTGATCTGATAATGCAATTTTAAAAATATATCAACATTTGAAAACGAAAAACGTTGTTGATCTGATAATACTGTTAAAAAATGGATCAACCTTTGAAGAACGAAAAAATAGAAGCGTTGATTTCCTAATACGGTAAAAAATGTATCAACCTTTGAAAACGAGAAACATCGTTGATCGGACAATAAAATGGTAACAAATTTATCAACCGTTGAAGAGCGAGAAACATTGTTAATCTGATAATACAATGGTAAAAAATGTATGGACTTTTGAAAAACAAATCATTGCAATGAACTTTTAAAACTAAATTGATATGATGTCATAGTCATGTGCTCATGACGTCAAAATTGCCTAAAATTGGATATAGTTATAAAAAAGTTAAGGTAGTCCACATGCGACAACCAACTGATATTTTAGAGAATTTGAAGGCATGCGTGAATAACCATATGAAGAAACGATAAAATTTAAGTCAGTCAGAATTCATTGGTACCTTGCATCACTACAAGTATTCACTGTGTTTAAACTGACGTGTCTGCTACAATGAACGCAATCAGTAATTTTGACGTAAGCAACAATGATGATATGTCCATTATCACATGTATCCATATTGTATAGTGAAACACTGAACTAAACATTAAATTAGTAAATAGGCGTATGTTCGTTAAAATATTGCTAAGTTCACAATATTTCATCTTCTTCAAAAGACCTCACAAACTACAGTAAACTGAGAACATGCTTAAATTTTTGACAGTATACACTTTTTAGAACCATCTAACACAAATCCAAATTTTAAACGTATTCTTTTTTCTGCACTTCTTCTTATATGAAAAGATAAACCCATTTCATACCTCGTCTCAAATGTTCCTCGCCATATGGACCACACAATTTTCAAAATGCCTATTTTTCTCCTCCTTTTTAAGTACATAATTGGCTTTCAAATGTATCTTGTCATTTGTATTACTTTTGTCTTTTTCAAGATCTCGTTTTTTGGCCATAATGAATTGGGGTGAAGGTAGTTAAATATAGAAGAGGCACACGAAGGAAGTAGACACACAACAACAACAACTAAAAGCAGTTAACTGTATTCTTTTATCATCGGGGACTAAACGAATGTTGAAATAAAATAAATACGGCAACAAGCTATCTATATATAACCTCATGACTATGGCCTTTTACTTTCACATTTCTTTTGATTGACATTTCTTTTAACATCATTTTATTTCACAACGTTTTGTAGAGTACGGTTATAATTTTTGTGCATAGTCATTTACTTTATTCTTTAACTGTATCTTATAATGTCATATTATACTGAAATCGTGATTTGAGAAGTTATCGTTTAGATAGACGGTAATCTTTCGATGCTTTGGTTTGGAGCCGTGATCCGCTCATGTACGTCCTGCCACAGCTAATGTTGGTAGTTTATTTCCTGGTACTGTAAAGTCCTTTGGATAAAGCGCATTTACAAAACGCATAATAGTGGGAAGGATAGAACCACCATGTTTTATCTAATTTTTGGTCACTTCATATTTCTGATCATAATTTCTCTTTTATGCAATAATACATTTCCTTACATGCATTTAGTCAGAATAATTTTATACTGTCCCTGTGCTATACCATTCGCTTTTACTGTTGTTACTGGTTGATCATTTTAAGTGATCAGTTTTTCTTCATGTCCTGTTGCTGATTTGGTAATGATAGAGAAATCTTGCATAACCCATTATAACATATGGATATGCACTATCATTCATCTTAAAATGTATTGCATTTAAAGTTTGGTAATGGTCGTTTAGATTAACAGTGCAACAATGGCATGACAGCATATATACCAATTGGCTATTGAAAATTACCACCTAACTCCAATATAATTCACTTGGCCACATTATAGGTGTTTCACCATGCTTGCTGACATTCACTTTGTCACATTATAGGTGTTTCACCATGCTTGCTGACATTCACTTGGTCTTATTATAGGGGTTTCGCCATGCTTGCTGACATTCACTTGGTCACATTATAGGTGTTTCACCATGCTTGCTGACATTCACTTTGTCACATTATAGGTGTTTCACCATGCTTGCTGACATTCACTTGATCTTATTACGGGGTTTCACCATGCTTGCTGACATTCACTTTGTCACATTATAGGTGTTTCACCATGCTTGCTAACATTCACTTGGTCTCATTATAGGTGTTTCACCATGCTTGCTGACATTCACTTTGTCACATTATAGGGGTTTCACCATGCTTGCCCACATGCACTTGGTCTCATTATAGGGGTTTCACCATGCTTGCTGAAATTCACTTGGTCACATTATAGGTGTTTCGCCATGCTTGCTGACATTCACTTGGTCACATTATAGGTGTTTCACCATGCTTGCCCACATGCACTTGGTCTCATTATAGGGGTTTCACCATGATTGCTGACATTCACTTGGTCACATTATAAGTGTTTCACCATGCTTGCTGACATTCACTTGGTCTCATTATAGGTGTTTCACCATGCTTGCTGACATTCACTTGGTCACATTATAGGTGTTTCACCATGCTTGCTGACATTCACTTGGTCACATTATAGGTGTTTCACCATGCTTGCTGACATTCACTTGGTCACATTATAGGTGTTTCACCATGCTTGCTGACATTCACTTGGTCACATTATAGGTGTTTCACCATGCTTGCTGACATTCACTTGGTCACATTATAGGGGTTTCACCATGCTTGCTGACATTCACTTGGTCTTATTATAGGGGTTTCACCATGCTTGCCCACATGCACTTGGTCTTATTATAGGGGTTTCACCATCCTTGCCCACATGCACTTGGTCTCATTATAGGGGTTTCACCATGCTTGCTGACATTCACTTGGTCACATTATAGGTGTTTCACCATGCTTGCTGACATTCACTTGGTCTCATTATAGGTGTTTCACCATGCTTGCTGACATTCACTTGGTCTCATTATAAGGGTTTCGCCATGCTTGCTGACACCGAGATGGAATATGCAATATAGAGTTTCAAATTTAACATAAAAAGAACTTCAACCAAAAACAATAACACCTAAAGATATATTGTGTCCCAGTCTATTTTAAATGCTCTTGAATAGTTTATATTTGTTGATTCAAGAGAATTGCATTGTTCTTCCACTCAGGATGTCGAGCACTGTTATTTCTAAGAAATAAATCATCTTAATTTTTCATTATCAAATATCATTTAGTTTTCATTTTGGCTATTACCTCTGGTTATAATAAAATATGCTGTTTAGATTTGTCTTGAAAGTTGTTCTGATGCATGTAAGCCGATTTTCCAGCTTGGATTACAGTTTGTACTCGCTTATAAGTCGGGTTAACTGCAAACAACAAAGATCACGACATGCCATAACATAATGAGCAAACAGATCAAGGTCTATATTGTTGATTTAACTTATTACTCCCAACAAACTTCACAGACCCAGATTGTGCGACGCAGATCTGGAACTGTGCAGATTGCAGTGGGACTCGACTTATAAGCGAGAAAAGACGGTAAGTTTGTTCCTGTTATGAAATTGATTTATTTGTTCATAATACATAGTTTTGGTATAGGCAGCATCTTGTTACAGTCTCGCTCGCCACTGCAGCTGCTTTCATCTTGTATTGAACATGTGGATTTCTATCTAAAATTGTGGAGGAGTTTGAAACAACGAAATACTTTACTACTATTATTGAGTACACCATATACACTAATGGAAAATAGGTCGACACGTGTTTGACACCAGTTGTGGGAAGCTGTCATCTTGCAAACCTAATATTATAAATAATTTTTGGATTTAATTTAAAAAAAAAATGTTTTTCTTGTTTTATACATGTTTTAAAATCATTTCTGAAATGCAGTCCTGTAACAAGATCTCCATTATGCTCAGTAATTACTGGTATCAAATCGGTTCCACGTTTGAATTCGCACGTAACATAACTTCCATTTCCACTATCGATAAACTATAGCCCATTGACTGCTACAGAGTTTGCATTATCATGTGACTCTGAAACCAGTCATATCATGGTACTATCCTGTGGAACTGATGAAGAAATTCGCTACATCGCATTATCAACCATTAAATATTGACCACAAATAAAACGACTCCATGTATTATTAAATATTGACATGAAATCATTGGAGTTTTACTATCTGTGTCGTCAGTGTCAACTAATTTACCTCGGATCTCAGCAAGACCTTGTGCGGTAGTAAATATAAATCTTTGTTCGTTGATTCAGTGATACGGTGACCAGTCTTATTCATAATATTACAATCACTTGGAAAGTATTTAGTAACCTCAAATTTCCAAATTGATTTATCAGCTTGAACATCTTCAAACATATTCAAATACGGCGAATACAGTTTATATAGAAACTGCATTACATTTCAGACATAGAAACTAATCTTTGATCAGACGCCGTTCGCATCTCTCTGAAGTTATTTCCGCTCACTTCGTTGATAATAACAGTGTGTGTGTGTGTGTGTGTGTGTGTGTGTGTGTGTGTGTGTGTGATTTTACCTCTAAAGGCAAATATTGGAAGAAGATGCGAGCATATTTATTCTAAAGATAGAAAATGTCAGTTAATGAATAATGTAATTGTCACAGTAATAATCACTATATTATAAATTGTTATATTTATGTTGAATAAAGAAAAATACATACCTACATCCATGTATAACAATAATAAAATTACTTACTCAAAATGTTCTTATTTAATGATTTGGATGTCTGGTTATGTTAATTATAACCAGTTTTATTCGTATTGCCTTAAAGTCAAGAAAAATAACACGCAGTGGGACATACGTGAAATGTTTAAGTTAGTTTTCAATACTATTTAACGTTCAAGTAATAGCGTCCTATTTCTTCAATTATTTGTACCTAGAAATATATTTTTTCTTCAAGCAGCTAACATTATGACGATGTTTTGTAATTGTTACTGTTATTGTGCAGCACACATTATTGTTATTCTCGTTGTTGCTATTGTTGCTAAGTTTTGAATATTATATAATGAGAGAGTTGGAAATATATCACCTAGTTCATTGTGCAATAATAGTACGTTAGAACCGTTGAATGTAAGGCACATTAAATGTCTTCTATCTTGGATGAATTTTGTACTCGATACTGTAGCGAGATTCTGACGAATATTAAACAATTAAAAAAATCATTAATTTTGTACCAAATGTTTGGTTTCAGTTTTAAAAACTTTCCTAATCTACTTTAAATTCTTTGAGTTGGCTCTTTGGTTTTCAGTTTACACGCATGGTCCGCTCTGTTGATATTACACGTGTCACTTAAAATTGTCATTGTTAATAGAGTCAAGCTGAAAAGAGGGATTGAATGAAAATTCAGGAGCATGACACGGTCATCTGAAAGATTTGTTATCACAGACAACATGGTGCTTATTCTGGTCATTTATCATTACTTTCTTATCTGACTGTACATATCTCTGCCAGAGAAATATGTTTTCCGTTTGGATGCTCGACACCTGATGACACTTTGCTGATATTGGTCCCATCCCAGTTAAAGGAAGCGTGCTTATTGACCATTTGCATGCATTAAAATTTATAATCTTTACAAATGAGAGTGTTGATTTAGATATGGATGCATCTTAATGAAAGTTTTCTTCAGTCCCTGCAATCGAAGTGAAGGTAATTTGAGTATTTCTCTATCGACTGTACAATCTAAATGCCATAGTTATTGCACTGTAACATTCAATTGCCACCATTTTCAACGCTCAAAGTCAAGGATATTACTTTAGCCCCCGCCCCTATTACCTAGATCCGACCCTGCATTAGCTATTTTGACAGAAACAATCATGATCTACCTGAATAATATATTTAATACACAATCTATTAGAAAAACAATAGCATTCAACGGCTTCCTTTCACGTAGGTCTATAAAAAAGACGTCGTGCATTACTTTAATACTGACTAGGGTACACTTTTTGCCTGTATTTCCGCGTTTCATGAAGCAATATTTTTAAAAATGTGTAGACGTTAAATCGAAGATATTTACCAACAGAAATGGTTACTAAAAAAATAGTCCCCATGCAAAATCTAACATTTACCACCCAGTCGATGCATATAAATTTGTACCGAGTTGCTGTCACACATTTAGTGTTTGCAAATTCAAGGTCAATCATGCGGACCATACCACGAATGTCAATTGGATATCCTCGGCCTTTTTTGTGAAATAGAGAAACAAGTCTCTGATATCTTTCTTCGCCATTGAAAACTATATTCTGAACTACTTTCGCTCACATGGAAGCAGGAAAATAATCGCAATCAGAATCGGAATAAACCCAGCCTTTGCTATTTTTACATATATGGTACACTCCACCAGAGCCGATTAAACAAACATATGACATTGATGTGCATATCTACAACTACTTCCGAGTTTTTCTCACAAAATATAGATAGCTACCATTCAGAGTACATCGGCTATTTGCGAAACAGGAGCTGTAAGGAGTGATCGAACTAATTGTTTCATTCGTAACCTCTCTGTTAATCATACAGTCAATGGAGTCGTATGTATAGCGAAGTTGATCCGAAAAGAATGTTTCTTTGTTGTCGAGTAATTTCCGGCAAACAAAATGATGGAAATTATTGCGCCAACATATATTAGAGGCATACTTTGTCTTTAAAAATAGACGAGGTAGTTCCAAATCAGGACGGTTGGTCGATTCAACCTAAATTTGTGATTCTAATTACAGTTTGACTATGAGGCAAGTTAGTTTGGATCCTTTGATCATTTCTTTGAAGTTCCTATTTCTTTGGCGATTGACCCATTTTGATATTCAAGGAAATTTAAATGTCTAAATGGGTACTCGACAATAACGACGCATTTTGATATTCGAGGAAAATTAAATGTCTAAATGGGTACTTGAAATAAAAATTGATGCAATTAATAATACTTCGCATCATCGTCAGAATAAAATACAGAGAAGTCTTATTTGTCGGACTAGTCATTGTAAGATATGACACCATGTTCCCGTTTGTCATTCATGTTAGAAAAATCGATAACCAAAGATTATTAGCATTCTCGTAGTCATAGTTCGGTGATAAAATTAGTTTGGTAGTCGTTTTCTCGAATGGTACAAAACCTTGAATTAATTACAATTCAAATAATGCAAAATTCGTTCTTATAGGTTAAGCAAGCAAGGTGACAAAAACTAGTTTACATGTATTGAAAATAGAAAGTCAAGCTGCATAAATTTGCTAGTATCACTTTATGTCAAACAATAACATTCTTTGGGTTTGATTTACCAATTTATAACAGATGCAGTAAGATGTATAACTGATGCTTTTGGAAGTTTGCGTGCCCGATACATTGCTTAGTAAATCCGAAAGAAAAGTTCCTTTCGTGGGCCCTGTAAATTATAAATTAATATATAATATCTTTCGAGGTAAACTCTAAATTCTGTATGAGTAATTCTTTCTCATTGTCAACCCATTCGTGTGGGTTTGAACAAGGTATCATTGATTTACAAAAATAATAAATCAATTCAGTGTAATTGATTCTAATGAATAACTTTTTCAAAATGAAGTGTATAATTACTATATAAAGTTCTTGTTATCTTGAAATATCGCAACACGGTTGTACTGGGTTTAAGTGTAAAATCGGAGAGATTGTACTTTAGATTTGAAGCTCATTACCTTGATAACTTTCTCAAGGATACCACCAGCAAATTACAGTGTTGAAGAGACAATTTTACAGTGTTGAAAAGACACAATTTACATTGATACTAGTATCTGAGTATCTGACGTTATGACAGTATATAATATAATTTAAAAATAAAATAAACTATCCTAAACCAACACCTATTTCGTAATTAAATATATAACTTGGAGCATGTTGTGGTTTTTTTTCGTAATAAGCCAAAAACCGAACCAATCCAGCACTGGCGTGAACCCTGATAGAAGTCACTTGTTATCACCTGGTTTCCACTTATCGACAACAAGTTTTCTATTGGAAATTCCTGCGCGTCCTGACTATAAATATTTTTTTCTCTAATCACTGCATGACCACAAATATTATAACTTCACAAATGCTTGGCAACCTCACAACTGCACGGTTTCTCCTTATAACATTTTCGTAACGTAGCTTCAGTACTTTTCAATTCAAACCCAAAATACAGGGAACTATTTATCCTACTATATGCCTAGGTCAGTCAAATCATGATTTTAAGCCTCATTTGCCTATAACTCTACAACATATTTACCATTATAGCAAGGGACCCCGAGTGGCCGAGTGGTCTAAAGCGCTCTCCGTTACGGATCACTGCCATCTCACCTCTGCCTGCCTGGGTTCGAGTCTAAGATTTGGCAAATGTAGATATGTGAGAAAGCTTGCCAATAGCTTCTCGTGGGTCGGTGGTTCTTCCCGAGGTTTTCCCGGGTTCTTCATCCACCATTAATACTGGCCACCATGTATGTGCTGAAAAATGTCGTTAAACCCCACAACAACAGCAGTCAAAGGTGTCTCCAGATAATGGAACAATCCCTTCTCAATTATTCTTTTGTACAAATTATCAGCCTCGATCACAAATACTTTACATAGAGATACACAATCAATCAACACAATTATATTTTAATAGGAACTACTTGGCTAAAACTCCACGTATGTGGCTGTGACCTGAACTCCCTACGAAACTAAAAAATGCCGTCATGAGATCTCATTACTACTGCTCTCTGTGACGTTTGCCCCTAGCAACTGTCTAATTATTCGGATTGAGGAATATTTACCCAACACCGACTTCCCATAATCAAACAGGTAGACACAAAAATCTAATAAATTCTTAAAATGGACAGGTATATACAAATGTCGCATACTCCAGATTTATAACAATATTATGTAAGGACTGAGTTTGATTGTTATCATAATATACAACTAGTGGCATCATTAAGGAATACGATGCAAGGATGGAGTTTGATTGTTATCACAGCATACAACTTGTAGAATGATGAGGGTTTACTGTGCAAGGATGGAGTTTGATTGTTATCACAGCGTACAACTTGTAGAATGATGAGGGTTTACTGTGCAAGGATTGAGTTTGATTGTTATCTCACTCTTTAGATGTAAATACATAACGATTTTTATTATATTAAAGTGACTATTTTACCATGCAAACTGAAAATTACCTTCCAGCCGCTGTACAGTTTAATTGGAGGCAATTAGCAATTGGTGAGTTGATTCTATTTAAAATACAAATTTCAGTAGGATATTAGAAAGTAAAATATAAAAAAGAGTAAACTCATTCTTCATATGTTAATTTGTTTGTTAAAGTTTAAAGAAAGATACGTATAAAAATCTAAGGTTGTTAATATTGGCTTCTGAATCAGCAATCTAGATTAGTTTTAAAGAAAGAATAATTGATTGGGGGGGGGATTAATCACAATTATGGTTAATGGAAAGATATCGATTGTGCCAATAGTAACTATGATCCACCTTGTACATCATTATGTGCATAAATGAAGATGTGAAACCAATGTCACCCTCAACCCCTCCCCCCACAATGTATAGCAAATTTTAGCATTAAACCATCGACCAACAAATGCACTAAAATAGGAACCAAAACTCTAACTTTGAGCACAGTAACAAGTTAGACATGAAATAGTGACGGCTATCAATAAATATATAAAATGAGTGTTGTTATTTTTACACGCAAGGGCTTGAATCTAAACAGTATTGGCTGGAAACAATGGCAAAATTACAACAAACCAGCAAGTGGTTCTGCGGCTGAAATATCAAAATCTTTTAATGTCATTTATTAAAGGCACATACACAATGAAACAAATAAGAACAATACATATTCTTTCTTGACAAAAACTGTAGTGTGAAAAACGAAAGAAGAAAAACGTAATTCGATTATGATATATCGAATTAAACATTATTGAAACAGTTACCGAATACGACTTGTGCTTGAAATACATGGCCATTATGTAATTGTCAATACAAACTAGGATACTGGCATAAGAAAATAATAATTAAGATAGATAGATAGATAGATAGATAGATAGATAGATAGATAGATAGAGATAGATAGATATATAGATAGATAGATAGATAGATACATAGATATATAGGTAGGTAGGTAGGTAGGAAGGAAGGTAGATGCTTATAAATGGTTGATGTAGATGGCATATTGTTTCCTCCCAAAAAATAGCCCCCCCCCCCACCACCACCACCACGAAAAAAAGAAAGAAAGAAAATGGACAAAGATGCAAATAAATTTGCTGTAATAAAGTATAAAGTTCTTTTTGGCTTCCAAAAAGCATTATACGTCATTTTTGTCCTCGATAAAGCTTTCATGACAAATTTCATTTGTACTTGGTACGAACTTTTTCAGGATAGAGTGAGATATTTTTAATGTCTGCCAAAGATGGGAGTACATGGATCTGGCTCGATGTTTGACTGCAAGTAACTGGATAATTAGCTCCATGTAACAATATATTTGGATCAATTTTACCACTCTAAATACCAGATATCACTCAAAGTAACAGTTTGGGTTTATTTAGTAATGCATGGTGACTGTGACTAATAGCTATTTACCACTGTTATGTATATCTGATTTTGGGTTTAACATTTGTCCATGATTATAAACTGTGGTGATCACTTGCAAATAAGTTGTTACGTAACTAATTTTTGTCGATTCGTGAAGATTCTCTTTTATTATCATGCGACATAAATACGGTATGTGGAAGTTTGACTTCTAGCGAATGAACTGTTTACAGATTGAAGTAATTTTCCTGTTGGATAGTTAAAGTTTCGGGACATATGTCAAGTGGGGATATAATGTGACATATTACTGCCGAATATATCCTGTCTAACGTTAATTCTTTGCTCCGATACATCAAACGCGGACGTCTGAAAAAGAGAAAGAAATGACTAAGATTACAAATTATGAAAACTAATGATTCTAAATTTAAACGAAGAACATTTAATAAAAAAAACATATTCAAGATATCTGATTATGTGCGGTATGGAATAGGTAGAGAAGCGAATTAAGAACAATTCAGTTCTTTGTCTGTTTAAAGGTAACACTAACTGATTTCAAATTTAAACAATCAAACAAAAACCATCCACCCACGACGTTAGTTTAAACTAGAAAGGCGCGTCTGATGTTGGTTGAAGCATCGATCTAAAAAGACCTTTGCTGAGAGAAAATCAATCTTCACCTTTAAAGATCCTGTGTGGGTATCTATATTAATAACTTATGGAAGGACATTTAGATGGACCTTTTAAAAGATGTATCGTCGGAAACAACATTCTTTATAAAAAAAAGAACAAAACCAACAAGAAGACTAACACATGTTGTGTATACGTTACGTTTCAATACCAATTAAGACGAAAATCTCAGCGTAGATTAAGGAAAGATACTCACCCAAATATTTTGGGTATTTTGGGTATAAATGCAACGTCAAGAAAGAGGTTCATGACAGGAAGTAGGGTGCACACAACAGGAAAGAGAGAGGGAGAGAGAGGTCCACCACAGCCAGCAAAGTGAACACAATCGGCAATACATCTGTGTAAATAATGCTTCTGCGGAAGAAAAAACAAACTTAATAGAATGTCAGAAATAGCCATCGTCTTACGATACTCAAGATAATAAGAAACCTTCTAACGATTGCTTAGCTACACACCACCATATATATATATATATATATATATATATATATATATATATATATATATATATATATATATATATATATATATATATATATATATATATATATATATATATATATGTATGTATGTATGTATGTATGTATGTATGTATGTATGTATGTATGTGTGTATATATATATATATATATATATATATATATATATATATATATATATATATATATATATATATATATATATATATATATATATATATATATAATTCAAATTCTCAAAAGAATTATTAGGACTGTGAGCGAAGAAGCAATGAATTCCCCAAATGCCCTTTTGGCCAAGTTTTTCCAGACAAGAAACTCCCTAACAATGGGTAAGGAAAGTGACCCTTTCTGTGCATCTACTGCAATGATTCAATACATTCCTCTAAACAATATATAAATAAAACGCTACAACGAGCTGAATTCGCATAATATCGATTTTTTCGACAATTATTCAAGTAATTTGACCAAAAATGGCCTGAGAAAAAAGACCTTACTGCACATATATGCCAGCAAGACAACGAGCTACAAAGTTTAAATACAGTATTAAAAATAGCGTTGTAAGAGACACGATGACAAGCTTTTGTCGCAGACGGAGAGATAGAAAGGCTGACATACGAAGGGAGTAGGATATTATGAAGTGTGTTTCATAAACTTAGAGTGATTTCGTTTAGAGTCGATTTTCAGCAGGTTATAGGCAAGATATCGTGTGTCTGTATTGAATTTAAATAAAAGCAAAGAACCCCAAAACAAAACACAAATATCATGTTTAGTTCGAATCAAATGCTATCTCCCTCTTTCTCTCTCTGTCTTTATATATATATATATATATATATATATATATATATATATATATATATATATATATATATATATATATATATATATATATATATATATATATATATATATATATTTATACATAATATGTCATTGTGTGCGTGTGTGTGTGTGTGTAGTTCCTGTTTAAATATATGCAAAATACATTCAATATCTAAATTTTTCCTTCTTTCTTTTTAATAAAATTACCTTTAATTTCATTACATGATTGATATTTAAATGTACATTTCCTTCCCACGTGATTCAAACGTCGACGTCGCTTATATCACTCTGTGTGTTTGAGTCATTTTTATGGGAATGAGATAACTCGTTGTCAGATGGTTGTTTGTTGGTAGGACCGCCATCTTCTTCCGACTTCATCCTCTTGTCCTTTGTCCGTCTATTTTGAAACCAAATTTTGATCTGGAATGGAGACATGACGTTAAACAGTTTCAACATTACTAAAACATGCGTAGTTGGTGTATATGTTTTAGGACAGATCAATATGATGAGGAAACAGTTCACTTTGCACCATTCTGTGAACATTAAATATTCTTTTTAGAAAGAACTCAACATTGTGTTTATTTCTCATTGACACGGACAAAAAGGAAGAAACAAACAATATTGGCCTCTTGTTGTTCCAAACACGTTTTTAACTGAAAAGCCGAACTACAATTTTGATGTGTGACTTTACCATTTAAATAATGTTAATTTTGGTTTAAAAAAAAAGAACTTACTTTACTTGATCACTTTTTGACCGAGATTGTCCTACTGTTATCCTTTTGCTTTACGGGTTTTTACTAATTTGCGTACAAATTACCTTGATAAATTACACAGCATCTACCAGTCACATTAGATACAGATGTCGTTAAAACATCAAAATTTTCAAATTTTTTCGAATTATATAGGGTTTCTTAAAACACTTATCCACATATATATTAATGCTCAAATGTGAACATGTATTTTGGGATATTAAATAATGTAACAGTGTAGAAGTAACATTATTTTAGACAATGTATCATTGTAGAGGAAGCAGTACTCTACACAATATATCAATGTTGAGGAGGCATTATTGTGCACAATGTATCATCATTAAGGAAGCATTACTTTACACAATTTATCATTGCAAAGGAATCATTCCTGCAAATAATATATCATTGTAAAGGAAGCATTCCTGTAAATAATATATCATTGTAAAGGAAGCATTCCTGTAAATAATATATCATTGTAAAGGAAGCAATGCTAGAAATATTATATCATTGTAAAGGAAGCGTTGTTCGAAACAATATATCATCGTAGAGGAAATATTACTTTATATAGCAATGATATTCAACTAATGATGGCAAGGAGAATGAAGTATGACATTGCTTGATGCAAGAAAACATACAACAATGCAGTAAACTTGAAGAGCCCATGTCAACTTTACAAGTCCAGTTCTGCGATATGTCCTGTTTTTCCTTCATCGTCTACTCACTGCTAATTAGGTTGGTGATCTTGGGAAAGGGCTATAATAGCCATTGGATTAAATTGTAAAAAAGTTTCTCTTTAGCTAAAGATTTTATACACTAAACAGGCTGTTGATTAGGAAGCACTAAATCTCACGAGACACTTACCATGGTGCGCATTTATAAGTGTTATGTTATACATACAATCACTAATTAATATTTATTACTTCTTGATATGTATTATCAAGGATGCTAAGACGCCATTCGTAAAATGTTGGTGTGTAACATCCCACTTGTTAATAGTGTTACAAACACAATATGCGGGAGAGTAAGGGAATATCTTGAAATGTAATCCCTGTAATTCACAAACTCCATACCTGTTCGTGTGGTTTTGTGATATGATAGATTCCACGCTACTAATTAGCAATGTCACTGTATATGAAATATAAAGAACACACACACACACACACACACCTGTTCTACTCGTCTTAATGCGGTTGGGTTGAGTCAAGGGGAACATGGATACAAATTATGTAATTGACTTTTAATTTATTTTTCAAAACAAATATAGGAGTTTCCTTTTGATGGTATCATGTCCAATTTTTGACACAAATAGAAGAGTTACTAATCGTCCAAATGAAGGATTACTTTAATAAAATGCTAATTAAATCTTTTCTGTCTAAGTTTATTAGTCTACCCCTAATCTGATTAATCTTCCTGACTTTACTTTTGCGAAAAAAATAGGTATTTATCGATCTAAAGAAAACAATGGTTTGCAAAAACTTACTAAGCATTCGAAGAACTAAAAATGTTGATAGCGTGTCACTTCTTAGGACATCAATTTTCATACAAAGCATATATCCTTTTTCACTGAACACACAAACACGCATGCATGCACAATCGTATTTAAATTGTGTCTAGCATGGTTTCAATTTTTATAAACTGGCTTTTCACCAAGATACATTAGATGCATTCTTTCCAACAAGTAATTATTTCTTACCCTTTAATATTTTGCAAGCAGAGCTCGTGTGAGATATAGAAGAAATTTTTCAGGACTTTTGTGTCGTTTTTGTTAAATCGTACAGGACTTTTGTTGCGTTTTTGTTCAATCATACAGGACCTTTGTGTCGTTTTTGTTAAATCGTGCAGGACTTCTGTATCGTTTTTTTTTTTTTTTTTTTTTTTTGGTTAAACTTAATTCGCCCTTAATTGCATATAAAGGGAGGAAAAGAAACACGATGTTAGACGTCGACCAGAATGACATGTTTGCTTGGTCGCTTTATATCCATACAAGGCTATGTCTACTGGATACGTAAGTATTGCAACGTAGTTTCATGCATGGATGGATAGCCCAATTATTTCGGTCAAGTAAAGTATCAACAGAGATTTATTATATGGCCGCAAATCGAAAGATCTTAATTCCTTGACAGTTTATGAGACTATTCAAATCATTTACTAAATGTCACACGCTGATCCTAGCGACACCTTCTTTCTAAGGTAGAATCAGTGTACCCCAAGGCAGCCAAAAGCCAATTAGACCCAAGTTGTGTTTGGAGGACCTTGGCGTAATTTTATCTCACCTTGAACCAGGGTAAGAAAGAGAGAGATCAGGCAGAGGATACTACCTATAATTTGACTCGCTCTCATGAGGTTGGCCGTTATTAAGCAATTTCGCTTCGGGTTGCCTTTCCAACTGACCGCAACGGCGTAGTTAACGTTGGTGCATCTAAGCAAAATCGGATGATTCTGCGTTGTCTTTGAGAATAGTGCGGCCAATTTTCAATCATGACGGCTTAATTAGGATGCCTTTTACCATCATCTAAACTGACTTTATTGAGACTGTTCGGAATAAATTGCAATTGCTCTTGCCCCAAAGACCGCAATCGAGATAGGCGGTCGTTATTATCAGAATCAAATGCAAACACAAGAAACGTTTGATTATCTTTCAATTAGCCAACGTCAGATTCTTAACACTTCAGATGGGATTTGGGGTTAGTGGCTGGTTGCAAGTATTCACCATTCAACATAAAATCAATGTTTTTTCTTACATAGGAATTAAATGGCTTTCGTATTTTGGAATTGAAACCTAGTGTTTTGGAATACACAATTGAAACCTTCTCTTGGTTTTCTAGCGTTTTAGAATACACAATTGAAACCTTCTCTTGGTTTTCTAGCGTTTTGGAATACACAATTGAAACCTTCTCTTGGCTTTATAGCGTTTTGGAATACACAATTGAAACTTTCTCTTGGTTTTCTAGCGTTTTGGAATACACAATTGAAACCTTCTCTTGGTTTTCTAGGGTTTTTAATCCACAATTGAAACCTTCTCTTGGTTTTCTAGCGTTTTGGAATAAACAACTGAAACATTCTCTTAGTTTTCTAGCGTTTCGCCAAACAGGCAGAACACTAAACCATACATGTTTCTCAGAAGAAAAAAAAAACTGATCACTGAGTGATTATTTTGACAGTTTTTAAGTTTTAGTCCAAATATGGAGTGCGTTTTGCACTGCTCTGCACTTTTAGGTGGTTGTTGTTTTTGTTGTTGCTTTAGGTTAATGCCATACATACAGTATAACTGGTGGATGAAGAACCTGGGTAAACTCCGATAAGAACCACCGACCACTTGAATCGAATGACAAGCTTTTTCACATAACCACACTGGCTGAGGCCGAGTCTCGAACTCAGGCGGACAGACGTTAGATGATAATGATTGGCAAAGGCGAACGCTTTAGACCACTAGGGCACGCGGAGGTACATAACATAACATAACATATTATAACATAACATAGCATAGCATAGCATAGCACAAGGCAACGCAACATAACATAACATACCATGCCATAACATAACATAACATAACATAACATAACATAACATAACATAACATAACATAACAGCATTAGATGAGATGTAAAAGTTGCATATTTAGCTTTCCTAATGATAGCATACGTAACTCGAACTCACGCCGACAAAAGTGATTTGGCAATGATCGGTAAACGCAAGAGATTTATGACATTCGGCCACATTAAGGTGGATTACATAACACATCATAACACATCATAAGATAAGATAAGGTAAGATAAGATAAGATAAGATAAGATAAGATAAGATAAGATAAGATAAGATAAGATAAGATGAGATTAAATGAGATGAGATGAGATAAGATAAGATAACATTTTATTTTCTCTTGGTAACAAAATGACATTAGATAATATTGAAGGGCTGCATATTCAGTTTTCTTATGATAGTATATGTGTAGCTTCAGCATTTTAAAGTTTACAACAAAATATTTCAGAAGATATAAAATTACGTTGCCGCTGCTGCACGCTACAAGACAGGTGTTCATCTCAGTCAATGACGTTGCAAATTTTAAACAAATTATGTTATAAATTGAGGATAACTGGCGTAAAAGGTGCCGCCAGTAAACATAACCATTGCGACCTAGAGCGGACTTCTTTATGAGTAGCTGGGTCTTGGTTTGACTGCTCGAAATAATCACAAGACTTATCAAAACAGCTTAGTTTGCATTTAAATGATGTACATTATTATTATTATTATTATTATTATTATTATTATTATTATTATTATTATTATTATTCTGGTTACGTATGAAGAAATACAAATGATAATGGGAACAAATTACTGTGAATGTATTTTTCTTGTAAAAAATGCACAAGGGTTAATTACAGATGTTACACGCGTGACATAACGATATACACTTCGGTACAAAATTATCATAGAGGTTACCGTAAACTAACCCTATACGTACATCAGAAAATAGGTACGTCATGACAGGACACTTGCTCTTGTTCAAACATCTTCAGTCCATGGCCACAAATTACTCGTATTGTTATGGTTAATGCATAAATGATAAACGAACAGACGACCAGTTTTGGATCCAAGTGAAATTATATTCTATTAACGCGATTCTACCTTTGCCTTGGAATGCACACGTCTCAAAGCTACCTTCCTAACTAATCAAAACGTAAATGGGCACCCCTTACAGTCGCATGGATTTTTCTGTTATTATTTAACGTCACTTTAAAATTAACTAACTTCAAAATTAACTATGTATTAATGGTTGCCAAAATAAGCTTCACGTTAGGGGTGGTGGTGGTGGTTACTGCAGCCATAGTTAAACAATGATTCTCTTTATTTTTACATGTAAAGTACTTGGCGACGTCATATTGTAAGGTACTTTTTGATGTCACATTCCAAAAAATAATGTGAAATAAAGCAGATGTGTAGTGGAAGAAAAGAAGAGTAAATTCAGCTCAAGACGGCAGCTATACTTAATATCGTTCATTTATTTATTTGCTTGTACAGATCCATACATTTAAATCTCATTTACTTCATGTCGACATCACAATGCCTTCCACACGACTATAAATTTCACCAGATAAAAACGCAGACCTTGGATAAGCGACTACGTATATTTTGCACATGTAACTAGGTAGGTACCTCGGGTGTACAAATCGAGTATATTTCAAAGGGATGCTCCTCAGCTGTACAAATCGAGGGTGGGGTGGGGTAAACACGTACAGGTCAGCTATTAAGATGTAGGCCAAAACATGTTTAGAGGAGAAATCGGGGGTGAGGTGGAGGCAAGTGCCCCAACCCCATTGCTCCTATGTGTTGGCGCCCATGATATTACCTGTGTTTCTGAAAGCTGCAGTTCCGTGGCCAGATCTTTCCTTTCTTGTCCAACGACGTAATGATTCTTGTCAAACACCGTTTCCAGGCGCAACAACTGAGAAGGTGTGAAAGCTGTTCTGGTCCGCCTGTGCTTCCGGTTCGAATGAAAGAGTAACCAATTTGTTCCTGAGCCTGATAAATACATATGAGACAATCGTTAAAAGTTTGTTGTCATAAATGCGTACTTTGCGTGGCAATGAATACTATTTCTGATGGTCATTACATAATTTTGTGCTTGACCATAATTCGTGTAACTGAACTAGCCTCATGTCTTTCCCTTTAACATACAACGTTTCTATGTGATTTTAAAAAATCAGAAATTATTCTCATTATCATTAAACAAGTTACTTTGAGTTAAGGAATATAATTATCATTTGCTTTTCATTGTCTGGAATTTCATGCTTCGTTTATTTATGCAATTAACACACACACACACACGCGCGCGCGCGCGCGTTTGTCAATTTTCTTTACATTTGTATTATAATTGATAATTTTAGAACTCTGGTTATTTTGTGCTTTTTTATGCATACCTAATATAATGATTACTCCCTTTCTACCTCGACCTCTTTAATGCTTGCTGACTTTCAGTGCATTATTGAGATTGATTACTTAATATGATTGACTGACCACAAGCCAAACGCTTTAATATCCGATTTAAAAGACTGTTATGAGTTTCTGGAAAAATACAGCAAAACATAGCATAACTGAGTCCTGGAGACCTGTAATGTTGCTTCAGTTTTAAGATCAGAAATCGTAATAGGTGAAACAAAGTTAGCCTAATTATTTGACAAGCAAACAAATTAGTACAATTACAATTAGGTAATTTAATAAAAGCTTCACATTAAGATTGTATTTAATGTACATTTCTTCAAATAAGTACTCGTGCACCCAAAGGCATAGAGAAGATATAATTTGTCTAAAGAAACTTCACACTTATAATATGACAAGACATCATCATATACGTGATATGAACGGCAAAGTTGCATAATTGCTTTTCACTTAGAAGCTGCATAATTTCATGAAATACCATTGCTGTGTTAATTAGCTTCATACTGCACACATATATATGATGCAGACATAAAATACATACTACTAATAAAGCAGGTGAAAAATATAAAAAAATAAAGAAACATACGAGAAACAGACTGGAATGGCAAGAACCTAATGACTTTGATCAGCGTGGTAGGTACTATTTACTATTTTACTCTTCTTTTCTTAGACGTCATGTACGTGTATTTACAGCTCATGCGGTATAGGAATGTTGAAATAACTGAATATAGAAGGTCAGTAAAGCCCTGCTCAAAATTACTTCGTTCACTAAACAAAAAAATATAGCCTACCACTTATTTTGATTTAGTTTCATCTTCAGTCTTCGATTACTTTATTTTCATCAGAATAACGACAATCTAGATACACAGATTAATCAAATAATATGATAGGCATGAATTAAAAGAACATTTTAAATTTAGAAGCATTTATATGGATACATGTGTCTCGTGGACATGCAGAGACCCAGTTGGTAGCGGTAGAAGTTTCGAAACAAATATTTTATTGTGAAGTCTTAACTTTTCGTTTTTGTTGGATGAAAACAGCAAACAGGTTAGTAAACGTACTAGCTCTAAATAAAAACCAATAAATAAGCTACAATATACATTTAGTGTCAACTAATGCTATTTGTTCGCAAATGATTTTCACACACAGGGGCCCAGAGTGGCCGAGTGGTCTAAAGCGCTCTCGGTTACGGATCACTGCCATCTCACCTCTGTCTGCGTAGGTTCGAGTCTAGGATTCGGCCAATGTGGGTATGTGAGAAAGCTTGCCAGTAGCTTCTCGTGTGTTGGTGGTTCTTCCCGGAGTTTTCCCGGGTTCTTCCTCCACCGTTAATACTGGCCGCCATGCATAGCCTATCGTGTGCTGAAAAATGGCGTTAAACCCAACAACAACAACAACAACAATTTTCACCCACACCAACCTCCACTCTCCTTCCGAAATGTCCCCGCATATAAATACATATTCATTTTTGTTTGCTGTTACCGTTTTCATATAAAAACTAAAATACCAATGAGACACAAATGATGACAACGATGGCATTCATCATCATCATCATCATCATCATTATTATGGTCGTCGTCGAGCAAACATGTATTTCAAAAGTTAAAGTAGATTTAAATCATATGAGCGAAATTCTATCCTCAAAAGTCTTTTTATAGGTTTGTAGCAGATGTGAACAGTCTCCCTACAAAAGTTATTTATTATTTTGTGAATATAAAAGCAAGATATGTAATCGATCATTTACTGAAGTTTTAATTTTAAGGCAGGTAAGAGAATGGTTACTCAAAACTGTCAATAAAATAAGAAATAACAAACAATGACGTTAAATACTTTATCTTGTGTTTTTTTTATTACTTTGAATCGAATTCTGAGTTATAGAAGTTTACTGTTTGATTGCTATTAATCATTGTAAATTGGATCAGTTTACACAAGCATGTCGAGACCTCTCCGGCGGCCTAGTGGTCAGTGCGTCCGCCTCTGATGCGATACGTCGCGGGTTCGAACTCAAGGCCGAGTCAAACCAAAGATTTATAAAAATGGTACTAGCAGCTGCCTCGCTTGGCACTCAGCATTAAGAGGTTAGTGTTAGGACTGGTCAGCCTGGTGTCAGGATAATGTGACTGGGTGGGACATCATTACTACAAACTGCCACACTGCAGATATCGTAGCGATAGAACTGAAAAACTGTTAAAGCTACGTTAAACATCCAAATCACACTCCCACACGCACCCAACACACAAGCATTTCGAAAGAGTCATTCGAAAGTATTCAGTATTGTGACATATGCTGGGGCAATACCTGTTGCTGTGTATTGTTGTCTTCCAACACCTTACAAACACATTCTCCAACAAAAGTTCGCTATCTGTTTAGTCCCAAGCTGTAAATTGTAGTTGTCATCAGACAAATCGTGACATAACCGCTGTTAAAATTGCTTCATCATCATTATCTTCATCATCATCTTCTTCTTCTAATCAATTACTTGCTTATTTGTGCTGATGATGATAATGATGATGACGTAAATGAAGACGACGAAGGTGAAGGAAGATACACAATCACAATGTCCGCTTCATATGCACAAGTTTCAATCTGACCATTATATAAATGTTAAGGATTGCCTAATTTATCATCGATTACGGTGAGAATTTACGTAATTGTGAACAGAGTACGAGAATTTCTTGGCAAATATTACAGAATTAACGATAATAACAAAATAGACTCTAGGACATTGAAAGTTGGCCAGGGATGTAGAGAAGGATAACCATCTAACAACACAACAATTATGGGTTTACTTCGCATATTGTGGAGTTGGACTGAATAAATGCTCTTCGTAAAGTTGTGGGCGACTTAAGTAATTTTGGGCAATAATATCCATGCATGGTATATTCCGGAAAATTTATGCAAAGTGAGCTTTAATTAGTCCATAACCTTTTACCAATTAAAACATACACATAAGCTTACTACTACTACTACTACTACTAGTATTGCTACTACTATTACTACTACTGATGCAGATGCTGCTACTACTACTAATAGTTCAGTTATTACTGCTACCACTACTACTAATAAAAACAACAAGAACAACAACAACGATGACAACCCAGTTCTGATTGTTGTTGTGGTCGGTTTAATAACATTGTTCAGCACATGATCGGCAATACACGATGGCCATTATAACTGGTGGAGGAAGGAAAAGGAAAACCCCGGGAAGTTACTGGCAAGCTTTCTCACATACATTAGCTGAGCCAGAGACTTGGGTGAGATGGCAGTGATCGGTAAAGTAGAGTAAGGTTACTCGTAACCCCCCGATCCAGTTGTTGACATAATAGCACCCAAACTACCAAGAAAAGGAATAACGGGTCATATCTTTTAATGCAGATAATAATAATAATAATAATGCGGGTCGAGCCGCAGCAACGAGTCTCTCGGTCGGTGCCTCCTAGCACGGAGCCCGGCCAGACTAGCACGATATCCATCCAATACGATGTAGCGGCGTAAAATCATTTGTAGACGACAAATCTCCTAGTCGTGAGGCTAAGTCTCAATAGATCGCAGTGTGGTATTATTATTATTATTATTATTATTATTACTATTAGTATTATCTAGCTCTCGTTTCCTTTATCACCCATGCCATTTTATTTATAGACAAAATCAATTTTCTACCTCAGCTGGTTGTTTCTTTCAATGTTGTTATTTTCCTGTCTTATTTTATTTCCTATTAGGGTTTTTTGGGGGGTTGTGGGGTTGTAAAGAGATTTAATTTGTTGAACGAACTTCATGTATAATATATACCTGAATCGGCTGCACTTTTCCTTTAAACTTTTAAAGTCATGAAAAAGATGTCGCAAAAAAGAACAACACGTAATCATTGAAAGGTTGTTGAAGACATTAGGAAAATATAATAAGTTTGTATATCCATTTATTTTAGAAAATCGTATTCTTTTTCTTACCTCCAAATCTTGCCAGGGAATACCCTCTGTATCCGTTTGTCATATAATGGTACATGTATTGAAAGTCTCTGGTGTTATTCAGTACCATTTGATGCATGTGTGACAAAGTTTGTATTTGTTGAGAATACATTCCTGGCACATTTAATGATGTGCAAGGATGCTGACGCAGTCTCGAAGATTCATAAGAAACAGTACTGCGTAAAAACGCTTCGTGAAATCGTTTCAATGAATTCCCTGAAGGAGCAATAGTTCTTAGAATGTTACTGGTGGTGCCATTGAAGAAGGCAAAGTCTCTGTCATCTCGAAAGTCTCTGACATGTGGGCCATTTGACGCTGTATTTATGACATGTCGATCGCGTAACGCTGCTTGTAGGACATGCGGGCCGTGTAGCGCTGCATGTATCACACCTGGGCTGTGTAACGCTGCATGTATCACATCTGGGCTGTGTAACGCTGCATGTACAGCGTCCACATTATGAACATGTACATCTTTTCTAGGAATTATTTCTTCTTGAACATTTTCTGTTTCGAGAACTTTCATGCGACTGAAGTGTGATGATGAAGCTTTTGTTATCTCACTATCTTTACCGATAATAGAATTAATCGTGAACTCCTTAGAACGCATCGAATACGGTTCGAACATTATCGCCTTCATGACTAGTGCACCACTAAGGTTGCGACACAAAGATTTCGACCGTTTGTTGTGGTATTTACTTTCTAGTTATGTGCCACAAAATACTCCTTCTCGAGCACTTTTCCTTCTTGCGCTTTATGTTTGTGTACAGAGCTGCTGTGTTTTGACCTACTTAAAAATCCCAAATAGTTAACACATCTTTGTAACGCTGTAGGTGCAATATCGACATGGCACGAACTAATTTCCAACGCCAATGCCTTCATTATTAAAACAGAACACTCCCACTACGGTAATGACTAATTGGAAGGAAATAGGGCGCGGTGAGAGGGCGGAGTTATGAAATGGTGGATATTTCTATTGGACTTATTTATATTCTTAATGACCCACGTTCCGTTTCGATTTTATCACAATTATCAAATTATTGATTAATTGAAGCCATCTGAGGGTAATGATAAGTACACTGTAAAGGTTCTTACCATGTCAACTACTGTTAATTGCTATCAGGGGAAACGAAACGTCATAAAACTGCCGAAAAGTGGTTAATGTCATTTGGATGAATTCTATAGGGATTAGTTTATACTGGAAACTGAAATGTTAAAAATCCAATAGCAAGATTATTATAGATTCATTAGTAGACACGTATCTCACGATGCAATATTCTTCCAATTAATCGATCTACTAACGGTTAAATAAGGGGAAAATGATAAAGTAGTCAAATTATTGATTACATCGATTGTAATATTTATTTGATCATTATTATTTTTGGTGTAACCTATTTATTTATTTTGTACACGTCTTTATGTTTGCTATTCATTCACTACATAATAAGAAGGTATTAATGTGCTGGCTATTGAAGGGATTAATGTGCTGGCTATTGAAGGGATTAATGTGCTGGCCATAGAAGGGATTATTGTGCTGGCTATAGAAGGCGTTAATGTGCTGGCCATAGAAGGCGTTAATGTGCTGCCCATAGAAGGGTTTAATGTGCTGGCCATATAAGGGATTATTGTGTTGGCTATAGAAGGGATTAATGTGCTGGCCATAGAAGGGATTATTGTGCTGGCTATAGAAGGCGTTAATGTGCTGGCCATAGAAGGCGTTAATGTGCTGGCCATATAAGGGTTTAATGTGCTGGCCATATAAGGGATTATTGTGTTGGCTATAGAAGGGATTCATGTGTTGGCCATAGAAGTGTTTAATGTGCCGGCCATAGAAGGGATTAATGTGCTGGCTATAGAAGGGATTATTGTGCCGGCCATAGAAGGGATTAATGTGCTGGCTATAGAAGGGATTATTGTGTTGGCTATAGAAGGGATTCATGTGCTGGCCATATAAGGGTTTAATGTGCTGGCCATATAAGGGATTATTGTGTTGGCTATAGAAGGGATTCATGTGCTGGCCATAGAAGGGTTTAATGTGCCGGCCATAGAAGGGATTAATGTGCTGGCTATAGAAGGGATTATTGTTTTGGCCATATAGGGGTTTAATGTGCTGGCCATATAAGGGTTTAATGTGCCGGCCATAGAAGGGATTAATGTGCTGGCCATAGAAGGGTTTAATGTGCTGGCCATAGAAGGGTTTAATGTGCCCGCCATAGAAGGGATTACTGTGCGGGCTATAGAGGGGATTATTGTGTTTTCTATAGAAGGGATTATTGTGTTGGCTATAGAAGGGATTCATGTGATGGCCATAGAAGGGTTTAATGTGCCGGCCATAGAAGGGATTAATGTGCTGGCTATAGAAGGGATTATTGTGTTGGCCATATAAGGGTTTAATGTGCTGGCCATAGAAGGGTTTAATGTGCCGGCCATATAAGGGTTTAATGTGCTGGCCATAGAAGGGTTTAATGTGCCGGCCATAGAAGGGATTAATGTGCTGGCTATAGAAGGGATTATTGTGTTGGCAATATAAGGGATTAATGTGCTGGCCATATAAGGGTTTAATGTGCTGGCCATATAAGGGTTTAATGTGCTGGCTATAGAAGGGATTATTGTGTTGGCTATAGAAAGGTTTAATGTGCTGGCCATATAAGGGTTTAATGTGCTGGCTATAGAAGGGATTAATGTGCTGGCTATAGAAGGGATTATTGTGCTGGCTATAAAAGGGATTATTGTGCTGGCCATAGAAGGGATTAATGTGCTGGCCATATAAGGGATTAATGTGCTGGCTATAGAAGGGATTATTGTGCTGGCTATAGAAGGGATTCATGTGCTGGCCATATAAGGGTTTAATGTGCTGGCCATATAAGGGTTTAATGTGCTGGCCATAGAAGGGATTAATGTGCTGGTCATAGAAGGGATTAATGTACTGGCCGTACCTTTTTTAAATTATTCTTAAATAATATTGTTCTGGAGGTTTTAAAAAAAAATTATTATTAGGACTATATCTTAGTAAAATCGAACAGCTATTCTTTGTTGTTTTTAAAAGATTTGCACTGATGTGAGATGTTTACGAGGGAGGGGGGAGCCATCCAAAATCAAAGAGATATATTTATGCAATGTGCAATGGAAAATATTGTCCAGGTAACCAGCCCCCCCCCCCTCCGTTGGACGCTTATGATTGCAAGAACTCTACAGTACGATACGATTACTGCCCCACTTTGAACACACGACAACTTACGCTCCTCTTCTGACAATCGTATACTCATTATTCCCACTATGAAATCAAAGTCTTATGGACAGCGTTCTTTTGCATACCAGGGCCCAGCAGCATGGAACGAATCGCCCACTTTACTCAGACACAAAGACACAGTGATCACATTCAAGAGGGCTCTCAAACTCACTTATTTCGACTGCAAGAACAAACTTAAAGACCTAATAATGTTTCCTACCTGAAATATTCTCAGCATGTTTTTTATTTTTTAATGTTTTTCTAATTTCATGGTGTTTGTTTTTGTAATATTATTATATGTTTTTTATCTTATAGGTATTGTTTAATGTAGTAAAGCGCTTAGAGCTTCTAAAGATTAGGCGCTATACAAAGTCCTCATTATTATTATTATTATTATTATTATTATTATATATTGGCCCGGCCAGGGATGACAACTTTGAACGGAAATGTGTGATATCGTGTATCTGAAAGAAAAGGCAATTAGTGTAGTGGAGCGATACAGCGACAGTGGGAATTAGCATTACAAGACACCCCTGGGCCTGTATAGCGACAACCATTTTAGGCACACCCTGGGCCTGTATAGCGACAAAAAGGTTGGGACTGTACGGACAATAGGAATGGAACAGGTGGGTGACGTCACGATACTGGACACTGGCAACAATGTTGCAAGGGGCTGACCTAAATCAGGCGGAACAGTGTGGCAAGGGGCTGACCTGAATACGCGCTACTCTAGGGAGAGACAAATACAGTAGAGACATAGACATATATAACTTACAAACATAGATTGATGAACATCAATCTATCACTCCTAAAATATAAAATCAACTAAAAGAATTTTAGGCAAGTGAATAAATGTTTTCGAGGCAAACATAAATTATAAAACTGACTAAAAAAATTTCTAGGCAAGAGAGAATAACTATTTTTACGAGGCAATGGAGTGGCCCCGAAAAGGGCTTTTGGGTTTCTTTTTCTTCTAATTTCTGTCTTGTCTTTTTCTTTCCACCAGCACATTATCTTCTCTATCACATTCTTCTTTTCCTTTTCCTTTATTTATCCTACTCTTCTTCTTCCTTCACCACTATCTCCTCTTTTTTCTCTTTTCATTCTCCTCTTCTTTTTCAATTTAAGCATTCCATGCTCTCATCCTCTCTTTGTCTTCTATATCTTCATTTTCTTCTTTAATCATTTCTCTGAGTTGTTCCTTCGCCTCTATTAAATTGCTCATTTCCATTTTCAAACTGTATGGACTATTGGAACCATTCTCTATTCTGTCTAGCAACACTTCTACCATGCCTATGGTATCCACGAACTCCTGTAACTTTAACCTCTTGTCCATATGTTTGCTGGCCATTTTCTTTGGTTTGTCAAGGTTGAATGGCGCGAATCAATCAATAAAATTTAAAGTCGCTTATGCAAAATAGTGCTTTTGCGAATGGTTAAGTCTTGAAAATCAAGATTCTTAGTTGGTCGGGACTGTAGGAATGGAAATGTCGCACTTTTTAATTAGAGACAAGAGGAAAAGGACCATGTGGAAGACGCAAGCGTAACAGCCCCGAAACGCCGGCTCGTACTATATAGTCAAATTAAGTCCAGTTATTCTAGTGGAAAACAAATAAACCCAATTGTGTGTTAGGCACATCTGCAATTATCCAAATTAAAAACGTCAAACAATTTTTATTACTTAATTCATCATTAGTTGGAATTTTGTGTACTTTGATTTACAAAAGTATAATGCCAATCAGCATATCGAAGTAACTCATACTTAGGAGTCACGCAGTGTTGCTTCTAAGAAATTATTTTTGACGGCGAAGTACAAAAGGATCAAATCAGTTTAAAAATAGATCAATTATCAAAAGAGGTTTTCAAAAACTAAAACGAAAACCTTGTACATTCAGGCAATTATGGCAATATATTTCTTTTATTCTTTTCTTCGACTGCTCATCTGGAGCCAAGGCATCGTCGGTAGATTGGCAGGCTGCTCCGGAACATGACGGCTTCCATATCCGTTTTTCTGGTGGCTGCACTGGTCTTATGCCTTCTTTTCTTTTAGGTGACCGCCTAGTGACTAATGCCTTCCCATACAACTCTCTATGGTTGCTACACCATTCTTCAGTGAGCCAGGATAGTTGTTTACCACTAGTAAAGTGTACCACGGTTTCTGGTAGTCCCTCTCTCACACACTGGCTACCTCCCCTTTTTTATTTTGGTGGCTGCCTCCTCCTCATGTTACAAGTCTTCTATCGTCTATCATTATTTGGCTGTTCCGTGAATTCTTCATTATCAGCCACGTGTATTTGTTGAAGGGTCGCTCGACTCTAGAAGCATACTACAGCTTTTTGTTTCCTTTGTTTTTGGGACTTTTTGATCACGAATGTCGTGTTTCTCATTCGTTGGAGGAATGATGCCATTACAGCCTTACTTACAGTGATGCTAGGTGTTTTGAAGTTTTTGAATAACATTGTGCCTTTTCTATTAGTTGAAGCTATTGGTCTGATAGACATTGTTGAGTTGTTGCTACTTGGATTTTTGGTGTAGTGTGTTGATAAGTTGAGGTCTGTTTGTTTGTAATTTATTTAGTTCCAACTTGGGGGGGGGGGGGTGCGCCTGATGACTGGGCTTGGGTCACCTTATAATATTTTGGTTTGGAAGGGGAGATAAGATGAGTGGTGATTGGATATCATTCAATCATTGTCGTCTTGTGCGACTGGGCCAGATGGCGGGGTTAGCCACCTTATGAGCTCTGTTTTTGGGTTCAGTTGCAGTGTTACTCGCATGTTGTCTTGTTGTTCTGCTCAGACCTATGCTTATAAGGGTGTGTTAGTTTTAAGTTGGTTAGTTGGGTTAATGCATCCACCCCACCTAACCCCCAAATATTTTATATAAGTAAAAATTTCTCTTCTTCCCCTTTATTTTCCTTTTATCCTTCCTCTTTCTTCTTTCTCTTTCCTTTTTCCTCTTCTCTTCCTCTCTTTTTATTTCGTTCCTTTCTTCCTTTACTCTTCCTTTTTTTCTCCCTTTTCCTTTCCTTTTTCACTTCTTCCTCCTTTTTCTTTTTGTTTCTTTTTCTTTTTTCTCCTTGCTTCCTTTTTCCTTTTCTTCCTCCTTTCTTACGGCCTGTCCCCATGGTCTTGCCCTTTGGCTAGTAGTGCTCGACTGATGATTTTCAGAAGAGGAGCGTAAGTTGCTTCTTTTTTATTTATTGTTCTTATGGGTATGTGTGTGTTCTTTTTTTTGCAAAGTGTCATAATCAGGTGTTTTGACATAAGTGACTTTTCACACAACGGGCATGGGGCGGTCGACCACCCAAACCCCAATGGACTTGCCCTTTAGCTAGCAGCGCCCAGGGCTTTTCTTGCTGCTATGGTGATAGGAGTCGAGTGTGGCATTCATCTCCATATGACTATTTATTGGTTATTGTTAGATTTTATTGTGTTTATCAACTTGTTTTAGGTACAGTATTATGTTCTCGTATGTCGTTTCCACGATGATGTCACGCGTGATGTCTAGGAATTCTGGGTACGGGGGGGGGGGGGAATGAATCCGATCCTCTTTTGATGTGCTTGGAAATCGATTCTGTGGATGTGGTATTTGGGGCAGTTGTTAAAAACGTAGTCCAGGGTTTCTGCTATAGTGCAGTGAGGAATGTGTGCACTCCTATTTAGTTCTTAATTAAGGTATTTCCCGAAACTGTCCTATTAATAATTTTGAGGTCGATACTTTCTAGGTATTTAGGTATCTTGATGTTTCTAGTGACCTCTTTTTGCCACTGGTATATATGTCTACATTTGTTGGTGTTATCCCAGAGTTACTGCTGTTTATTGTCGATTCTGTTTTTGATTTGGCTATATATCTCATGTACGCTATACGTTATGGGGCTATTGTGTCATTCATAAGACAGGACTTTGCTTTTTGATCTGCTTTGTCATTTCCTGATAAATTGATATGCGAAGGTACCCAAAGGAAGTCGACCATTTGTTGCTTGTTCTCTATTTCCCTAATGGTTTGCAGTGCTTCCTTTAGTAGGTTCCCTCTGCTTCTGGAAATGCCCTGTTCCCTGTTAGTACCAATTTTTTTTTATAAATCTTTGGTATGACTCTGCTGGTGTTCACACCCGCAACATCCCGCATGCAAGATGGATGTTCTAACGACTAGGACATCAGAGCGATCGTGCATCGTTTGATAAAACGTTAGAAATTTCATGGAAGTAATATTTAAAACTTGCTTTAATAACGTCAACTTAAATCTTAACGTAGAATCACAATATTGATTGTCCTTATATTAGGTGTCTGTCAAAAAGACCTTGGAAGTAGACCTTGTCACCTCCATGATACTTTATTAAATTTTAACATCCAGGCGGAGACTGGTCCTGGTATGTCGTAATATGATTTTGTAATGATTATTATGGTTACGAATCACGTGTCATTGTGTATATGATCCATACACCCAGATTTTTTATTTACGTTGAACAAGGTTGTCTTGAACGATACTGTTTTTGTAATATTCAGATTTAGAAACATCGATAATTTCCAAATGTGTTTATCAAAGCGAAAACATTCAAACGGATGAGACAGTTTGTGTTTTGCAGAGATTACGTTTTGTATTAAATGTGCCCAAGAACCGTTTCATGATTAATTTGGAAGATAAATGAGACAAACTTTGAGGGTTGTAAGGTGAACATTCAAAACGTCAAGTGTTTCCTTCATTTGTTTGTCTGGCACACTGACAAAATAATCCGACAAGCAGTCACTTGTAAAAGGCTGGATAATAAATCACTGTCATGTTTGATTATCCTCAATTTATCGCTAATAATCGTGCTCTGTGATGGAAAGATGAGCAGCTAAAGTGTTCAAAAACGTCAAAATGTAATGACTATAACCTACGTGTAAACTACGTCACAAGAGCGAAGATCATTGAATTAATAGAATAATTAATGGAATAGTCTACTGGCATTAGGAGAGCCAAGAAATTTTGTATTGTAATCTTTGTGGGATGAAAGGGTAAGGAGATAAACAAGATGTTTTAATGATTTAGAAGTCTTTACTTACATTTTCTCATAACTTGTCCTTTAACGATCCGTAATTTAATTATCAATCAAATAAAAAGTTAATTACGAGCTGAAAATAAAACAAAATTAACTTAACTTAAAAAGTTGAAAAACATCAGAGCTTTCATTCAGGTCAACCCGATCAAAGTATTTATTTTTAACCCCTTAATATAACATTGTATAGCAATAGGGGCCGGTAATATCCCCACAAATTACTCTATGTAATTCTTTCAATTTTGCGTCAGAGTATAGAGATTTACAGAGAGGTAGAAACTTGATTATATCATTTCCACCGTCCATGAGGAAAGGGGTAGTAAAATAAATAAAAAATGCACAACAGAAATTGGGTTGATTTACTGAACTAATATCAACTATTACAAGATACATACAGATGACATAACCAACCAGCTGTGAGAAATTTATCTTTTTAGCACGTGCCTTGCAGCAGCCGAATGCAGGCTGGATAAGACTGATTTTCCACTAGTCAACATGGCAAAGGATGAACATGTAAAAATAATCCACCACACTAATGAAATAGCATGTCTCAAGGCATCCGGACACAAAATAGAAAGCGATGCAACAGATTGTGTTACATTCTATTTCACCATGTCTCTATTCAATTGACATTGTTTTCTCCAGACTGTCAGAAAAGTGGTGAAGATTTCATATTGCACGTGCCTCCCTCCATCAGTAGCTGCCAGCGCGGAATGTTGTGCAAGTTCACTTAACCTATTTAGTACAGAGACTTAAACACCTGGCACATTTTGAAGACGTACACAATGATAAGATATATATATATATATATATATATATATATATATATATATATATATATATATATATATATATATATATATATATATATATATAATTAAGGGCAAAACTATAATATATTTTAGATAAACTACCTCACAATTATCATCTTGTGTATCTCTCTGTAAAGAAAAGAACTTTACAGGACATAAGTATCTTTCATGCCATGCTATCATAGAAAAGATATATATTATTTACTTAAAAGATTAATAAAATGTACGTATGCATTCAAACTGATAAGGCATATAACCGTGAAAAATCACAAAGCATCCAGTTACTACCTGCCCTTAAACACTGGAAAAAGTACATGTGGACTGACTGCAATATCTTTGGTAACGTTGCATGTAACATAACACGAATTTATCGAAAGCTACGTTGACACATAGTAGTAAATTAAGGGTTTGGGATTTTGGTTACCAATAAAAGTTAACTCATTCCATACCCATCTCACTTTCCATCTGCTGCACAATAACATGAGATTATCAGCAGCATCCACGACATGTTTACTCGACTATTATTGCCTGTAATTTAATAACCTGTTTCGGTTCTCTTCGACGATAGCTGTTTCTATCTGCGCACAGAGTTTAAGGTTAGTTTTCCGTTTCGGGTAGCACCATCTCAAACTCGGTTTAATCTTCTACTGTCACTGAGTACAGCTTGACAATTGCGCTGAGACTAAATTGTGCTACAGCGAGGAGCAGCAGGGGGGGCGAATCGGACATTTTGTCCAATCGTTATTTTGCTTAATTAATACTTTCTGCACTCAACGATCTAGTGTCGTCAGCGCCTGGTAAAAAAAAAACGACGTCGTCGTCGTTGTCATCGTCGAGGGGCCAAATCGACAATTGTCCGGACGTCATTTGGTTTAATTAATACCTTCTGCGCGCCGATCCCCAGCGTCGTCAGCGTCCGGTAAGCACGTCGACGACCGCGTCGATGTCATCGCCCCCCCTGCTGCTATGATCTTACAAACAGAGTGATCACTAACTCCTCCTCTTGTAGGTCAATTAGGTTATTTGACTGATCGGTAATTCTAAAATTAATTCTCGTTAAAAACCGATCATGGCATCGCATATAGACCGGATTAATTGGACTCTCAACGATTAAAAATCCCGGGGGGACTGTTGGTGAAAACGAATAAAGGATATATCCCTGTTGAGCCTGATTTGATTGCTTGGTATCTACCTGGTAACTTCCTTCGATAGCATCACACACTAGATTGATTGCTATCACCGATGCAATATTTACGTTGTATGGAGCAATATGCCTACCACCATCTCCGTTATCGTATCTGAGGATAGTTGATGGGGGGGGGCGTCCGCGGGTGGATTCTTAGGCCATCCTAGTATGGTTCTTATTGAACTGTTATAAATATCAACCATATACCCCGGTGTGCTTATTTCAATCGTCGACGATAACGTCGGTTCATGAACCGTAATAGCGATTTTTGATTCCTTTCCTGTGATCGATTTTATCCTGCGTTGAAATTCCTTATTGATTTGTTCTATTTGGTATGACCCAGTTGGTATTGTAACCTCATTCCAGTCTGGGGTCCCATCGGGCTTATTTGTCCATGCAAAAACCAGCGAGTTATTAGGTTGTTGTCCGTTAAATGCGTCCGCTCGGATATTAGGCCAACTGTGATATACTCGCAATTTTGCCAGCGCTATTTCCTTCACTGGAACCGGCGACGGGAAGTTCACATTGAATTCTGGCTTCGTTGACGTTATCGATATCATATTTGTTTGTACCGGAGTGGTATTCTCCGCGATCCGCTGAAGTAATTGAGACCCTTCGGGGTTCAGCGACATTATTATTATTCGTTGTTTTTAGTGTCTAATTTCAACAACCAGGTGGTTCCGGCTTCCAGTTGAAAATCCTCGATTTTTGACATCGCGGAGCTATACAACTGGACCATCGTGGAGAATTCAACATCGGATATGAACAAATTATCAATCGATAACGAGATCACCCCGGATAATTTCGAGTACGCGTCGGATACTATTTGATGTTTTACTGTATACTCGTCGAGTTTTTTCTGAAAACACGATGATATCTTTTTAGTGATTGCGTTGGCGACTCCAGCAATTGTTGTCATCGCGGAGATAGCGATTGGAACAGCGATCGGGGCTATCGTGGTTACCGTGGATAAAATAACACCGGTACCGGCTACTATACCCGACACCGAGTACACGACCGCGTCGATGGTGGTTATTTTTCTGCGGTATTTTTTTATTTTTGCGCGGTATTGTTCGGAAAGCGTTTTCAAATTCGCGGAGAATTCTTTTGCGGTATCGAATCGATATTGATGTGACGTCGGTGATACCTCTGATTCAATTACCCTGGTGGTCATTTTTATTTTAAAAGAGCTAGTGTTTTTAATTAATTAGATTCGCTACAAATTCCACATACCATGTGATGTTTGTCCTAAATAGACTGCTATCAACGGCCTTAATTATAAACCGTTCAATTGTATCCTTGTCAATGATTGTTGACACTGTATTGTTAAACCCAGATGAACTCGACGATGATATACTAAACTGCATCGCCGAAATCAATGTCAATCGATAAATGCCCTTAACAGTTGCGGTGATATTTACTGTATTCTGTGTAGGAGTCCAATCGAATGATCCATGCCGAATTGTGTATACTGTGTTGATGATGTTCTCATGAGGGATTTTTATTTTTTCGAATTGCTCTGCTACTCTCGGTAGTCCGTCTTTAATCGCTTCAACATCAGTTCTGATTGTTCCTATTTCCTGTGTATGCCCGTCTATACTTTTTTTGTTCGCTGCAACCCTAGTAACGAGTATATCTATTTCCTGTATATGCGCGTCCACATCTTTTTTGTTCGCTGCAACCTTAGTAATGACTGTATCTATTTCCTGTGTATGCGCGTCTATATTCCTTTTGTTCGCTGCAACCTTAGTAATGATTGTTTTTATTTCCCCTGTATGCGCGTCTATATTCCTCTTGTTCGCTGCAACATCAGTTTTGACTGTTTCTATTCTCCATCCATGCGCGTCTATATTATTCTTGTTCGCCACAATATCAGTTTTGATCGTTCCTATTCTCTGTTCATGCACGTCTATACTTTTTTTGTTCGCTACAATATCAGTTTTGATCGTTCCTATTTCCCCTCCATACGCGTCTATATTCCTCTTGTTCGCTGCAACATCAGTTTTGATCGTTCCTATTTCCCCTGTATGCGCGTCTATATTCCTTTTGTTCGCTGCAACATCAGTTTTGATCGTTCCTATTTCCCCTGTATGCGCGTCTATATTTCTTTTGTTCGCTGCAACATCAGTTTTGATCGTTCCTATTTCCCCTCCATACGCGTCTATATTCCTCTTGTTCGTTGCAACATCATCTTTGACTGTTTTTATTTCCTGTCCATTCGCGTCTATATTCCTCTTGTTCGCTGCAACATCATCTTTGACTGTTTTTATTTCCTGTCCATACGCAGTGATATCATTTATAGTTGTTGTAATCTCATCCAGCTTGATATTTTTTTTACCAAAGAATTTATCAAAGTTGTTATCGATCCTGTTAACATTTTTTCGTAACGTGTAAAATTGGCCCGACAGCGTTGTAAACTCCGAAATAGTAGTTTTTATCCCCGCAAGATTCGGTTCGGTTACCGTCGGGGTCCCGAAAAAACTAGCGGTAGTGAGTTGTATATCGGTGATAGATTTTTTCACCTGCGCGTCAAGTTCGGTCACCGATTTATCCAACCTTGTAAAACCGTCTCGGATTAATGTTATCGTCGATATATGTTCACCCGGTTTGAGTCGTCCGTCGCCGGTATACAACGCGATAGCGTTCTCGGCGGCATCACGCTGTCGTATTAAAACGTCATCCAGCGACACATTACTGGATTTCAATTTACCCTGGCGGTCTTGAAATACAACTATTTCACCTGGGTCAACACTTGTTAAATTCAACGTATCAGCGATTTCATCCTCGATTAGTTTTTTTATGTCATCGGTGGCGGGCGTTTCCGTGGATCCTTTAAGCGCCGAAATAGGTCGTCCCCAAATATCAATCATCGTTATTGTAAAAAAAAACAGCGTTTCTAATTAACCCGCCGGGCCTCTACGACCCCACTAGTGTATTCGTTTACAACCACATGAGGTGGTTTTCGCGATGATGAAATCGCCGCGAGTACGTTCAATACTTCACGGCCGCATATCGGCGGGTCGCTTAACTGCTGTGTTGGCAGCGTGGAATAAAAAACCCGGGCTGAACACGTCCGGATATACCGCATAAACTCGTTCGGCGGGGCTAACCCGTATGAATCAAAATAGACGATCGCACGCGGATCAATCGCGTATGCAACCCAATGAGTTCCCGCTCCGGAGGACCCATCGAGGTTAATTATGCCGGTTTCAATATTCCTTGGTGCCGCCGGTAATTGATCCCTCATAAAAACACCCCTGAAGTTTTTTATCGCTAGCGCGTTTGCGGCGTCTATTAAATCAAAATTAGACATGGGAGTCAATGACTCCTGAGTCAATAAACGGTTCCCGGTAGTCTTAGACCCTTTCCCGAGTACCATGAATACGGGGTTCCCGGTAGTCTTAGACCCTTTCCGGCCACGGATCGTTTTTTTTTATAGCCTTTCCCGGTTGCCTTCTTCAATGCCATCCCCGCCGCGGTACCAACGGCCCCTAACGCAGCCGCCTTAGCCACTGCTGGGGCCGCCGCGGCAATCAATGCCGGAATCGCGGCTAACAACGGAAATATCCCACCGGTCTTTTCCATGTCTTTGATCGCTGCGGCCGAGAAATCTATTTGAACACCCTTTTTATTCTTCATCGCATTATTGAAATGTTTTATTTGACGCGTCGTCAACGATATCTTATGATTACCACCTGCCATCTGTGACGGCTTCAGCGTTATTGTGGTTCCGCATTGTTTAGCCGACTTTGATCGTAATTTCTTGACTTGACCATCAGTCAACTCTACACTGACGACACTATACGACATTTTATTGTAAACGCGTTTTGTGCTTTCAATTACATGTTTTCCACTGGTGCATCAATGGTTCTCATTCGTCCACCAACACCTTCTAGCAGCATTGATTTATCGCTGAGAATGACAGCAACCGCTCTATATTCGGCAATACCACCAGGACGTTGCACACGAGCTCGGAAGTGTATATCAACGACGGATTGTCTCGTTAAATCGAGATGTTCCAACGAAAAATAATAAATCGGATACAAGTTTTTAAAATCAAGTTGTGATATTTGCAAACCAGTGTCGACGTTTTGATCACGACCCATATATGACAGCAATCGATGATACACACGTGCGATATGGTTGTCACCGTAATTGAGTTGTATATCCTCGGATGGTTCCTGCTGTCCGTTTATTCTCAACGAGACCTCATTGACACCGATTTGATCAAATATCATATGGCTGCGTTCTTGGGAGCCTAATCGCGCCTTATTCTGTAGCGCTACAAATATATGACGCGGGGCTGAAACACCCTGTTTGGATGCCAGGTGCCATGTAAATATACCATCCATATTATCCTCTTTAGCATCAGTGGTTACTGTGAGCCAACTCAACAGTGATTTACCACCTGTCTCCATGAATGAGAGTAATCGCTGTTCTGCGGTGATTGATGGGGTCATTACTGGCATCCACAATACTATATTCTTTATATTGACCTTACCGTCGGCAACACCAGCATCATGCCAGATTGCATCATTATCATTGCCCTTTCGCACGAGTACTACTGTATGCTTAGCCCCATAGATGACTTTTCTGACGTTTCTGCAGAATCCGAATATATGATGCAGTGGAATCGCGCATGAAAACTGTCGGCGTTGTCCTTGCAACATCCCTACTCGTGTTGCAAACCCTAGATTGTAATTAGTAATAACATTTATGACATCGAAGCTCCCAGCTGGTCTTACATACCCGGCCGGTGCTGGATCAATCGCGGTGGCATGTGTTGCCTTTACCCTAGAAAACTGATTGTGTTCAGCGTTATCGGTAGTATCCTTCGCAAACATCATAGACGGACCAGCCGACCTTGTATAATCATCTGAGTATCTCGCTAGCCCGATTATCGTCGTTGCAACATCAACATCGCGTTCTATTGATTCAATTTCTCGCCCGTCAATGAGATATTTTGTGCTCTCAAATAACGCCATTACGCCGTTGTTGACAAAACCAACTCGGATAGCCGGGTTGTTGTCGTATGGTGCATTATCGGCAGCATTTGTCACGAGTTCCCCCTCAATTTCGATAAACGCTTCACATGGCAGAAAGTATCTACTGGTATCTTGGACTTGAAGTTCAATTCGCGATCGTAGATTCGGTTGCGTTGCATAATAAGAATAATATTGATAATCACGGACAGAATCATCCCTGCGCACTGGGGCATCCATATCAAACGCGGGATCAGCGGTTCGCGCAAACATTTCTATTATTTATCATGTTGATATTTTCAATTGCGATTTTTTCGTCGTAGACCACTTCCCGCTATCGCGTTCATGAGCGCGTTGGTTGCCGCATCGGCGGATGGCGAAGTCGCCAACGACGGAGTCGTCGCCAACGACTCTAGTTTTTCTTCCACGGCGTTATTTATTACTTTACTGACATTTGCAGGCATCACTGTCGTTGATGGCATTACCGGTGGTTTCTGTTTTTTTCTCCTGGATTTCACCAACGACATTAGTTTGTCTCGCGCGGCAGAAAACGCCCTTCCGGCAACATCTCCAATGGCACTAATACCCTTATCACGAATAACATCAATAGCCTTCATTCCTAATTGTTTGGCTAACGGCGCTACTTTTGGAGCCATTCTTGTAAATAACCCCGCAATGGTGCTACCGAGACCATCTCCATAGTACGCGCGGTAAACAGGCAATCGCGAGTTTACCACGTAGACGAGTACTGGTTTATCATGGTTGTAGTGTATGATCATCCTTATTAAAAACACCAGTTTTCCAATTAATCATCCACGAGTTCGTCTATGAGCGTTCGATATGCATTAATGTCCATAATACCGCCTGCAAATAACCGCTTGCAAATATCAGCGGCCTCATTGATTATTTCCGTAGAGTTATTTCCGGCTCGTTTTCCTCCAATTAATACCTCTAGCCGTGATATATCACTGAGAACACTGTTAGGACAAGCGTTTTCAACTAGACCACTACCACTTGGATACCCCTCTCCGCTTGTTTTTTTAGAACCAGCTTTTTTTTGACGTTTTTCTTTTCGCTGTTCTTGTTGTTGTATATCATAATCATCAATTCCTTTTTTAAATTCTTTATATCTCAATTCTTTTGTATCCAAGCGATCAACCCCTTTATTCGTTTTATACAACCAATTAACCCAGTCATCTCGTTTTATATTACTGTTTTTATACTCGTCTTTTAAAAAGTCTTTTCTTGAATGATAGCTTTGAGCGGCAAAATTACCAAAAACCCTATAATCGTCGATTTTCAGTAATTGAGGTCGTTTTATTTGTGCTATAGCCCCTTCAGTGAGTTTATCTATAAAGGGGACTCCTTTTTGAGTGGAAATTTTTTGAAGTTCACCAACATCACCCTGTTCAGAATCATCAATATCAGCTAATCGTTCATACTCTCGTTGGGTTTTTATATCACTGGAAAGTTGTTTTATCCGTTGCTGTGTTTGTTCTGTCTCTGCTGCTATCTTTTCAAGTACAGGAAGAAGAGGCGCCTCTTTCCGTTCGCCCTCCTTAGGAATATCCCCGTATATTGCTCGTTCTGTAACATCCTTAGTCGCTTTAGTTACCGGGGCAAATAACTGTTCGCTTCCAACAGTAAAATCGGTTTGCATTTGTTGTCGCGTTTGAAGTTTCTCTCTCACTCTGTCTCGTAACGGTATAAACTTTCTAAGCGCTGCTAGCCGCTCTCTGGCTAGCCGAGTAGTGAGTGATTCGCCTACCATTATTGCAATTGCGAAGCAATTTCTAATTTCTCGCCGGAGGCTCCGTCTATAATCCTTCTAATGTTTTTGATCTTACTAGAAATCTCCCGGCGTCGTTCATAAACACGTCCAAGTTTTTTTCGTATTATTTCAACGGCGGTAAATAGTCCAATGAATGCATTTGCGTCATTGTGGTACAAGTTTTCATTGATCGTATGTTGTAATCGTTTTATAAAAAAATACTCGCGGGCCAGGGTAAAACGTCCCCGTTTCGACTGTTCGTTAATAATCTCATAATCGGATAATATTTTTTCACTGTCGAGACCATCAGATAATTCAATTCCTTGATTTTTTAATTTTGAAATCTCGGCTAATATATTATTGATGTCTTCGATATTCATTATTCTTATAAAACATCTTGTTTTTAAATAAAAAAAAATGAAAACCCCGTGTATCAATTCCGAGGTGTTCATACTTTGTTTTCTTCCGGAGCAGACAATAACGTTTCACACTGTCATGGTGACTTCGTCACTCGCTAATTTCTGTTATATATGAAAATCGAATTCTATGCCCGGTCTTTTTTGAGATCGCTGTTTGATATACTCGTTCTGCAACAAATTGTATTGAGGCTCTACAAATATCGAAATATTTTCCTGCCTCATTCATCGACTGAAATATTTTTTCTTCGTGAGTTGTTGTATCAAATGATTTTACGCTTTTTGCTTTTTTTGAGCATTTACCAGTTTGGCCTTTTTTACTATTTTCACTCTGAGAGATGGCTTGCAAGTTTGTAAGAGAATTATCAGTCTTATTATTATTAATATGATCAATAACAAGCCCATTCTCGATTAATCCGTTAAATGCTTCAAATACCACCCTATGAACATAATACTTCTTCTTTCCGGCACCAAACATCAAGTATCCGTGATTATTTTTCCATCCAACCGGCTTCTTCAGTCTACGATTTCTAACAATGCCGTCGCGAGACGCCTCGTAATTGACGAGCAGGGGATGCGGCTGAAATTCTCGGTCCATTTGTATAATAATACTACTTGTCTAATTTATTATTTGGTTTAATTATAAATCTTTCAACGTAGTCCTGGGGGGTTTTGATGACGAAGTCTGCGGTGGGGTCAATGACGGCGTTTTTAATTCGCTTGTCATAATAGCGTTTTAGTTCCCTGTATCGCTTTCCGCCACAATTGATACACAACTGCGATTTTCCTCTTACACCGACGTGACAAACCAAGCACGGGAGGGGGCCAAGAGAACCATTACGAACGCTTTGTAAATGGTACCCGCAGAATTCACCTCTACATGATTTATTGCACGGGGTTGTCGACCCAATCATCAACCATTTGCAGTGATTCATTATACTATATTCTTTCATTTAAATACTTGTTTTAATTATATGGATGAGTTCG
Source organism: Sinohyriopsis cumingii (assembly GCA_028554795.2). Lineage (NCBI taxonomy): Eukaryota > Metazoa > Mollusca > Bivalvia > Unionida > Unionidae > Sinohyriopsis > Sinohyriopsis cumingii. The sequence continues at coordinate 259,169 of JAPYKE020000536.1, forward strand.
AGAGATTAGCAGCAATTAAGCCCTGGAAAAATATTAAGTTCAATCTTGATAGAGTCCTCAAGGACGCACCAAAAGCGTTAATAAACGATAGAACCCTGTTGAGTAAAATACGCGATTGTATCGATGAATTCAAGCGTGATGGTGCATCTCATAGTTGGTCAACATTTCGAATTGATGGCGTTGTTGATGCTACCATGAACGACAACCGCGCAGCAACGATAATATCACAACTTGACGGTAAAAGGTATTTCTTCAGAGTAAAATTCATTGTCCGGGTGGAATCAGGTGATTGGATCATACGTGATAAATTTGAACCAGTTCTCAGCGACAAGAAAACAGTCACTGTCAGCCGCGACTCCAAGCCGGGGCTGTTAACCGGAATTGACAGACCATACTATGAACGAGCGTATCCTGAAACAGCAGTTATTTATGGAATATACCCGTTAAATAAGAAACCTGATATCGGAAAACTGAAACCGATGAAACAGTCAACTGGGATAAATTGTGTAGCAGAACGAATAATAGAGCATTTTACAAATGCATGTCGAGGAAACAAATTGACTGATTTACGACGTAGCAAAATCAACCAGTGGGAACTAACCGTAAAAGAGCGAGGAGCAACCATCAGCGACATAGCGAGATTAGAAACATCGCTGAGATTTCCAATAACCGTTACAACGATAACCGGTGAAGTATTATACGAATCGAAGTACAAATCGAAGGGAGCCCCAATCAAAATTATTGATCATAACGAACACGCATGGACGCCCGCGATCACAATATTTCCACGGGATAGAACAGTAAAGTATATCCCGGGGGAATTCCTGGAAGAGAACGGTTTTCTCGCGGAGAGGAAACTATTTGATGCTATTGCCTACTTGTGTAAAAACGACCCTGTATCAGTGTGGTTACTTCGCAGCGCTGATACTTTTGATCAGTTTGTAAGACCAAACGGTGAATTATACCGCACTGAAGCATTTCACAGCAGGATGAAAAAAACCGCCATAGAATTTGAGGAGCATGATGAACAACTGCTAACAAATTGTTTTACGATTCCATCGGTTGTAGCTCATGTTGCAGCAAGGAAAAATGCGTGGAGACCAACGCGCAAGGAATTTCTGCCGGATGTACAATCCAGTTGTTTGGAGTATTATCACGGTGGATTATGGAACACTGAATACAACCGCGACGCTATGATCTCGGTTGATATGGTTGCCTGTTATCCAGCGAGTTTTCTCGGGTATGGATCCGCCGCTGAGTATTTCAAACGATTTGGACACCCCAGACATGAAATGACTCGTGTTGCTATTAATGGACCACTGCCTGATTTTGATTTAACCGGATTTGCTCGCGTAGTATCATTTGAGTTCGCGGCAGGACTTCATCGCTGTTGCTATATTTGGATCGGTAGACACATGGCTGAAAAGAAGTGGCTGCCAATAGCGCTGCTACGGTATATGATTGATTGTAGCATGCTAGTTTCGTTGATTGTCAGTGACGCGATTATATCATACCGGGCGCAGACTGAAGTCTGGTTACCAGAACCAGAGCGTCTAGATAGCATAATTGACGAATCCAGAAAACACATCGATGCCGACGAGGAATATATCGTCGAATGGTCCAGGAGGATATTTAACCAACGAAACCACGAGGCAAAAGATCTCGGTAGAAGAATAATCGGTAAGTTCACACAAGGTGGAAAAAACTACGACTACAAACGATATTGCTCACGGCTGATTATAGATGACGCAGAATATGATTTCGTAATCAAGGACGCAGTGGCAAAAAATAGATACGTGAACTGCGAAACAGCTTTCTTGTCCAATGGAACGAGGTTGGGTACAGTTGTTACCTACAGCGATGGAGACAGCCCGGCGTATCCACATTTGAGGGCGTCTATGCTGGGTTACGCCGCTATCAATTTATTCTCGATGATAAATAGATTCCCCGATACCGCGGTTAGAGTAGCCGTTGATTCGTTTTATATAGACGTAGCGTATAAGGGAAACGTAGCCGAGTTTACTAGTCCGGACGAGAGTTGGGGTACATGGAGAATTAAAAATGAAATACGACGCGATTATTCCCCGTCAGCAGATGTCACCGTTGAGAACGACTACTTACGCGGTGATAAATTATCAGAATGGTCTAATGCACCACCGTGTTCTGATCCAATTTGTAGACACAAGACGGTTTATTTAAGCGGCTGTGGCGGGTCAGGAAAGACGACTCGGGCAATTGAATTATTTCGAACGCGGGCAAGTATAATCGTGCTTACACCGACCCATAGACTAGCGCGAGAGATAAAACAACGAAATGTTGACGCCGTTACTTATCACAGCTTTTTTCGATACAGCGGCGGTGAGTGGACTCCTGATCGAATGGGTGAAAAATTTATTCCCGACATTATCATCTGGGATGAGATATGTACTGTTTCGTTAGATACTTTACAAATGTTTCTTGAGTGGTTGCTGCGCGCGAATACAGCGGTAATCATGTGTGGGGATCATGGCCAACCACCACCATTTGTCGGCGAGGGTCCACATGATTGGTTAAGGGGTTTTGTGGACTATTATGAAGAAACCGATACTGATTACCGAGCACTTGATGAACAACTGCGCGAGGTTAAAAAACTAATCAGATTACAGCCGGATAGAGTTCAGTGTGAAATAATTCGCGAGGTAATTCCGGAAACGCCGTTGAATGAATTCTGGGAAACATGGAGACCAAACGATTTGATTGTAGCGAGTAGAAAGATAGTCAGAGACACACTTCAGCGGAAGTTGTTTACGTTGCATAAGGAAAAGTTTCCAACGCGTCCAGTGCCGTTATGTTATAGACCCGCGGACACACGGCGGCAGAACATTGAAGTTGAAATTCCAGGCCCGACAGCGTCGGGGACAAAAAAACAAATTCTCGTGCTGAATGATATTGTGCTCGTTGATATCAGCGTCGTCGAGGACGCGCTACGTGCTGATAAATCCCCGTGGACGCTAGGATACGCAACAACAATACATTCCTCGCAGGGACTAACCATCACGGACACAATTGTTTGGATAGTTGATAATCGTATCGAATGGTCGAATCTAGTCTATCTTGCAGTGTCCCGAGTACGGAGAATAAATCAGCTTCGAAGAATTGTTATTGACGAAGCCAGTGACAACGATGACATCATCGATGCAAGCGTCATTGATAGAAAACTCTTTGGTTACCGCCAACAGGATAAAAAAAAACAGCGGCGTTTTGATATTGATGCCGAATTAATAATCTCGCTACGACAACAACAGAATAATCACTGTGCGAGTTGCAATTGTGTAATGCGCTGGCGTTATTCGGATAAAGACGCTCGCCAATTTACCGTGGACAGGATCGATAACAGTCTCGGTCATGTCAAAAACAATGTGAGATTGACCTGTCTTGAGTGCAATAGACGCAACGGCGCTAGTTAAGACCACGCGGGGGCAATTGAGTATCGTCAGGTATCACTTGTAGTTGCTCGCGTGTAAATCCGCGCTGAGGAGCAGTTGAATCCAGTCTATAGATCGGTGGTCTACCAGTTGATCGTGTTATCGTTGATATGTTATGTGTGGTAACACTCCAAATAGGATCAGTAGCTCTTTTTTTACCGCCTTCAAGCTCTCCTGGTTCATATAGATATCTAACAGTGACATCGCCAAGAATCGGCTTGGAAACGCTATTTATTTTTGATTTTCCGGGTATATACTCGTATTTAATCGCGTCGCTGGGCTTCATGTTGATTGCTCGGGTAATCTCGTTATTTAACGCTGCAATTACACCTGGCAACCTTTTAACCCATTCACGAGATCGTTTTTCTTGGATGAATTCCTTCGCGTATTGATATCCAAATAACCGTTCAGCGAGAGTCCGATTGAATCGTTCAACAATTGCCTGATCACGATGTAGCGCAGTATGACCTCGTCGTATCGCGACGCTATGATGTTTCAGCGTTGATAAAACAGCGCCGCGAAATTCACTACCGGGATCAACTTGTAATAGATTTGGCCAGCGCAGAGGGCCTCTTCGATAAATTCTTTCAAACGCAGCGGCTACTTCAGTTGCCGACTTTGTTTTTAACGGCTCCGCTTGTTTGTATCGACTCGCAACATCAACTACGGTTAGCGCGTATTTGTAACCGTTGTCATGCGGCAAAAATAGTATATCAGCCTGATGAACTTCATTAGGTACGCTGACATCAAAGCGCGAGAAGTTGATTTGTTTAGGCGGTGGTAGATAGATTTGCCATATAGCCTGTTTGGATAACCAATTAGCCGCAGTGGTGTTTGTTACCTTTGCAGCGCTTGCAAGCTTACCAATTGCGGCCTTCCCCTTCCAGTATCCTCTCGGAGAATAATAGATGGATTCCATGTTGTTATTATAAACGCTATCGTTTTCAATTACCAGCGCCAGAAGCTCCGCTTCCAATCATTAATTTACCTTTCATAGCCGATTTTACCAACCATGAGGCCAATTTTTCTTTGACGGATTTATCAGGAATAGCATTTAATGCGTGAATTAATTTTACATCCGCGATATGACGCTGTTGCAGATCGCTACTTTTGTAAGCAACATCATGAGCATGACACGCCTTATCGATAGCGTTTATTGGATACTCACCGGGTTTGGGCTGATTTTGATCATCGAGTATAATATCTAATCGTGTTCCGGGGCCACAGTAGTTATATCCTGGGAGGTGTTTTTCTCCTGGATACTTTGCCCACGGTGTTCCGGGGAGTTTTGCCAATTTGGCTGCGATGTCACCTCCTCGCTTTTTTTTAAAACATCTCCGGGTCTAATAGAAATAAATCTAAATTTCTTTGTACCGCATTGTACACACTTGCCAGTAAGCGCCGATCTGTTATTTCTTGTCGTAACGGTTGTCATATCATTTGTGCCAGTACGTACTCTACACTTCACACAATATAGATCCATAATTTATGTATAGAGATATGAATATAATTGATTTTTCGGCGACTAAAACAAGAGAACCAGTTAAGCATGTTGCAGCGTTACCAAACTCGATCCGGATGATTATCATCGGACCATCTGGATCCGGCAAGACGCAATTGTTACTCAATTTAATAATGAGATGGATGAAGTGGGATAAGTTGTATTTGGTTGCTCCTAGCGTAGATGATCAACGATGCTACGAGGTGTTGAAAGATTTCAACGAGAATGCATCAGCGATCGCTAAAAAAAATGTCATCGAGTTTATTACAGATATCAATGATGCACCGGGTATTGATGATATTGATGGCGACGTTAACAATCTAGTCGTGTACGATGATGTTATGTTAGACAATCAAAAAAACCCAGCTAGGATATTTTCCAGAGGCAGGCATAAAAACACTGACGTGATATATGTCACTCAACGATACACTCAGATTCCAAAAGTAATTAGAGACAACTGTAATATTCTTGCTGTGTTCAACGGCGTTGATACACACACGCTACGAAATATTTGGCAGACATGGTGCGGCGGTGACATGGACTTTAATGTTTTTCGAAACTTTTTTAGTCATGCTCAGTCGACCCCACATGGATTCGTAACGATAAATTTACATGATCCTCGGACACGATATCGTATCGGACTTGACCAAATATTCGGTTAGTTGTAAATAATTTTCATTGTAAATAACTACTTAGCAGCAGGGGGGGCGATGACATCGACGCGGTCGTCGACGTGCTTACCGGACGCTGACGACGCTGGGGATCGGCGCGCAGAAGGTATTAATTAAACCAAATGACGTCCGGACAATTGTCGATTTGGCCCCTCGACGATGACAACGACGACGACGTCGTTTTTTTTTTACCAGGCGCTGACGACACCGGATCCGCTGAGTGCAGAAAGTATTAATTAAGCAAAATAACGATTGGACAAAATGTCCGATTCGCCCCCCCTGCTGCTCGAGGATTTCCGAATATATACGTATTAGTTTATTCCGCCGTATCCACTGATGAATATTGATATTGCCCCGACAGCTATTCTGACATGTATGACTATAACAATTGCCGTTGTCGCAATTCCAGTCACACAAATCAAAGGTTTTTGCCGCGGCGAGTGCACAACTGGTATCTACGACGTTACTCTCCTTTGCATTTTGCGACTAGAACAGTTTTCTTGGTGATTTCATCTCCCAGCTGTTTTCCGCTTCACTTATATTTTCATGCTTTTAGCTTTGTGGGTCAAGCACAGTTATTATGTTCACAGCTCAAACACAGACGCTCAAATGTAAATGGTCTGTGTACGCAATGAGCTTGCAAAATGGTCTTGCTCATATATTATGTACGCTGTATCATTGATATACCACGAGATGTAAAAAAAATCATTGAAAGGAAACGAGGCTTGTAATTAATAATCGATTTTTAGAACATTATAATAGATTTAAGAAACAAAATAGTTTTTTTAGAAAATTATAATGGTTTAATAAACCACAACAACAAAGCATTAAATACGCTCCAGTATGTGCCTCATAACCGACACATTTAACATATAGGCTTAGTGTCGACTGGCTATTGCAACTATGTATCATTAACATTATCAACACTATAGATACAGCCAAAGAAAAGTTCAGTTTTAATGTTTTCGTCCAGTGCAATATGTGTTTCTCTTTCACTCCAGATTCTCGCTTATTTTGTCCCTTACACACGAGTTTGGAAAGAGAAATGGAAAAAAGAAAGTATTCCGATAAAATTGTGTACCACGAGATGTATAAATTTTTCATTGAAAGGAAACGAGGCTGGCCGAGTTCCCTTTTAATTACAAATTTGTACTATGGTATCGTGTGTCTGAATTTTTTTTTTAACTTCAGGAATATGGCCTTACAGATGATGATGATGACTTTGATGATGATGATGATGATGATGATGTTGAAAACATTCTTCTGGCAGAAGCTTTAGTAATGCTTTCAAAAAATCGAACTTCTTGATGAGAGATATAAGGCGAGCATCATGTATCATGCATCGTGAAAGATTTATCACGCACCGTGCATCATGTATCATGTATCCTGCATTATGTAGTGTTTATCATGTATCACGTAACATGCTTGACACTTTAACTACTGACGGTATTTCAATAATACGTTTGTGAGTGAAGGCATGTTGTTTCATTGTGGTACTTTTAATTTGTTCGTTGTTGACATGGCAATTGGACGCAACCTTCTAATTTAGAGCATTCCTCCCGCTATTTGTTTATACGATCATTCTTTTCTTACTTTTCTCCTTCATTTCTTTCTGCGGCTTTTTCTACTTCGTTCTACAGTGTAGATTTCAAGTGATTTCCGATGATGATAATATCCTTTACGTCTTGACATATCACTTTTAAAGGTTAAATAAAGAAAGTTCGCAGCAATTAGAGACAACTAAATAATGGAAATGAAACTTTTATTTTTGTTACGCAGAAATGTGCGGGTATAGTCTGGTTAAGTACACATATTTACCATTAGACTCTTGTGATTTATAGTCTAAATTACCATAAAATTTCTATTCTTTTGTGCATTTAATTGAATCCAAGAGACATAATTGAGCGGATATTCGAATATCATTTTGATCGAGAATCACATTAACGTACGCGTTGTATGGAATATTGCGTTTTAATTGTTTGCTCCTATGGGTCTAATGTGTCACTCGAGAGATTTGTTTTCCTATCCAGAATCACTTGTGCTTTTTCCTACTGAAGTTAATTAATGTCGATAGATTTCCAATAAAATGCACAGTTGCCATCAAACATGACAGACCATCATATTGTTTGCAGACATTTGCAAGAGATCACAACAGTGAGTAACTGAACAAATTCTTTTGCCAAACATATCCATCATCATGGATCATAATCCATCATCATGTATTCTTATTTATTTTGAGAAATACTGGCAAGAGAAGTGTGTCTTTGGTAAGCTGCGATGGTGAATTAAAAATACTAGTCTCTATAAATATCCTTAGAGTGTTTCATGACGCATTTAAATACTTTATTAAAATGAAGGATTTCAGCGTTTCAACGTTTGATGCAATAAGACGTATTTATTTTGCAACATACAGCAACACACCTAAAATATATACATGTACACTTTTGTCTCAAAATGTTTCATGCAAACCGTGCTTGCTCAGTATAAATAAGCTGTTACATCAGCAAAAGATTTCTAAAATATTGAATATATCTTTTGTCCAGGTTGTTGCAAGTCAAGTTATTCTAGGAACAGTCTTAATGAAATTTTGGAAAATGTTTTCTTTATCTACAGGCAGAAGATTGTCATTAGACTTATTACAACGTTTCAGGTGTCAGTATTACAGAAGAGGCAAATTTAGATAATGGGTCTGTTAACCTGAAGAAGCAGGTATGATAAGGATAGTAAGTATGAGAAGATTGTCCAGAAATATGTCAAGTTGGTTTAAAGATTTCACTTCATTAACTGAGGTCCTAAATATATATATATATATATATATATATATATATATATATATATATATATATATATATATATATATATATATATATATATATATATATATATATATATATATATATATATATATATATATATATATATATATATATATATATATGTGTGTGTGTGTGTGTGTGTGTGTGTGTGTGTGTGTGTGTGTGTATTTAATGCTTTGTTGTTGTGGTTTCTTAAACCATATATATATTTATCCCTCATTTTTATACATAGCTGACGAAAGTAGTCATTAGTTACGGGGTAAGATGCACCAAGACTGCTTTAGTTAGGTGAGGCAATAGTGACAAACATGGCAAAATAGCAATCTAATTTCACGATAAGTTACCTTGTATGTTCTGAGAATGAAATGATTGTAATGTCTAGTTTAAATGCTTTTTCCAGAACAGGTGGAATGATACCAGTGTGTTTGTCATCCTACTCAGTTTGCACTATACTGATACTTTGTAACAGGTAACAGTTTGTTTTTATATGTTAGCAAAAGTTTACGAAACATCACTGAGAATGCAAAATGCTACAACAACAGCTGATTGGCTCAATGAATGTAGTGATACCTTGAAAAGATGACAAACGATGCATGATAAATTTACTTTGTGTCTGTAGCAACATTGAATCGTAGCTACAAAGCATTGTTCCATTTTTTCCAGTATGGTTGGCTCCAAAAAACAACTTATCTACAAGACAATGGTCTAAGCGAAATTCGTTGTAATGCCATTGAATATAAGGTCTGAAGATAACGGATGACTCTCCATACTTGTAATTCATGAACTTTCCTCCGTATGTTTGTTACAGGAAGAAACTTTTCCTACAAAAAAAAACAAAACAACATTATTTCATTTGCAAAGTATAATTGTACAAATTTCTCGTATTTGTCTAGATATTTAAATTTTACAAGTTTAAAAAAGAAACCACATAAAGTTTCTCCTAAATCTTCCTTTCAGGTTTTTGCTTTAAAGTAAGAGTCCATCCTCCCCAATTTAAAAATGGTATTTCTAATCATCTCTCAGTAAGTTGACCTGCAGAAAGTGTATCACCTGTGTGCATATAAGGTGCCATGTGAGAAGGTTTGAAATGCATGAGCTTTTTCCTGAACTATTAAACTGCATACATATAAACTGTCTTAGCACTGATATACACAATTTTGAATGACAAGGAATGTCATAAGCTCATTTACATGTTGGTGTCCAAATAAATATTTCAACTGTTGAGAATGACGACCTTTATAATGTGATGTCTTAAACACAAATACAAATCATGAACGCATGTTACTTAATTTTGTATAGCTCTTTGTGTAATCCACTTGACGCAGGACACATTTCCTTCCCAGACGACATAACATTGTTTATTGGACGGCCCTTGTTCCCTAGGATCCACAACCTTGTATATCTTAGCCATTCTTCTTGGTAGTCTCTCGAGCCGAGGAAGACAAGTTGTGCGATCTCATCGACGGTGGACCCGCATGTGGCTCCGGAGTCAGAATTCCGTTGCACACAGGCGGTTGCTGTGGGGCATGGGACACAGGTGGTTGGGGGAGGCTGGGATACAGATATGTGACGTCTCTCACGAGCTGCAGTAAGACGACGGCGGCAATCAACCTCGTAGGTGGAACAGGCTTTTCTGGTCAGGGCTCGTCAGTGGCTTCTGTCTGAGGCAGCGAACTCGAGCTGGTGGCGTTGAATGTCTGTCCATTTGATGTGCGTCTTGAGATTGTCCTTGTACGTCTTGCGAGGGCGACCTTCGTTTCGGTTGCCCTGGGCTAGCTCGCCAAAGAAAAGCTTCTTTTGGGATTCTGTTTTGATCCATGACTATGACACGGCCAGTCCAACGCAGCTGGGCCTGAATCAGTTTGGTTTCGATGCTTGTTGTGTTGGCTCTATCAAGGACTTCCTGGTTGGTGATTCGGTCCTGATACCTGATCCGCATGATGGATCTTAAGCAGCGCTGGTAGAATTGTTTCAACTGACTGATATGCCTTCGGTAGACAGTCCACGTTTCAGAGCCATACAAGAGATACGTGAGGACAACTGCATTATACACTTTCATCTTTGTTGACAGGTGTATGTCCTTGTGCTGCAAGACCTTGGTTCGGATTCGTAAGAGTGTCTGACTAGCTTTTTGGATCCTCCCAATGATCTCTTTGTCCAGGGAGCCATAACTAGATATTGTGCTGCCAAGGTATTTGAAACCGTTCACATTCTTCGCCAATGGTGATGCACAGTTGTGATAGGACAGTGTTTGGGGCGGTCTGGAAGAGGACTTCTGTCTTTCCTAGGCTTATTGTGAGTCCAAATAGGTTGGAGGCTTCAGAGAACCTGTCCACGATTGCCTGTAGGGGAGTCTCTTCATGGGCCATGAGGGCACAGTCATCTGCAAAGAGTGCTTCAGTGACGAGTCTTTCTAGAGTCTTGGGTTTTTCAGCTAGGCGGCGGTATATAATGTAGATGCCAAAGGTCAAGGTCACGGATGGCTTGGAGCAGTACCTAAGTGAAGAAGAGATTTAAGAGTACCGGACCGAGTACATATCCCTGTTAAATATGGGTAATTTCTGAGAGGGTTCCCCGTCTGAGAAAATCTCTCCAGTCATGTCATTGTAGAAGAGCATGGTGAGGTTGGTACACTTCTGAGGACACCCACGTTTCTTGAGTACTACCCACAGTGCGTCTTTGTTGACTGTATCGAAAACCTTTGTCAGGTCCACAAAGACGGCATACAGATTCACGTTCTGCTCAAGGCACTTCTATTGGACTTGTCTAACTGCGAAGATTATGTCAACGGTATTGCGGTCTAGGCGAAAACCACACTGAGACTCGGGTAGGTTATCTTCTGACACTGCCGCTACAAAACTGTTGAGAATGATGCGAGCAAGTATTTTGCCTACTATGGAAAGCAAGGAAATGCCTCTGTAGTTACTGCAGTCCACACGTGTGCTTTTATTCTTATAGATTGTCACAACTGATGCGTCGCAGAGGTCGTCTGGCATCTCCTCTTCTGCCCAGATGCTGATTAGCACGTCGTGGAATGCCTATAGAGTCTGTTCACTGAGAGCATGGTACACCTCCGCTGGGATCTCATCCTTTCCAGGTGCCCTGCCACAGTTCGTTTGTTTATTGGCCGTCGTTAACTCCTCTGTCGTTGGCGGAACAACCAGTTGGTCGTGCGTTGTCTGTTGGGGTATTTGGTCAAGGACAGATTGGCTGACCGATGAGGGCAGGTTTAGAAGCTGACAAAAGTGTTCTTTCCATCCCAGGATCCAAAACCTTGTATATCTTGGCCATTGGTATGGGCATATCACGTGTTGAGGATCCTCCTTCTCCTCCGCAAAAAGGCTCAAAAGAAACTGGACATATTTAAATGTTTAAAACTTATTATATAAAATATATCAGTTAAATGATGTTATCTTATCATTGTACAAATATTATAAATACAAAATATGATTGATATAATTTAACCTATTCAAGCTTGCAACCTCACAAGTGAATCCAGTATATCAAATTTAGGCATATTGTTATGTATATTTGATTAAATTTATATCTGATTTAATTGTTTGTACATTTTAAAATCTTTTAATTTTTAATTTTATTATATGTCGAAATAATGTACTTTTGTTTACTAGAAACTCTACACTTTTTCAGAAAATATTTTGACCTTCACTGTTCATTTGTAAACACATAACGCTGACTAGTTTCCGACCCTTTTTCAAAATTAATAACAGTTACGTGAACAGGTTCTTGTTTTAATTATTTTTATTGTGGGAATAATAAGGATGAGGTCGAGGCTGTATTGGATACGTGACCCTAGAATTATAAATGGTTTTAAGTGAAGTGAACAACTTTTAAAAATATTTTTATTCATAGAGTAAAATGATTGGTTTTTGTCAGGGTCACGTTGAGAGTGTTATTTCTTGTGTTTCTACAAGGAACTTTAGACAATAGCACAGTAGAGAATACAGCATACGTCATCGCCTTCCATCACGGATTCCTCGTCAGGATTCGAACTTGAATTCATTAGAACATTTCATTTTTAGGACTTCTAAAATTGTATTCGTGGATTATTCTTGGATTATTTTTGGATTTGTTTCTTAAAACTATAAGTTCTTATTTTTCATTTCTACAGCATTTTTCCAGGGAAATAAATACTTCTTAATTTTTACGAAGCTTGTTGTTTTCACTATTTCTTTCGTTACTGTTTATTTAAGCATAAACACGTAATATAAGAATCGAGGGCTCGTCCAAGATTATTTTGAATTTCAGCTCGAATTTTTTAAAAATCTTTAGTAAAATCGGCAAGCCTTTCCTAAAATGTCTTCAGATGTGGAATTCCTTCTTTCAAATCATACCCAGAAACATATAGATCTTTCCAGAAAAATTAATTAATTGAACTTGCCAGAAAATTTAATTAATTGAACTTGCCAGAAAAATTAATTAATTGAACTTGCCAGAAAAATTAATTAATTGAACTTGCCAGAAAAATTATTTAATTGAACTTGCCAGAAAATACGATCTTTCTGAGGTAAAGACTACCTTAACGAAGCAAGAAATAAAAAATATTGTGGTCCAGTACTTGGTACGAAAGAATATTTTGGATAAAAGAGCATTGTTTTCGATCATTAGATCTGTAAAAGATTCTCACATAAAAGAAAAGGAATTAGAATTAAAATACAAGACGGAATTGGAGTTGAGGAAGCTGGAACTTCAGAAAGAAATATAAGAAAAACAAATGCAGTTGCAATTGGAAAAAGAAAAAGAACGAAAGAAATTGGAAAAATGAGAAAGAGCAAACGCATTTACAATCGTTAGAAATAGAGAAAGAAAGACAAATGCTGTTACAAAAAAACAGATGCAAATGCAGTTACAAGAAAAACTAATATATAAGGAAGAAAAAGAAAGAGAGAGAGATGCAGATGCAAATGCAACGAGAGAAGCGAGAGAGAGAAGATCAATGTAGAATAAAAGAAATGGAGCTGGCAAGTGAAAAGTATATTTCTACTTCAAATACAAATTTGAGTTTTGATGTTGCAAAGAATATTAGGTTAGTTCCCCCTTTTAGAGAAAAAGATGCACACAAATATTTTCCGTATTTTAAAAAGTTGCTGAAAATTTGGACTCAATTATTACAATGAGTCTTCAGTGATATTTACCGTTCACTGTCAGGTCAACAAAATGGTGACTATGATACGGCTAAGGAATGCATCTTAAGGGGCTATGAGTTAGTCCCTGTCGTTTATCGGCAACAATTCAGAAATTATAGAAAAGAAGCTGAACAAACTCATGTCAAATTTTCTAGAGAGAAAAGAGCAGTTATTTGATGATGGTGCTTAGCCAAGAAAGTTGAACGAGATTATGAAAGTCTCAAACAACTTGTATTACTTGAAGATTTCAAAAACTGTGTCCATAGTGACATTAAGACTTATCTTGAAGAGCATATGACGAAAACTTTGGAAATGGCTGCTCGAGCTGCTGATGAGTATTCTTTAACTCATAAAGTTCCTTTTGTAAATAAGACTTCTACTTAACAGTCTTCTCGCAGAAAAGTATTAGAACCTAATTCAAGCCCTTCTAAATCTCAAACTGGCACAACTTTTAAAAATCAAGCTTCTGATAAGCTTGATTCAAGATCCTTTTCTCTTCCTACGTGTACCTATTGCAAGAAGAAAAGGACACGTTATTTCTGATTGCTACAAATTGAAAAGAGGCACTAGACTCAAGACAGACCTATTCCAAATACTATTTTTTCTATGCGGTCAAGGTCACGGTCATGTATTGAAAGCAATATATTTGTTGGGTCTAATAAACCCCAGTCTGATTTTATTATGGAGAATTATGAACCATTCATATCGAAATGTTCTATATCACTCTTAGGTGATTCGGTCTGTCCTATCCCTATTAAACATTTATGGGACAGAGGAGCTTCTCTGAGTCCTTTATTGTCAGGTATTTTCCATTTTCTTGAGAAGTCTTCTTCAAATGAGCGTGTTCTTTTTCAGGGAACAAAGCGCGGCTTTGTTGATGTTCCTTTTCATTGTGTAAATTTGACATCAGACTTTGAAAAATATGATTCGATCATATTGTTTTGATAGGGGTAACTATTGGGATGAAGGCATCCAGTTACTTTTATTTGCTGTTAGGGAATCAGTTCAAGAATCTTAAGGCTTCTGTCCCTTTGAACTAAATTTTGGACGCACTGTTCGTAGACCATTTAAGTTGTTGAAAGAGAAATTTCTTTCTAATTAAGATACTGAAATTAATCTTTTTGATTATGTTTCCAATTTTAAGTATAAGTTGTCAAAGGCTTGTGAGGTTGCGAGAGCAAATATGCACTCTACTCAATCCAAAATGAAGTCAAAATATGATATCAACTCAAGTGAAATGAGGTTTCAGCCTGGTGATAGAGTCATGGCTCTCTGGCCCATACCACAAAATCCTCTTCAGGCCAAGTATTATGGTCCGTATACATTTGACAGGAACATAAATGATTTACATTACGTCATAAATACTCCTGGGAGGCGAAAACAAAATCAACTGTGCCACATAAACAGGCTAAAAGAGTATATTGAAAGAGATAGCCAGGTTACACATGCAATTAGTTCATGCCCCACTCATTGAAGATTTAAGTGAAGGAATACCATCGGATTCTACTGACACTGGAGTGACAAATCTTCGAAATTCAGAAATTATGAAAGATCTGGACCAGAAACTTTCACATTTGCAAATGCAAGAAAGAATAATATTGGCTTTAATTTGGACATCATTTTTGTCGGCAATTTACATCAGTTATATAATTACAATCTTCTGTCTCCGAAGCATCGAATTCTTATCGGGCGCTTATCTGGAACGACTTCTAGCGTTACGCTATGGAATGCTCATTCCTGATTGTCAGATCGTGTCATATGAACATTACAACCATAAGGGGAAGAGGATTAGGATTCGACAACCTCAAACACTACAATTAGAATTTGTTGGTGAAGCTTAATTGGAACATTTTTATTATAAGTGATGGGGTTTCACCATCCTTAATTCCTGAGGATTTGCTTTTTAGTAATTATTGATAATCGAAAATAAAGTTTTTAATGTAGGACGCTTTAAACTTTGATTCATGAATGGTTCTTCTGATCCATGACTCCAAATGTCCATTGAGTGTTGTAGTTTATTACGATAGGTTGTACCATTTGTTTAATGCATACTCGAGACGGATGAAGCGCAATATGGCCTGTGATTTAAGGTGATATCCTCTTTCAGACCAATCCCCATTCCCGTCTTGGGAATAAATTAGTTTTACTACTAGAAACCATATCGTGGTCGATTTTCCACAAAAATACACCCAATATTTTCCAGGGTAACAGTTAATCTAGACAAATCTTTGCTGTCTGTTTCATAGTATACAGTAAAATTTATATAAATGTGTAAATAAATACATGAATTGTAAATATGACTTTATTCTGCTCTACCCACCAGACCAGCAAAAACGCATATATTTCCTAACAGGACATCATGTATATATCATGTGGTTTTGATTTGGATTTCTTGGTTGTAAATGCATTTAGTATTGCCTATATCATATGGAAGACATGGGAGCTAAATGCCTTTCCAGACGACGATCCCTGACTGATCTTGCCTGGTATCAAATATTGGATTATCGACTCTCTTCCTACTGATCTATCCCAGGTCTTATATTAATGCCAAGGGTATTGAGATACCTGCCTTCAAAATTCACTACGAGAAACCTACCTTATATTTGAATCGAGTTCATTCACAACCTATGCTACTTTTGCAAGTTGATAAGGAAAGATGTTGCCATGACTGCCCTGATATAAAGGTCAAATAATGCATTTACCACACCTACTTATTGAACCAGATGTCCACAGTTATACTATAAAAGAATGACTCATTTAAACAACTTTCCTTTGAAAGTCAAAACTAATTTATTAAACACAAAGGATGAAGGAGAAACATCCTGGAAATCGTTCAGTAGAAATGTAATCCGTGCAGTCTTTAATTTTTTTTATAAACCAATTAAAGAACAAATTACATGAAGTGAGTAAAGCATTTGATTCTTCGTCCTGATGGCGTCAATACAAGGATTACTGATTAATTAAATATGTAATTTGCTTGGCGATTTAATCTTCCTCTTTTATTGACTGCGTTGTCACAAATGGACGGAAAAATAATCCATTTTGTCCCCCGATAGCACAGCCTTGCCAGCTGGAACTAATTAAGCAGAATAGTACATATGCTTTATACAATTTTTTTCACCACATCTGTGCTAATCATCTTAAGGAGATTTATACAATAAATTTAAAGTGATACATCTTGTAATTTTAAATGTGAAAAACATATGCATTGCTTCTTGGTTGTTTTCTGTGCATTCTTGCTAAATGTATATTTATACAAACGATTAACAAAATAATTATAATATCTTAGAACACTTCTTAAATTTGCATGTTCTGTCCAGATTGTTATATCTAGTTTTCTGTTATATCTAATTTTCATTGATGTAAAGCGGATTTCGATGTTTTACGAGTACACATAAATATGTCTAGGGTGAAGAAGAAGGATTGTATTGTCACGGGTGAACTATTTCATTATATCTGCCAAAACACGTAGATTTTCATTTCATTATATCTTTATTTTCAACATAAACCGTCTATTTCCATAGATGTTTTTTTATTCTGTGCAAATACGATTAACAGCTGCATTAATATATGGATAAAATGTTCCAAAATTTTACAGTAGTTTAAGGACCGCGACAACTGACACATTTAGTTGGTGCATATAATACATCTGTCTTTTCTCAAATTCATACTATTTTAATGCATGAAGGAAGATTTGTTTTATCACATTTCATGCGCCAGTGTGCGTGTGTGTGTGTGTGTGTGTGTGTGTGATATTTTGTTAATTTGATCCCCAGTTAGACGATTTTATGTCAGGTATTCTGGGGTGCAGAATTAGAGAAGTCATATTTCATACTTTTAAAGCTATATTGTCGCTCTCGATGTTTTTGTTCTTAAAAACACTTGGTGACAGCAGTTTGACAAAATTGGATAGGCTTTAAATAGATATTAAACCTTTGTGACAGTTATTGTGAGTCGTGGATTCATTGGAATGAAATTATTTTAAGTAAATATGTTTAAAAAAACAGATTCAGATTTGTGTAGGAATATGACGTGGATTTACGTGTAACTGGTCGGACGTTTAAAAACTGAAGCCTTAGTTTTATAAATTTCTACATTCAATTTCGGCTTGTTTGTGACATATTTTACGCCATTGTCCCAAACATTGGTGGTGTTTAGGCATATTTTAAAATTATGGATTCCGTTTTGATGAATTTTCGCCGCAGATTTCGACAGAATTGATTTTTGGGATAATGTTAAATTACAGTTCGAGTTATATCTGACTTCTTATAGCTATGGTGTAAGAAGTAGATGTTGACATTGAAGAAATGTATGAAAGATCAAAACGGGCGCACTAAGCTAATTTAATAATTTCATAGAGATGTAGAGGAGGAAGTAATGGCTCTTCCTAAAGAAAAGCAAACTCGAAAGTGGACCGTAAACGTCAAGAGAATTACTGAAAAGAAGACAGATTTTCATACGGAAAAACAAACATTAGGACTTGAACATTTAGGGCGAAATGTCGCATAAATCACTATCTTAAACTAAAATAGATAGAGATGGAAAGTTTTTCATTACTAAGATGTAGAAGAAAAAAAAAACAAATGACACCATCACATTCAAAGTCAAGCTTTAAATATACAATTATCAAGCAAAGGAAGATACTGTAATATTTCATGCTTAATTTGAGGCAGTGGCATACCAGAAAAATGCGGTGAAGAATTAAAAGTCATGGCACTTAGAACGTTGCTACTATGAGAGGGATAGCACAAGAAACAAGCAAGAGATATTGTGAGGTAAGAAAGGCACTGAGAGATTAATTTGGAAAAAGACATCATGAATAGGTAAGCCAGTTAGTAGACATAAAAATTATGCAAACGAAATATACAAATCTTTGATCGTGTGTATCGAACAGCACTTAACATAAATAATATTGAAAGTTTTTTAACCGATAAATATTTGTAAAGGCTATCCAGACGCTTGGGAAAGGTAAAAGGTGTAATATGAGCAAATGACCAGTTGTCGACTGTTAAGGACTATATCAAGCCTACCAAACTTAGTTCAAACAGAAGCAGTCTTCATCAAGGAAATAGTCAAGCATCAGGTGCATCTGGACCGGATGATCCTTTGGAGACAAAAAGTGCTGTAAATGTCACCAAAAAGACATATTGCCCGCAATTGTTTCAACACGAGTAAGCAGAATTAGGCATCATAATTCGTAACGTTAGGAATCGGGAAGCATCTTATCTCTCTGCCTGGCAGCATTAACGGAAAACGAAACAATTTTTGTCAAAGATACTGGCTTTGATTACGATAGACTTATTTGATAATTCCTGCAAACCTGATGGACAGAAATTTATCATGTAGACTGTCATAGGACAGCCATTCGTGACCAACCTTGCAAATTCTGAAGTTAAAATTAAATATATTCTCGGGTCGGTGAACGTGGAACGGGAACCAGACCTTGCAGCGGGTGCTATGTTAGGAATGGATACACTCAGAGGCAATATTGTTTTTGCAGCAACACATGCTCTGCAGTGTATTCAGAAGGATAACAAGGGAACCCATTAAATGATTATGTTGTGAAACCAACACATTTGCAAGGAAATGCCACTGAGGATCCATAATAAGAAATTAAACTGAAAAAAGTGACATTTCCTCGGTTAATGCAGAAAAACTCTATGGGTTACAAAGTGAGGGCACACTATTGGAGAATCTTAAGCTGAAAACTCTCCTTTAGAACAGGACATTTAGGATGGCAATGTATTCTAATGGGAAAATATAATTTTCCGACGTAAATGGATTTCCCATGAAGAAAACAGGTAAGATACACAGCTTGTAATCCCAATAGGCTGATAATACTGCTTTATTTAGAATATTTTATCAGCTCACTTCAAAGAAGCCTTCTGGCTTTGACGATTTTATCAGCGTATTTCTAAGAAGCAGTCTTGTATATCTTAGTAAATATGAATTCATTTCTTTTAACATAAAATAGCAGTTAGCGCATGTAGGATCAGGAAGCAATGATACAGGGCCTATTGTAGACCTTGAGAATTGTTTTTCGCCAATAGGCCTATATCGAAGATAAAATCTACTTCTTAGAAATAGATGTATCTTTACAGTATTGGATTTGGCCTGTATGACTACTTTTATAATGAATATAAGTATATTATCTATATGCTTTAGTTTGAGTAAATTTTTGGCTGGAATTATGCATGCTGGTTACCATTGTAATCATTTGGAAGATCATCGTATTGATATAAGTAGTTTAGTTTTCTCCCACCCACCACCCACCACTACTCTTTCGTGAAATAAATCTTTAAATTATATAGTGTTTAAACAAAAGTAATCACAAATAATCCTTACAATTTATAAAACTTAGGATTTTCCCATTTAGTACTGGCATACTCGAAATATATATATATATATATATATATATATATATATATATATATATATATATATATATATATATATATATATATATATATATATATATATATATATATATATATATAAGTTGCACACCAATAGGTCAGATGTCATTGATTTAAAACGTGATGGCGATCCCATGCAGTACACGGGATATAGGCAACACATATTGCTGTTAAAAAGAAAAATGATTAAGATGACTGGAAAAGATGGTCTTTCACTGTATTGAATCTGACAGTCTTTTATGATGGCAAGAAAAACAGTGCATGATACTATCAAAAGCTTACAAGTAGCAGTTATTATTAATAATTCTTAGCATTGTTTGCTTTGCAGAAAATGATGCGATTCTTAAAAAAGTTTCCAAAAGTGAAGACAATTATGCATTCTGGATCAAGAAGAAGAGCAGAATATGTAAGATTTTCATATGCGAGGAACTCATCTGTGCCCACGCCAGTTCATTCCAGTGGATTTAAGTCTACTGCCAATGAATTTGAGACCATTCTAAGTTCCTTTGCATCATCATTACAAACTTCTCAGGACGATGAGTAATTTCTTACGCATATAGTTTTGTTAATTTACAAAATGTATATTTATGAATCTTGAAAATAACTATAAAATGTAGATAAGGTCTTAATGGGTACTGCTGTTTAGTGTAAGTTTACATCCTATAGATATACGAGTCTGTTTTGAAAGACAATTGTCTGATGATGTTTAGCACAAAGTAACACTAAATCATGTTTAAACTTGTATGATGACAGTGTACAAGTAATGTAGTGAAATGTAATAATATAAGAGGTCTACAGAGATGTCCATAGTTCAGGTTGCTAACCAAAAGGCTTGATCTGCAGGGTTATGTGATATTATCCATTCGGAAGATAGAGGTCAATAGTTTACCATGATCCAAGTCATATATGACATTGTGCATATCCAAGAAAACAGTAAACTTTCAGAAGTTTACAACCCTGTGAGAAACTTTCTTAGCATAAAACCACAGTTTGTGCTGTACTGCTGTATTATGATATTTTTTTAATCAATATTTAAGTCCAACAGAAAGAAATGAAGAGCAAACATATATTGGAAAGCAAATAATGCATATAAAAGTTAGTGGCAGCAATAAAATGGTTGGGTGTATTGAACATAGCTGAAGCCATAAACTAACTCAGTTAGGTTGTAGGCAAGTCATACAGGTTGTAGGCAAGTCTTGTTCTCAATGGGAATAGGAAAGCCTAAGCCTATTAATTAACTTGACTTTTTCAATATTTTCAAAGATTTTTTAGGGGGAAGGCTTAGTACTTTATTAAAAAAATGAATTTTTTAGATAAGGTGATATGAAAGAATCTGAAATTCTAACCACTTGAATCTGTACATGTTCCGTATGAAAATGCTAGTGAAAAACTTAGGGTTAAATGAATACTTATGTAATGGTTCCTACATGTCCTCACTTGTGATTGTTTATTAAAATACAGAAGAACAAGTCTTTTTCACATCAAAACTTACAAGGATGATTGCGTCTGAACTGTTTGAGTATTTCGCTTATTAAAAGATTATTTATATTGTACTAAGGATCCTTGCAGGTTTGTAGATAATAATGTGAAATAGCTGGAGTACTCTTATGTTTAAAGTAAATTGAATTTTTTTAAACATGCAATGTGTTTTGAGAATACATACCTACCAGAATGAAGCTTAATCAGCCATATGCTACTCAAGCATTTGAGACTTGAGACAGTATAGTGTTTCAGACTAATTCATGGTACATGTACATATGATTATAGTGTTGTATTGGAGTTGGTGTGTAGTCAAATATGTTTACTACAATTTTAAACATGTACACAACAATTCTTGTCCTGTAAGCACTGTTTGAATTGATATTATCAATAAACAGGAACTGTGCTTTTTAGCAGGAATAATTATGTCGAAAACGTTTGAATTAAATTTGAATGCATTTTTTTAAAATCTCTGTGATGACAGTAATTTTGATTGTATAAAATATGCATATACACTGCTTAATTAGATCCCAAGCAATACAAACCGACCTAAAAATGCATTAGTTGGTTTGCGTTTGTTTGCATTACTAACACTTGGTTGTATATTTATCCCCAAATGTCACTACCTAGCAACACAAGGGGAAAGGTAACCTGCCCCGAATTGCCGAGAACATAATGGCTGAATGAGTATTTTAGAAATTCCTACAATTTGTGCATTTGAATATCATCAATATCATTTTAAATTCCGAATAAAAAGAGGATGCTTGTGATTTTTCCATTATGACTCAGTTATCGAGGTTATATTGGCTAGGTTATAAGTGTTTAAGATTTCCAACTTACAGTTTTGTTTACTTGGTCATTGTCTTTCACACTATTATTGCAGTTAGTAAATGTTATTACAAACTTAATTTTTCATTATTGTTAGAGACATAAGTCAATGCTATGTTGGTCATTTTGTATCTTGTCTCATGCAGAGTTCATAGTGCTCTAATACACCTTTGTATCAGTGACATCATACTGTCATGAACATTTAGTTTTGAGATGCAGCATGATAACTAATCTTACACAATTAGTCTATTCTGAGCAAGTACTGTTATTTTATTTTAAGGTTGAGGACCCCTGACAAGATACCAGAGCAGAAGGCAAAAGCTTGCGGAAGCTTGGTCTGCTCTAAGAGCAAACCTTTCAGATGCAAGGGATGAAGAAATGTCACCAGCTACACACAGATGCAGCAAGTATTGCAGAGAGGAACAGGAAATAATCCGATGTCTTGATTGCAGCACAATTGCTTATTATTGTCAGATGTGTTGTAACGAGGTTCATCAGACTGTTTTATTTCATACTCCCCAAATATGGTAGGTAAACTGACATCATATTGCAGACTCATGTTAATGATAATGTAAGATGGAAGCTATTACAAATATCCACACAATACTCAATTCTTTATCTTAAGACAACCTCTCCCCCCACCCTCAAAACAATTACAGGGGCAGCATTAAGGAATTGCCATGCAAAATATAATCACCCACCCTCGTTTGGTGTTCATGGTGTTAAGGTCACAGTAAGGAAACAGTATTACCTAAGACAATACTGGCCCACATTCATTGGCTGATCTGCTTCAGTTGCTTATTGTCAGATAACATTTTTCCCAGTATGGAGTAACTTGAAATACTGTAGTTTTGTATTGGACAACGGTTCAGGAATGACCAGACTACATTTTTTTTTATAAATGATGTTATTTAATGGACTGACGGTTATATTTATAGAGTGCAACTTGTTTTGGCAGAATTTGTGTTCTTTCAATACAGGTTTTATTGTATCATATGTCATCACTTGATCTTTTGCAGTAGTATATTGTATAGATTGTCAGGACGTTTATTGAGGTCCTGTCATTCCTGAAACATAATGACTCAAATATGCAGATGTTACCCACCAGTAAAGGATCATTATGCACACAACACTTTTTTCAGCAAAATAGAATCATTTTTCTCAGTGATAATTATTTGAAGTTGCTTATGTTGGTTATATTATTTGATTGACCAATTTCAATTATAAATATACAGAGATATGGCAAGAGATCATTTTTATTAGAATATCTATGATAGAAGATGAAAATGGAAGTGATTATGTTCTGTGTGTAGAATGGCGATACTGCAATGAAGCCAACTATTAGATATAAAAGTATTCATTTTGTTTTCAGTTGCATAATTGAAATGTTGCAAGGATTATTAAGTCATAACCTTATGTTGGGATTTATTACAGTCTTTAAATTGTATGCATTGTATTGAAAACTTTTAAAAATGCTAGTACTAGTTACTTGTTCAGATATTGTATTTTTAGGGGCCATCTATTTAGTACGTACGCAAAAATCTGGCAGAGCTTGACCCCTCCCCCTCCCTGTACACATGCGTGCTTTCTTACACCCCTTACCTGCATACATATGCTGCCACCCCCCCCCCCACTCCGAATCCTATAGAACGTCCTATATTTAATCCACGCAGAAACGATCAAGGATTAATAATATTAACATGTTTAATAAAACAGATAGTCCACCGACGTTGAATGTCTGGCTGCATCAAATAAATAAGCTGTGTAACTTAAAAAATTTGTCGAGTGTCCACTAAAATTCAAACGCCGAACCCAGTTAAACAGGTTACGTATTAAACATATTATTATCGAGGTTTCACCCACCATCGCCGTTCCTATGCGTACATAGATTATCTGTAGACCCGCCCATACGCAAGCATATGCATTTGGGTTAACCCCCTCCCCCTCCATGCATACGTACTAAATGGACGGCCCCTTATTAGTTTATGTAATTAATAAAAAATATATGTTTCTTTCTTTTTTCTCTACTGGTCGTTGGCCCGATGAGCTTATGGGATGGCCTGTTTGTCATCTGTCATCAAGCTGTCTATCAGCATAAGTCTATTGTTTCTACTCCTCCTAAAATACTTGACATGAAATTTTAAACATATGTTCATCCCATTGTTCACCTGGTCCAAAATCAAAATGTTGCTATTCCTATAATATCGCTGCTACAGTATCTTGAAAATCTTGATATCAGTACTCAACATGACTAGAAAATCTTATTGTCATGAGGTTTTCGCTGAAAGACTTGTGACGTTCAGTTGTGAAAGGCTTGTGACATCTAGTTGTGAAAGGCTTGTGACATCTAGTTGTGAAAGACTTGTGACGTCTAGTTGTGAAAGACTTGTGACGTCTAGTTGTGTAAGACTTGTGACGTCTACTTGTGAAAGGCTTGTGACGTCTAGTTGGTCATAAATGAAAATGTTGCCACTTGTACATCCAATATGGCCACATCAGTGGCCTTATGTAACTTCCTCTGATTACCCTTCCTGAACAGAAAGTCATATTGACATTATGTTTTTTGCTACTTCTTAATGATGTCTAATAAGGCCTTGATGATGTGGTGCTATTCTGGCAGCCAGTATAGCTGTAATGATGTCTAATAAGACCTTGATGAAATGGCGCTATTCTGACAGGCAGTATAGCTGTAATGACGTCTAATAAGGCCTTGATGAAATGGTGCTATTCTGTCAGCCAGTATAGCTGTAATGACGTCTAATAAGGCCTTGATGAAGTGGTGCTACTCTGACAGCCAGTATAGCTGTAATGATGTCTAATAAGGCCTTGATGAAATGGTGCTATTTTGACAGCCAGTATATCTGTAATGATGTCTAATAAGGCCTTGATGAAATGGTGCTATTCTGTCAGCCATTATAGCTGTAATGACGTCTAATAAGGCCTTGATGAAGTGGTGCTACTCTGTCAGCCAGTATAGCTGTCAGAGCGGCAGTCTTGATAATCTTGTTATCACTACACCTAAATAAATGGTCATATTAATCTGCATTATTTTTTAAAAATCAATTCTAACTGAGAAAGAGAAAGGGGAAGATCTTCTCAATTAAGTAAAACAAACAAGAAACCATTTAGTTCTCTCTCTCTCTCTCTCTCTCTCTCTCTCTCAAGAGAGCGAGGGATGGGTGCAGGGAAGGAGGAATAAATTGTTTTTTCCTTGACAGAATGAGAGATGTTATAAACCAAGGGAAAGAGAACATTCATTTAATTCGGGTTTCCAAATAGTTATAGATAACAATATTACATAATAAATTATAGATAATATTACATAATAAATTATAGATAACAATATTAAATAATAAATTATAGATAACAATCTTACATTTTAAAAAAATTAATCACTACACATTTCACTTTTATCTTTTTACTTTTATGAAAGTTATTGAATTAAATGAAAAACTATAATCAATTTTTATGAATTGATGATGCATGAAAAAGAGGCATAACCAAATTATAGACAGTACAGTACACTAAGTACTATAAGTACAGTATGCCAAGTACTATCAGTACAGTACACTAAGTACTATAAGTACAGTATGCCAAGTACTATCAGTACAGTACACTAAGTACTATAAGTACAGTATGCCAAGTACTATCAGTACAGTAAACTAAGTACTATAAGTACAGTATACCAAGTACTGTCTCTAATATTCATGACTAAAATATACTGATATTTTTCAGGGTTGTTCCAGTTTCCAGGCTGGAAACATTCTTAAATCAAAAATAAAAATTTCAAGCTTTATGTGGCTGGTATTTTCGGATCTGTATGCAAGCACAAGTTCCCTCTATTCTTCTGTAACATGCGACATGGTGAAAGGTAATATTTAATATTTTTCTTAATTTTTTAATGGATTTGTGAATAGGTTAATGGAACTTTGATAAACATAGTCTAATATTGTAGTAAAGTTCGAGACTGTTTTAGGTATCTGAATGATGCAAAACTCATTCATAGAGTTTCAGTGTGCTTGTTTGTTGAAATTACTATGCAGGACACTAGTTTCTATTTCTTTCTTTTATACTGGCTGTGTTTATGTCTGTCTGGTAAGTTTTACGTTTTCCAAATAAAAGTATCCAGAATGATTGAACTTGTGTCAGTATTATCAAATGTCAACAAGTTGTCTATTGTGTTTAATGGTTAGTAAATGTTCTTCTGATTCTGGGATAAAAACCCTACGAGCATCATTTTCCACAAAACCTTTGTTTTCTATTCATTTTCCATCATACTGACATGGAGTTTCAAGGTGAAGAAATTATATGGTGACCTTTATCAAATACATTTATAATTATGCCTTTTTAGTTCTTTTTTGTGTTGGATAATGAGTGAATTAAACCTTCCACATAGCAAAATGTCGAACAATAGATTTAGTTTGGATCTTAAATGTTAAAACCTATGTATTCATTTTGTATATGGCTTTCTTTTTAGGTTGAGTTATGCAGTAAACCTATTGGAGAATTTCATCCATGACGGACAAAAAGAGGAAAAGATCATTGCAATGTATGATGTTGCATGCATGCTTCACAAACATCTCATTTTATGTTTGCAATATAGAAAGTCAACTGTTCAGATGTGATTGTTGTTCATGTGTTCTCTTACGATTTTGATTTAATTTATATTAGTGCTTCAGTCGGAAGCAGTTTCTGCCTCTTATTTTTGAATAATGGCTTATTTGATTCAGTCAGCTAAAATAATGTTACCACAGCTGTTGCTTTAGTATGTATGTATATATAGGATTTAAGGGCACTTCAGCAGAGCACTGGCATATACCACTAATTTAAAGATGAGTTCCTAATGATACAGAATTGTAAACAAAATCTGTTGGAACATGAACCAAATATACCTGTACTACAGCAAGTATTTTGATTTATGAAATTGGAATTAATATGTGTATAATTTTTTAATCATATTAATAGTGTATGCGTCATGCTAGTACAGCATAACTTGTTTATAATGAACCACATGGGATACCTAACAATTAACTTGTGTACAGAGCATTATGTACACATTACTCTTTAACTGGGGGACAAATTAACTTTGTACTTTTGGCAAAGTTGTGCTGTATCCATTTTTGTTCTAACCATATTTGTATGTATACTTGTATGCTTTGATAACATCTAATCAGGATATATATATATATATATATATATATATATATATATATATATATATATATATATATATATATATATATATATATATATATATATATATATATATATATTGGTTTCAGAAAATTGGGAATAATGACAATTTAGACTGGGTTAGCTTTTGTATTCCAGTTTTTCATAGTTTTGCACATAATATGTCATGTCAGATAAATATTTTGTTGGGTTTTTATGATCCACCATATATGTTCTTGGGAGGTATATTGTATTGCCAAGTGAAATACCATACTGTATTTTTGGGGGAAAACATAACTTGTAACACTAATTAGTTTTAGAGAGAACCAAAGAATTATGGAAGGACACTACTAATATTAACACAGCAGCAAATCTAGAACTAATCAAGACCTATTTTCATATCATTTAATAATAAAGTACCATTACATTATTGTCTGCATTGGTATCACAACTTTTTAGACCTCCGTTGGTGTGGGTCTTGTGTCATGCAGAAGGCAAAAAATGGCATGTCATGCTTCAGCTCTATTATTTCACACACACACACAACCAAAAGCATCACCATGGAGGATTTGTTACCCATAAAATAAATAAAATTACTTGATGGAATCAATTTTAGTATGACAGTTAAACTTACCTTTCGAGCACTAGGAAAGCATTTCCAATTGGATGTGTGGCCTTTCTTTGAAATACTGCAATGCCTGCCCAGCACCAAGTTCAATGTATTCAGTATCAATATACCTAGACAGGCAAGTGAGACACCAGCTTTGTGAAGCTCTTGAACCTAGAATTGAAATGAATTTAATTTGTGCAGCCCAGATTTAAATGTAATATCATGAAATAGGATGCAAATATAATATAAAGGTCTTTTCAGCTTGCCTTTATATGAGATTTATTTATGTGATTGTAATGTCAACTGTTACTCACTGAATATTTTTCATCACATCTGATCTTATCTTCAATCATAGTTTTAAAAGTTTTTAAAAGCATTGAAATATAAATGTGAATATATCAACTAAACTGATAAATATGATTCGCTATTCAAGAACAGAAAACATTGGGGTAGAATGGGACTTTGGAGTGGAAACTTCTAAACATCATCCAAAACATGAAACTGTATTTCACTGACAACATAAAAAACACAAAGTACGGTCTGGATTACATCCGATGTGCCCCCTCCCCTCCCCATTCTTTAATTCTTAAAAATAACCTTTACCATAACATAGTAAAAGTTTCAATATACAGTATATCTGGTATTAATGGGTTGCAGGTTTACTTGCTTTGTTTCTTTATAGTAAAACTAGTATGGTTTGGAATGGCAATCCCCTAGCTTTTTTATTAAGCTCACACCAACTCTGACAATACTACATTTGTAGTAGTTCTTCAGGCTATTAGTGCATGGTTACAATTTGTTTCAATAAAATGAAAATGTAATTGTAAATAAAACCTGGGTATATCTCAACTTCGACCACCTCTTAGATACCCCCGAGTAAGGAGCCTAAAAACTACCCATCATGCAAGCCGTTACCGTACTGGCAATCTATGTACAGGTTGAAGAAAAATCAAACAATGAAGAAGGTGGCTACAATACTTTTTGCATTGTACTTACAAGATCAGCGAATTTTTAAGCAGAAAGTATATAGCTTTCTTTGGCTTATCATAAACAGCTTCTTTAGGTACCTGGCGTGACTCATTATCATAACGTTTTGTTTTCTTCTTGTGGAAGCAGTTTCCACCCGGCATCCCAGTGAGCAATACTTGAAAATTTATCTGTAATCAATAAAATCATACAAGATGCATTTAGCAAGAATATATACATATGTTACTAAAAGATATAAAGTTAAGACATTTATTTGGGTGTGCAAGTGTGTTAATGCATATGTGTGTATGAAAAAGTTGTGCACATAAAGCAAGACTTCTGTGATTTCATGAGAAAAGAAAAACAGCAGAACACGTTTTTGTATACAGTCAAGTGTTTTCAATCAAACAGCTGTTTGACTATTTGTGCTGATAGAATAATCTACATTATAGTTGCTTTAGCATGAAGTAATTTCTACCAAAGCTAGTGCTTAGTGCTGATTCAGAACAAGTTAAATACCAAACACGCTAGTGACTGAAAATATAATTGAAAAACAGTTATTGGGTTAACATATGTCAATATACATGCTAAAATGATTTTAGAAAAAATATGAAACGCATGGCTGGAGGAGTCTAGCACTATTAACATTTGTATCATTCATTGGAAAAATGTAATACTTGAGAATGTGAATAAAAGAGAATAGAGAAAACAATTAGGAATTAGCAGATTAGAAGATTCAGAACATTATTCCTATAGGAAAGGTGAAGGGAAAACCTACATACCATTTTTTTATAGGTATAATGGGTGCGGCCTTGTATATAGCAATCAGTAACCCCTGCAAAAGTATTTCCCATTTTAAAATGAATCACTGCTGACATATGTTACATTTGTCAGTTTATCACAATATTTTCAACTTTTGGCAAAAATTTATATTTTGTTTCACTAAGTGTGAATTAAACCCTTTTTGTCAGAATACAGTGAACACTATTCATTTGATCAGTGTTTATGAAAACAAAATCAAAACTTTATATTCTAGTCATTTACTAATCTGCTCAAAATTTAATCAGAGCTTCATTTATGCTTTATGCAAACAAATGGACCAAAAATGCATTTAAAAAATTTATGAATCAAAATTTACACAAAACAATTTCATTTTAAGCAACTAAAGTGTTGACAATTAACAAGGCAAAACAAATTCAACTGTACCTTTGTTTTTTTTAACAAACAGGTTATATCCAGAGACACCTTTGCCATAGAAACGATTTGAGCAAGAGTAATGTCAGTTATTCTTCTTTTTAGAAGTGTTTCCAATCCAGTCCTGAATTATAAAATATTTTGATTTTTATACTTATCCATTCCAAGGAGAAAACTTATGAAATGATAAATTAGCAATTACAAAACTTAAGTACTTAGATATCAACTAGCAACATGACTTAATTTTGATAAGTATGGGAATGGCAACATTTATTTCAAAAGTAACAACAACCATTTCTAGCTTTTAACAAGGTATGATAAAATACATTCTATTCATTGATCAAATTGAGAAAAGTGACAATTTGTCACGGAATTCTGATTGGTGTAAGATCATTAATTTATCATGTTCTGAAAAAAACGATGTTAAGCCACAAAAACGAAAACAAAAAACACCCTTTTCTTTATAAATATTTCTCCTCTCTTACATCAAGTTCACTGAGAGGTAATTATGTGATGTTAAATGTTTGAGTTATAATGAGTAAAACAATCTAAAAGATTTATACATTTTACAGCATTTGAATGCCTTACAATCACCTATAAGTATTTTGTGATTGATATTATTAATCA
Organism: Sinohyriopsis cumingii; assembly: GCA_028554795.2. Classification (NCBI taxonomy): domain Eukaryota; kingdom Metazoa; phylum Mollusca; class Bivalvia; order Unionida; family Unionidae; genus Sinohyriopsis; species Sinohyriopsis cumingii. Next base: position 290,057 of record JAPYKE020000536.1, read on the forward strand.
ATATAGTTGTATGAGGCACTTTCATTTTCACTTCAATTTTTAAGGTTTGCATTAACAGGGATACAATTAATGCATATGATACTCATTAATTTATAAGAAATATAAATATCAACAACACCTTTGATTGAAAATTATAAATGTTAGATTTTGGAAAACAAATGTAATAACTGCTTTGTTATAATGAAATATCACCATAGTAATGACAAAATTCTGTTACCTTCACCACCTTTTCATTCAATCCAGATTTTGACACAGCCTCCAATATCAAAGAGCTAAAAAGTATTCCCTTGCTTGTCATCCCCCTATGCCATAGGGATTCAAGGATGACAAACTGTTCTGTCGAAAGTGCTGTCCGCTCTGAACTCTGTTGAATAATAATATCGACAAATCAAACTATAATAATACTAATACTGATAGTATTAATAATAATAATAATAATAATAATAATAATAATAATAACAACAATAATAATAATAATAATAATAATAATAATAATAACAGAGAATGTGTGTTAAGAACAATAATTATAATATAACAAATGTCAAAATTCTACATGCATACTGGAGTCACATTGCATGTAATTTTGAATTTATTGATCATTTAAGAACATACTCCTTGAACATATCATTATACATTTTAAAACAATTCTAACTCAGTTTGTTTATAAATGTGGGCATGTTTGCAAAATACAAAAGAAAACTAAAAATTTTGGTAAAACTTGTATTTTCAGGTCATCAAATATTTCATAGTTTCCACACATGAACAGTTGTTCTTTGAAATGGAACAGTAGCAAGGTTTGCATCGCAAAATGATCTATTATGAAGTCGAAAAACTGCGATGGTCTACAATTAATATAAACTTCTTCATGAATATCTATTGAATAATGCCTGCCATGTGTTTCTTTTGTAAAATTAGTCTAATGTACTGATAAGCTTGTATACACTAATAAACAGCCAATATACAGCATGTAAAGTTATAAGGTACAACTAATGCACATAATTTAAAGTTAAAAGGTGAAGAATATAAAATGCACAGTACACAGCTTCAACACACCCCTTTTCTCACTGCTGCTTCCAATAGTTAAAAACTTCTCAGACTGTTGGAAAACTGGATTCCTATTTAAAAGCAGCAACAACAACAACAATGAAAGAGTCCTTCCAAGGAGCTGACACTCCTGGACCAAAACAATTTTCATGAATTCATGATAAAGCCATTTTTTGTTTATACCTGCTCAGTGTTGAATCTGATAATCTTGACTGATAACAAGGTTTTCAAATCAACCAGTGTCATGGACATATTTCTTCTTTTTTTCAACATTAAGCCCGCGTCTGCCACTTTTGTTTGGCGGTCTCATTAATCGGACAAATGCACGAAACGTTGATTACTGCTGCAGTATGATATAAATTGAAAACGTAAGTACAATGAAACATTTTGGCTTTTTTGGGAATGTTTTCTAAGTAGTAATGCGGTAATATGACGTACGACGAATTTTATGGCAATCATGCAAGTAATTCGTAGTAGAAGTATTAAAAAAACATTTGCTCATAGGCGGACGAAGAACTATGAATACCTGATCATGCCATAAGCATATTTGTGTCTATGGCTACTGCAGTTCTGGTGCTTTAAAAAAACAACACCTGACTGACCATCATCATCATCATCCATTTTATTTCAAATCTGCATCATATTTTGCATGTCCATTAATTAAGGGGCTAACATGCTATTATTATAATACAGTTACATCATATGAATCTTGAACAAGCATTAATCTTATGCTTTCACTGTAAAAACGAAAGAAATCATTCAATTTAAATGTGTATCTACTTACCATTGGTATCTTGTGATGTTACAAACTTGACTGAAAAAAAATGGCCGATTGTTAGAATCTCCTTTCACTGAAGAGTATTTTGTTGCAGAGGCTGACTGAGGCAGCGCGCCTCCGTTTGAGTGTCAGTTCTTAGAGAGTCTGACATGATCACTTGCTGCAGAACGTTATACCGTGTCAAGTGATAAAGAGACTACACAGTAGATATATTTCCTATTGAAGAGAGTGACTCCAGTCGAATGGGGTGGAAGTGACTGCATAATTGATTTTTCTCGTGATTCGAAAGACGTGCTTAAGTTCACCTGAGAGCGTTATCTGAAAAGCTAAGCAGATGATCCGAACAGTGAGCCTAACCGAGTGTGCAATCGGAGCAAATGAAGTATGCTGCTTAGGTAATATAGTTTGGAAATGGCGCCATCAAACCCGACCCTTGCAAAGTGAGGGCAGTGATCGAATTCCCACTACCAACGACAAAAAAGATGCTTAACGCTTCTTGGGCCTGACAGACTACCACCGAACACTTGTCAAGAACATTTCAGAAATCGCAATGCATTTGATTGAGCTAGTCTAAACAGGGTGTTCAGCGGAATTAAGCGTCGCTGAAGACAATGAATGACCCAAAAGACACCAGGACTTCAGCATGGGAGGTGGTTACTCCTAACTTTGAAAGGGAACGTCGGTCTACAGACAGATGGCAGCGACAGATCTTTGGTGCAATTTTTACGTCAGTACATAATTGCCGAAGCACAACGATTTGCATGTTTAAGGAGGTAGATCCTTCCAAGAAGGCATGACGATGCTTGTGTAGAAATGATACGTCTTTCCATCGTTTTGTGATGTCAAATATCTGGCCTATTACCTGAAGAGATTGACATTCGACATAACCACAAACCACTCACCTGGCTTCATAAAGTCAAGAACAATAACCAAAGGCTCTTACATTGGTCTCTTGCCCTCCGGCCATACAATTTTAAAATGTATTACAGAAAGGGCAACGACTACGTCAATGCTTATGAAATTCAAAGAATATGATTACAAGCTCTTCAGGTATGAGGACTGAGTTGTGACAGTTTGCACACCGATATATTGTGGTGCTTAGACCATTTCATTATATAATTGTTTATTTGTATCAGTTAAAGATCAGAGTAAATGTAGTGCAATCCGATTCGGTATGGTGTTAGTGTACTCCTAATTATATGTGGATATAGTTAAATTTAATACCGTTTAGAAAGAAGTAAATCTTTATATTTGGATTTCACAACGAACTTAAATATATCCTTATTTCTGTGAGAGAGACCCTCTTAACACTCTGTCGAAACCTATTTGTTATCAGCTTTCTGTTAAATGGAGGGGAGGGTTCCATATGCTAATATGAGAGGCTATAACGACACGCGTTTTTAGCATGTGACCCAGGGCCAACTTAGCTAGAGCCACACCAGGGATGTGTGGGTTGAATGTTAATTTGAATGCCAAAACTATTCTCATTAACACCAGGCTGACCCTGGAGCTCATGTCAGTCAAAAGATTAATATCTCGTTAACTTAATTCCCAATGAAAACAAGTGCAATAGGCATTCTGGGTTGTGGAATCAGAGAAATGACATTTCAGATATGTAGAGCTATACCGTTGTTTTTGCTGTTTGATTAACGAACCTGCAACACGTATGCTGCAGTTTAGGGAAAAGCTAAGAAGCCAAAACGACCAATATGATGAGTCAAGTAAATCCGTAAGCGTTGTGTATTGGCAATA